>CM029019.1:67850127-68340127 GCA_016801055.1 Panax notoginseng
CAAATTCATGAGCGAAGAGGCATGGAAACGATACAAAAACTCCAACAAAATTTGATACCTGAACGGGGGTTGAGGCCTGATAAAACAAAGGATCGCGAGTTAGCGGCCATGATCTTGGGACACCAGTGGCTGCACTTAACAAAACCACCTGAGTCAGCCATCGTATCTGTGGTCTGTGAGTTTTATGAAAATATCAGTCCCGAAGGTCCTGCTGTTGTTCAAGTCAGGGGGCGATCAGTGGCTTTTGGAAGCCAAGCCATCAATGCACTATTCACGATGCCTAGCTATGAGGGTAGGGACTATATGGAGTCAAAACTTCGTAGTTATGACCTCGATGATATTGTTAGGAGGCTCTGTAAGCCCGGGACAACATAGAAGACAAATGACATGACGGGTGAGAAGACCAGCTTTTTGCATTCGGCACTCAGTCGCTATGGGAAGGCATGGTTCAGTTTTGTATGTGCCAATATGATCCCGACTTGTCACCTGAGCGACGTGACTAGGGATAGAGCGATCCTATTATTTTCATTGTCACCGGTCTGAACGTGGATATCGGAGTTCTCATTCATGAGTCCATCCTGAAGGTGATCAAGAGCACCACCTCTGCGGGACTTCCACATCCATCCTTGATCACCCGGTTGTGTAAAAAGGCATGTATCCATTGGGGGCCAGAAGAGATAGCTTTGCCGCCCATGTCAGTCATCGACCACCAGGTCATCTCACGCTTCAATGTATGGGATGGGGCGACTTCACATGTCAGAGGTGAAGGGTACGGGCCACCAACTGAGCCACCTTCTACATCAGAGGTCGAGCACTCGCAGCCACCAGACGCGGGCCCAGCTTCCCAAGGACTACCGGTAGAGATTATGGCATCTCTCACCCTTTTACATCAAAAACAAGACGTCGATGCTCAGAGGTAGCAGAGGCACATAGCAGCGGTTGCCCAGCGGTAGGACATCGTGATGCAGTATCAGACTGAGCTGGTCAACACGATGCAGAGCATCTACACTGTGTATAGTGGCGAGGATGATGAGTTCATGCTATTCCAGTTCCCAGAGCCTCCTGTTTTCCCACCATATCCCCCACCATCACCGCCCGCCAAAGCTAACGAGGATGATGCTGATGTCGCATGACCAGATTTCAGGGAAGCCCTCTTGTGTTGGTTGATATATACTTAGCAATGAGGGCATTGCTCACCTTAAGTTTGGGGGTGTTATGGTTCATTATCTATTTTATTATGTTTACTGCCATGCCATGATAGGTTGCCATATTTAGTTTTTTGCTTATGATTTATCAGTATTGTAGTGCAGTCATGTATGAACTGCGTTTTGGACATCATTTTGGGCTTTATTAGCCTTTGGTATTATGTTTTGGTTTTATTATGGATGGATGCCATGAACAGTTTTTGTTATTAACTATGGATGCTTTGATTATTATCAGCATGTTTGTTTGGTTTATAACCATCTTTTTTGGGCTTATACAAATTTCTATACTTGTGTCATGTTAATGGCTTTATTACCCTATTTTGAGTTGTTATTATGCAAGGGTTTTATATACATTATTAATTTTTGATTGTGGCTAATGACAAGCATCGAGTAATTATGTCTATCTCTTAGAGTCGTGTCAAGCATGTGTGAACTAGGGGTTTGTTTAGTTAATAAGTTGAGACTGTTATTGATCTGTCCTTCTTAGCAAGCACCAACCAACTATGTTAACTAGTTATTTTTCGAATTTAGTTCGCGTGTTTATTGCTTTGAGAGTATGTTCACTCTTGTAAACTTTCATTTTTACAAGGTAATAAAAGACTTAGACGTTTATACAGTTTTGGATCTTGGATTCTGGAATGTTTACATATATATATATATATATATATATATATATATATATATATATAATAAGAATAAAAAGAAAAGGATAATGAATATCGAAATTCTTGTGATGGGTTGAGATGGAGCGTGAAACGCACTCGCCCATAAACGCAGGACCGATGTTGAGATGGTGCATAAAATGCACTCGCCTAATAATCTTCGGAGTTCGTAAAGTCTCATTTGGCTTATGTTGATTACGTGGCCTTTGCTGCTTGAGTTATTAGATTCATAGGGGTGTTCTACACCTAGTGCCCTAAAGTCATCTGTGTTGGAAGTCATTAATCAAAAGCTCATTAATAGGTAGCTCTGAATAGCCTAAGGTAATTAAGGACTGTCCGAGTCAGATTTTACTGTCTTCATGCTAGAGCCTTTTGATCCTTTCCTGCATTTGCGTCATATTCTTAATTCTTGTTGAATGTTTAAGTTACTGAGTGAGCATATTAGTATCTGCAATCGATTATATGAGCTTCTTTTGAGCTATGCTTAGTTAGGATGGTTGGTCTCTACACACACACACATAGAATGGATCGAATACAGTCTTAAGCTTGAAATTGAATGAACCCTTACTCATATCTGTGTTGTCCCTATTCTTTGAGAGTAGCTATGATTGAGCTTAGAAGCCATGATGCTAGTATACAGTTTTATATTTCTTTCGCGCGTTGTTTTGCTATTGTTATTTTTGTGTTAGATAGTTTGCTTGAGGACAAGCAAAGACTTAAGTTTGGGGGTATTTGATGAGTGGAATTTATACCCGCGAATCGGATCCTTTATTGCTTAAATAGTTGCTTGATCTTCATTATTTTTATATAGCTTTTATATTATTTTAGTATTGTTTTGCTTAACCGATGTGTTATAGGGCTTAACAGGTCTTTTCCAGCTTTTAGGGGGTAAAAAGGTCATTTTCCATACACTGGCACTGCAGCCCCAAAGCGCCAAAGTCCAGCTTTAAGCTGGCGTTGTAGCATGACCACCTGGTCAACGATGGCATCACCTTGACGCTGTAGCGCCCCAGATCCTTCATGGACTCGCGCTGCAGCGCGACCTCCGGTGTTTTTCATGCTGACGTGGCTCTGCAGCGCCATCCTAAGCCCTATTACCCGCGTCGTAGCGCAACCTTCGGTGTCCAGATAGTGAAGGACTGGGTTTGACCTAACTGCAAGAAGGAACTGATATATATATGGGAAGCAAGCCTTTGTGAAAATAATCGGTTACTTTCCCCTTCTAGGAATAGTTTTCTCTCCTCTTTTGTAATTTCTCTCTCTATCTCTTAGGTAATGTCTGTAAATATAGATTAGGTAGATTAGGGAGAAGTTTGGGATTTCCTTGGAGCAACAAGAGCAGTGAGTAATACGGATTGGAAGGCTTGAAAGGAGTGAAATGCTTGGAGACTGAAGAGCCTCGACAGAGTTTATTCTTATCCATTTATTTCCTATGATTTTGTAATCCATGAATGTTATTTTATTGCTACTTATATTTTGTTCAAGAGCTATGAACTAAGTATTAGCTCTAAGGTTATAATGGAACCCTTTGTTATTTAAATTGAATGTCTTATCTATTTGGTTGGCACCATATGGTTTGGTTTAATATATTCATGCTTAATGATTCTCGCTAAGACATTAATGATGATTTTGGTAATCTATATGATATTGAAAGAAGGATTATAGATTTACACCTAAATATATTGGCATGTAATTGTGTTGTCGATTTGATTCGATCGCATAAGTTGTATGTAGAATAGACATATATCTATGCGCCACGTGTGGCCTATTGAGAACTTGAGCTTTAAATCCTTGTTATGGTTAATTCACATAGACATATTTAGGATTATCACCTAGCTTGGACGTTCTTTTCTGTTCTATTCCCTATCGGGTGGATCTAGAGAGGATATGTTTATACATACCTCGACAGAGGTGTATGAGCACTTGTGTGTTCTCGGTCAACAAACTATCATGACCATTAAGACCAAAGAGAGCAGGGTAGGAAGTTTAATGAAGCATAGCATGTCAGGTGTTCGACAGAATGCCTGTGTGGGGTGAAGTTATGACCTTAGCTTGTAGCACATTCGATACCATTAGTTATCCATTTACTTGCTTTGATAATTAGTTATATCTAGATTAATCACACTTTTACTAGATTGTTGTTCGAATAAGACTTAAGTGATACAAAGTCAGTATTTGGTAAAATATTAGTGATAGTTCCTTGTGGGTACGACACTTTCCTTATCACTGTATTACTTGTTAGACCGCGTATACTTACGCGTGTTTAGTGATTGGTTTTTCGACCACCAGTCATCTCATTTGGTAAGATTGATGTCACAAACATAATCAATGGATTTGGTGAATCTCATAACTGGGTTCGGAGAAACATCTTATGGGAACTACGTTATTGGTCTACAAATTTGATTCGTCATAATCTAGATGTGATGCATATTGAGAAGAATGTGTTCGACAATGTGTTTAACATCGTGATGAATGTTATGGGGAAGACAAAAGATAATGATAAGGCACGCTTGGACATAAACGATATTTGTAAGTGTCCTAGATTAGAACTTTATGAATCTCCTAATGGTAAGATTGTTAAACCGCAATTAAGGTACACATTGTCCAAAAAGTAAGTTGAAGATGTGTGCACATGGGTTAAGTCTCTGAAACTACCAGATGGATATGTGTCAAATATTGCAAAGTGTGTTACGGGTGGGAAAATGCAAGGGATGAAGAGTCATGACTGGCATGTGTTCATGGAGAGACTCATACCTATAGAATTTCGGGATCTGCTTGATAAACTAATATGGGATGCTTTGACGGATCTTAGTCGTTTCTTCAAAGACTTATGTTTAAAAACATTAAATGAGAAGGACATGTATGTACTTGAGAAGAACGTCATAGAGATCATATGTACACTTGAAAAAATATTCACACCTGATTTTTTTTGACTCCATGGAGCATTTGCAAATCCATCTTCCCTATGAAGCTCGTGTTGGCGGTCCAGTTCAATATAGATGGATGTACCCTTTCGAGAGGGTGATGGGAAACCTTAAGAGGAAGGTGAAGAATAGAGCTAATGTCGAAGGGTCGATATGTGAGGCATACAGTTTCGATGAGATATCTACGTTTGTCTCGGACAATTTTTCGAACAAAGTCTTGACAAAGGCCAATCGAGTCTCGAGACATGATGATGGAGGAAATGTTGAACTAAATGGTTGTCTTTCTGTATTTGGTCTATCGGGCCGCGCTTATAAAATAGGGAAGCGCATATTCCTCTCTGAGCAAGAATTACATGTTGCACATACTTACATTCTTCTTAATTGCGAGGAGATTGACGAATTTGTGAGGTACATATGTAAAATTCATATTTATCCCTTAACTTTCAATGACATGTAATATACATTCCAATATGTTAATGTTTATAACATTGTATAGATTGTACGATGACGAGTTAAAAGTGAAGCATCCCGGCATAACTGATAAAGATATTCAAATCAATCATGATAAAAAAATTTGCACTTTGGCTAAAGGACAAAGTTAGTTAAGTTACTTAAGCACAACATATATATATATATATACTCCATATTAACTATGACTTCATTTAATATATTGGAGTTTTTGTAGGCTTTGACTGAGGGATCAACGATTCCAGCTAATGTACAAGTCCTAGCTATGGGACCAGACAAGGACCAAGTCAGCCGCAATGGTTATAAAATAAATGGTTGTGAATTTTATAAGGCATATGGGCGCGGTAAAAGAACAATGAACCCTGGAGTGTGTGTCCAAGGAGATTGTTACAATGAGCTTGGTCGTGCCTTTTATTGGGAGTTGGAGGAAATCGTAGAGTTGTCGTACAAGGGCACGTACGGGAGTCGTATTAACTTGTTCAAGTGTCGTTGGTTTGATTTAGAAAAAGGGATACGTGTTGACAGACATGGAATCGTCGATATTGACCTCCACAGGTCTGCGTACTCCAACAAACCGTTTGTTTTACCAACTCAAACAGTACAAGTATACTACACTCCTAGTCCTGTTAGGAAAAGGGATAGACCGCCAACAGATTGGCAAGTTATAATTCATACTCTCGCGTGTAGTTGTGTAGAAGTAGTTAACGGGGAGATTTACCGAGAGCAAATGCTTCATAGACAAACTATAATAAATGTGGAGGACGACAATGAAGTAATCCAATTAGATGGTAGAGATGAACCACATGAATTAGATCCTGAGTTAATACTTGTGTCAGATGACATTGATACTGAGGAGGAAGAGTTATTGACTGACACTGACACTGAATCTAAAGCAGATGATGGTTATGAATCTGCAATACTTATACAAGATGATTCTGACTCAGACATCGACACTTAAACAAATAAAATGTATGTTTAGTATTACATGTTCTTTATATCATTGTCATGTTTATGTACTTAACTATTTAATGCAATTTCCTGTCATTATTGTCATTTTATATTCATATATGCATGTAATCAAATATAACTCATACTAACATCTTGAAATTTGTAATATATAGATGGCTTCTAAAGCAGTGCTAATCGGATAATCGGATTCTTATTCAGATTCCTCCTCCTCTGAACAACACGTACGTCCGCATCATTTATATATAAGCATTTTAGATTCCATTGTTGCATATATATAACTAATGTAAATTGCTTTAAATATTATAATATATCTACTTATCTTTGATGTAAATTGTTGTATATTATAGTGATTTTTTAGATAACAAGATCGTCAAGTGCATTTCATAGTTGTGCTTACAGAACTGGCCCACACATGTGATTACGTGGGCGAGCACACCTATCGCCCACAAGGATGCAGTTTGGACTGAATTTCAGGTATGTTTTTTTTAATTATGACAGATAATATAATTGTCTAAGGAAAATTGTTTAGTAGTGTTGGATTATATGTTAATAGTATCGTTTTAATATTATTGTTGTTGTTTTATTTGCAAAAAAGGTATAGATGGGAGGATGCGCAAGCTTCAGTGATACAAACACTATTCTGGCAGAAGTGCGTCGTCCGCACCAAAGACAATTTGAACAAAGAACGACAAAAAGCCCTACACAATGCATCGATCGACCATCCAGGCCAGGGAGAGGAGTCCCTGGTGGTGCACCCAGTCCATGTGGGCTGAGATGTGTGCCCAATGGAGAGCTGAGAGTTGGGTCAAAAGACGCAAGACTGACGCCACTAATAGATCCTCGGGTGTACCTGATGGAGAAAAGGCGAAAGGAACCTACAAAGGCGGCAGTATATCACAGTTGTAGCATATCACTGTCAGTGTACGTATGAATAGTTTTAATATGTTTACAATCATGAATTATAGAATATCACATGTTTACTTAGTAATATTGGAGTATGTTTTGTATAGGAGTATCAGTCTCAAGGTCAACCTATCCATTGGTTGGATGTGTATGTGGCCACTCGTGATGGTCTGTTTGATGCTATCCAGATAGCGGTAATAAGTTTTTAACAACTTTGATCTTGTTTATCAAGTTTTACATCATTCTTTAGAATTTCACCAATTTATTTTTAACTATTTAATTGTTAACATGATGACAAGATACTTTTAAGTGTTTATTGAATGATCGATATCCTGAAGGCACCCCACGTCAGCCAATTGATCAAGAATTGTGGGAGAGGACGTTTGTTGTGAAGAAGAACTTTGTTGAAGGTCAAGGACAACGACGACGTCCAATCTTCAGTGGCTCAGGTAGCTCTGCTACCCAGTCTTCACAGTCATTGAGTTATCCAGCTATTCATACTCCTACTGACTGTGTGAGAGCTATATGTCGAGATTGCGATCTTCTTCGTATAATGGGCTTGCATCTGGCGGCTCTGAGTCCTGATGAGTTAGCGGCAGCAGCAGCATCACAGCATCACAACATGGGGATGGCGACGAGGTAATCAATCTTATTTATTACAATCAAATTAGTGACTTATATATATATATATATATATATATATATATATATATATATATATATATATATATATATATATATGTTGTGTTTAATTTGTTGTATATTGTCGTAATACCAGTATCAACATATATACTATATATATAACTTTTTTTATTATTTTGTTAATTACAGGGTGATCAACAAGAAACTAATTTGGACAATGATGCATGACGACCGACCTAATCTCGTTTTGTAGTTATTTATGAATCTTGTACTTTTATGTTCATTCTTTGGATGACTGTATGTTACTTAAAGATTAGATTTATTTATATTTATTCAGTTCATATTAGTTTTTAATGTTTATATAGTTTATACTATTTTGGTGTATGTATATATGGATGGATGTTTATATTGTTGTGCATGTTTATATTGTTGTGCATGTGTGTTGGGATATAAAGTAAGTACAAAACAGGTACAGTTTTTAGGGAAATCTGCAAAACAGAAAAAAAAAATTTGGATTTTTATACATCAGCGACCGCATGCGGTTGCTGATACTTATTAGCGACTGCTAATTAATTACATTAGGGTATTAGCGACCGCTGTGGTCGCTGATGGCGGTCGCTGACACGTGGCCCACGTTAGCCTTTGACCCTGAACCATGCTGACTCAGCTTAGCGACGATTTCGGTCGCTAATATCAGTTGCAGATACTTCGGTCGCTAATAGTGGTTGCTGATGTGCATTCCAGCGACCAGATTTTATGCAACATCTATCTGCGACCGCACGCGGTCGCAGATGATTATCAGCGACCATAATCGGTCGCAGATAGGCATTTTCTTATAGTTATTCCGCATTTTTAGCTATTTTAGTATTAAATAATGTTTTAAAGCTAGAACAAAATAGTATTACCGCATAAGATCGGGGTGAAAATAGTCCTGATTTTGGGATCGTTACATATGTTCGGCTCAATTTCTAACTTACATAGCTCACATGCATACATATATACATATATGTATGTGTGTGCGCACACGGGCGAGGATATATCAAAAACTTTATGACAATAATTTGAAAATCTATTTAGGTCTTTCATATATAATTAAAATTTCTACGTAATTATAACATTATTACTACAATTAAAAACTCTGTATACAAAAGAAACTTAATTACAACATATTATTCATCTATTACCTGATAAATATGATAACAAATTCAAATATCCAATCATTATAAAATTTGCGGTAGCAGCATTAATTTCTAGTGTTTATAGCCTTTGAACCTCTAAACAATTTGAACCTCTATTTTTGATATGTTGTGTTTAGGCTCCCACTCCAAATATTGTGTTCGTAAAATATTGTGTTCGTAAGTTAAAACACTTTGTTACTTATAAATTACTTCTAAACGAAAACATTTTAAAATAAATTACTTCTAAACGAAAACATTTAAAGTGCATTTAGAAGCCTAAACGTGCCAAACACTAAATTTATCTAGATACAATGAAAAAATAGAATGCAAAATGCATAGGCATGCAACAATCAAAATCATCACAATAAAGCATATATATATTTGCATGTATACATGTGTGATATATATATATATATATATATATATATATATATATATATATATATGTGTAGAAATTTTAAAAAGTAAGAAAAAGGAAGAGATAAGAGAGAGTACCACAAGTGACCGAAACTGAGAAGAGGAGAATGACAAGTAGAGGCACACAGAGGAGGAGAGGATGAAGCCTAAGATAAGCCATTAATAGCAGATAAACTAATGTCTTTTATTTGATATGATTTGGTTTACAAATTAAGTAGCTAGCTAGGTAGTCTGAGAATATATGTTTATTTTAAACAACTTCAGTATTTGTTCTCTCTATTCTTATGCCTATTGTTTAGGTGGTAGAAGAAGAGGATGAGAAGAACTCTTCGCCCTTTACAGGTATCAGTTCAAGAGCACTTACACGTGGCGACCATGCAAGCTAGGCAGCTGATACCTCGAATATATACATTCCTCCCACCAGTTTTTACAACATAATTGATTCTTTTCGCAGAAAAAGACAAGAAAAATAAAATAAAATAAATAAATAAATAAAGACTCTCTATTTCATAATATAGATTTAAAATATGTTAAAATATAATATTATACTGAAGAGAGAGAAAAATAATTTTAAATCTGGATCGTAAAATAAAAAAATTTTATTTATTTAAAATAAAGAGAATTCTAATCCTAATATATTATATAAAATCACGTTAAAATCATGACATTCTCCTAATAAAGTATCTATATTAAATATTATTTTTATTTTACTAATAATATATTATGATATAAACACTGCTCTCCTATATATAGTATCAGTATCAATTTTTAAAACTACAACAAAACATCTCTACTAATAAAGGGGAAGAAATTAAATTTAGGCGGTTATTTTTGTGTTAATACTAAAAATAAAGCTTTGTTCATTTCTATTTTTACACTTAAAATTTATTACGATTTACTAAAATTTTATTTTTATTAATTTTCTCACACATGCTAATTTTTATTTTAACACTAATTATGTATAACATTATTAGGCATGCACTTCTATTTCTTCTCTCCCAATCTCTTGTGCATTTATTTTAAATCATATAGGTAATTCGTACAGAAGAACTAGTATGTATATATAGGAGTCCTACTATATTAAGTTACTTTTCTCCCTTTCGCGTAAATTTTTTCCATTTACCCTTAAATTTTTTTAAATTAAATACATAATGCTAAAATATATGAGATTGATATATATTAATTTTTTAAACTTATATTTTTAAGATATTTTTATATATAAGATTATTGTGATTCGTTTAAAATTTACACATTACTCCTTTCACTCTAATATTACCTATATATTAGATGAATTTGATTCGATTCGGTTTAATACCTTTCACTCCTTTCACACATTACTCATCGTGGTTTAATACCTTATTTTGGATGAATTTGATTCAATTCGGACTTGAGATTTGATCCAAGATTTGTTCCGGACTCGATATTTAATTCGGGTTGTTTAATATGATATCAGAGCAGGCACCTTATATTGAACAACTAAGACTTGAAAACTCAATATATTAACTTGAAAAGACTACTCCACTTATTACTAATTGGTTCTTCGAAGAAGATCATGAGGTGGGGACACGAAATCAGTCGTTATTGTCCCACAATGATTAGAGTCAAAGAATTGTGAATTGTGTGTCTGACAATGATTAGAGTCAAAGAACTGTGAACCGTGTGTCTGATCAGTTCTGACAAGGACGTTAGAAATTTAAGATATGAGAAAAATTTATCTGTATATAAAGAATTAAGTTAATAGTCATTACCTTTTGGGTGAACATGTGGTGGGACAAGATGAGCCAAAAAGATACTATTAGACTAGTGGTTTAATGCCTTATTTTGGATGGATTTTATTTGATTTGGATTTAGAATTTGACCCAAGATTAATTCTGCACTCGAGATTTGACCCGAATTGTTTCAATGTAATGTTGATCACAAAGGTTTTCTTAAAGTTGTTGGTCAACACAACTGTAAGAACCGAGAAATTCATGATTTAATAATTATTTTAGTATAAGAGAATGAATATTTATTTGAATATAAATGTTAACCTTTTGTAAGCTGAGTAATTGAATTAATTCGCCTTGGATTAATACGAATTAAAAAGTGTGGAATTATGATAAGCATATGTGAAGTGCCTTGGGTGGCATAATATGAAATGAGGAAATTCACTAAGTGAGTTAAAAGAGAACTAGGAAGATTAATTATGTGATTCCGTATATGGAAAGAATAAGTTCTAACTAGTAATATCACCAATATAGATGTTAATTCATGTCATGTAAAACTATTGTGGTAGTAGATGTCGGAATTGGCTTGAAGCTAAACCAGTTTGGCACTGCCAGGGACCGGCGCAGCTGCGCCCTCCCAGCAGTACAAACTGGCGCAGCTGTGCCAGTGATCAGTCTGAGATAATAAGTTTTCTACTGTAGAAATAAAATGAAACACTTTTGTTATATGTGTGACATTAATAAAATCATATGATAGGAGTATATTTTAATGACATGAGGTACCAACTAGTACAATGAAATCATATGTAATTTTGTAATACAGAAATAATTAAAATAGATGTTTATGTTAGAAACTAGGAAAGGAATTAAATGTTTAAATAAACAATAATATTAAATAATGTTATTACGTGGTTATGAGAGTAATAAAAATAATTATGGGGGATACCCGGATAATAATATCTAACTGCGTTATTTTATTATATATATTTAATGTACATGAATTATATGATGTGAGTACATAAATAATCCCTAATTTTTCCTAATATAGTAACAATTGTACATTAAAACCCATTTTTGGAAAGTAAAGTAACTAACCGAACAAAATTAAGCACGCTGCTAGAAGATTTAAGCTCATCAGTTACACAAAAGTACATGAACAGTAGCCTAAGGCTAAATTACGTAACTTCCAAGTTTATATCAGTGGCTAAGCATAGGTGATGATTGCAAAGTCAATAGCTATGGAGATGGCTGGTGGTGGGTTGTTAAACCACTCTCAATTTACCAATGTTTTCTTCTATTATACCATAGACTTTAACCTCAGTACAATGCAAATGCCCAGTCCAAATTTCTTCCATAAATAGCAGACCAAATTTTCAGTTTACGTTGCTTTGTTTTGGTTCTTGTAACACTGATAACTTGAGAGTGAGTGAGTTGTGGTTCAAAGAAGAGGCTAGCAAATTCAGAAGGAGGAAACTAAGTTAATAAGCTTCAAGAGGTATAAAAATCTTCACTTTTGTACTTAATTGGGTTTTTGCCAAGTTCTCAAAAATTCTTAAAATTCTCTTTTAATCAATGTGAATTAGCATGCCATAATGTGTTTAGGAAGTATGCTTGCATATATGAACTCTTAAATGTTGGATTGGAACATGTTTAAATCAAAAGGAATCAGAGTTGAGTGATGCTCTACAAAACAGAGTCTGTTACTTCTCTTGTTCTAGGTATGGCACAACTGCACCCAATTTATTCTAGGGTGCAGCGCAGCTGCGCCTTACCCCAAAATCAGACACTAATTTCTGTTATGCTATGTGTTGTGGAATTGGTGTTGTGACTTAAATATATACTTGAAAAGGGGTATACCATGAGGTAGAAAGCTTTCTTATGTAGTATAAAGTAATCAACATAAGTTAGTGAGAGATTTGTAATCAAAACTTAAAGTTTAAAAATAAACTTTGAAGTAATACATGTTCTACAAATTCTGAACATAGTATGTTATACACATGATTGATTTCAGAAATACATAAGCATGATATGGTGTTTTATAGTGTCTTTGTCATGATCAAACGTCTTAGCTTTGTGTTAGAAATTATTTTAAAAAAAAAAATCTTAGCATAATAAGCTAATGGACATGAATGCTACAAGATATAGTTTTTGATCCTAAAATGAGGTTATCATGACTTAGTTACTTATGATAAGAGTTTTAAAGTTGTTTTATATGTGTTATATTGCATTATTTATGATAAAGTGATTTCAAAGGCAATCTTGAACATGTTTTCAAAATTTAGTTGCATCACATGAGTATCTAGATTCTAAAGGGTTAAGATGGCATGTTTGGGTTTAATATGTCTCTAAACATGACTCGTATATGATGGACATAAAGATAATTTAATCAAACATGAGTTTAAAGCATGTTTCGAAGTGCTAAACAAAGCTAGTTATGAATAAACAATATGAACACCATGATCATATGTATTAACAGATTGTGAGACCTCTCTAGGTAAACCTATGGGCAAAGTTATAAGGCAAGATGGTTACATGACCTTTTATGCTTTAATTCCATGGAAAGTCATAAACTAAAAATTTGTAAAAGTGAATTCAAGAATGATCATACATTTATATAAAGTACTTTAGATTGTGTGCATGTTAAGTATGATTAATTGAGTATACTAAAGGATGGGACAGAAATAGTAATGCAAAGCTCAACCCTGGTCTGGCCAGGGGATAGCGCAGCTACGTCGTCCCTAAGCCTAGACAGGGCGTAGCTGCGCCATCCTACAGTCATGTATGGTTTCTGTTTCTGATCTGATGTTCGAAGCATACTTATATGGTTGTTTTAGCTTGTATTATATGACCAATATGCTTTGTAATGTGTTAAGAAGCATGCTAGGTGATAGAGTTGAATGTTTAATGGGTAATTATAACTTTCAAAGGTTAAGTCCAAAAGAATGTTTGCAAGCTATAAAGCAATGATTTGAGAAATACGTTGTTCGACTTTGTGGTGTCATACAATCTGATTTGTGATATGAAGATGTAGGATATATGATGTAGTAGGTATGAAGATTACAATTAAGTTGGATGTTTAAGTGTACGTTTGAACTTACATATATGAGTTTATATAACTAATGAAAATCATATACGTGTAAATAATATGTTAGGATCCGAAAGAGGGTATTAAGCTTTATTTTGGTAAACTACGCTTAAGGCAAGTACTCGAACCTTACTCCTTATTGTGCATTTTTGAACTTGTGCAATTATTGATCGTACAAGTAGAACTTTGAAGAAATAATATTTCGTGATGAAATTTTAAACTTTGATTCGAACGATAATTGTTCATATATATATATATATATATATATATATATATATATATATATATATATATATATATATATGGAAGAAATTGTCTAAGCTATTGACTCGGCTAGACTATTGATGTTTGATTAAAAAACTATTCAAACTGAATTAACTTGGTGCGGACTCTTATAACTGAGAAGAATAACCCTCTTAGTAGGGGAATTATATATTGTCGGGAAACCAACGTGCACACTTGAGAAAGATTAAATGTAATGCATTGACATAGGATACTTTAGGCTGATCATCTGTTGTACTCGTTTTGTAGAATTTTTAGTTTATTACTGTTGATTCTAGGAGAAGTTCATAGTCCTTAGTGACTGCTCACTATTCATTACTTTAAAATCTTGAATTGATAAATCTTTGAATATTATTGATATTTCTATCCATAGCGACTATTGATGATAATCATTGATACTTCTTGCTATCTTGAACTATCTTTATTATTGTACCTTGAGAATTACAAAACTACCTTGAGTACCCTTATTGCTATATTACTTGCTAAGCAAATTTATTGCTCATCCTTGCTTTCCTTAAAAATATTTCAGTTAAGGCAGAATGTGGTGAGCGAGCAAGGACAAGGGTAAAGAGAAGGCTTTGGAGTAGTTATTCCATATTGCTAGAATGAATTATTATCTGGTTATAGAATAACTTATTTATGATAAGCTATGCTTGGTTTAGGTTGTATTAGATTATGTATTAGTTATGTCTAAATGGTGTTTAATTACATTTAAGGTATTGTAAGAGATGTTTAAGTTACGAACCCATGGGACGAGAATAATTATATTATAACGATGTAATTTATTATATTATTCTGCTGTGATGATTTTAGTATGTTATTAGAGTTAGTATGTGACAACCAACTTTGAGATAGTGTTGTCTGAATTTGGGGGCGTCACAGGTTGGTATCAGAGCTTTAGTTATAAACCTTAGGAACGAGAGTCCTTAGATTATAACTTAGGAGAACTTAGAAGATAGAGAGGGATGAAACTCATGTAGAGTTTTCATAGAGAGTAACTTAGTGTGTTATAAAATATAACTTCATTCTTTACAATGAACTTATGTTATTTAACATTCTAATGGAGTTGTTGTTTATTTTGTCTTATGTTGGTGATTGTAGGATGACTGAAATAGGAGGACCTAGACGAGTAGTAGAGGAGGAGTCGTGTGATATCCACGTGGTGTGTGAGGCACCATCGATAGTAGAACCCATAACAGTAGTGGCTCCTATTGATGAGGACGATGACGAGGAGGAGGAGATAGAGCCATTACCCGAGGAGTCTGATCTGGAGGAGCCTATGGAGGAGGAGCCTGAGCCTATGGGGGACTCCGACGAGGCTACTTTTGAGGATTGGATGTTGGGGGAGTATGAGGAACTGATTTTGGAGTTAGGATGTAGAGTGGAGGAATTAGAGGCTGAGGCTAGGGAGAGGGAGTCTGAGTTCTATAAACTGAGGGACAAGGACCATCAGAGAAAATTAGTGATGCAGGAGATGGAGGTGGAGATTGCTCACCGTAAGGAGGCAGGGATCCAGATGAGGACTTTGTTTCACCGATTGGTGGCTAGGAATGTAGAGTTGGCAGGGAAGTTGGAAGAGATGGAACAAAGGGAGTTGAGCGAGAGGACGGAGAAGGAAGCACTTCGTACTCAGCTAGAGATGGAGGTGATGGATAGGATCCACTTCGAGGAGAAGTGGGAAGAAACTAATGATCGGGCTATTGATCTAGAGGATGAGGTACGGTGCAAGAGAAGGAAGATGAATAAGATGGGCTATGCTCTGCGCACGGCTATGAAGTGATTGATTGATGGGGTAAATCACTACCCGACTGAGCAAGGACATACCCGGGATACCATAAGCCGAGATATGGTGGTGCACATTACTCAGAAGGAATACCAGAGCGACGTGGAGCGTGGGATGCTAGATTGGGTCTAGAGGAAGAAGTCTAGTAGTTGTAGTATTTTATTTATGTGTTGTTTAAATTGTTATTGTTAAATCTCAGTCTTTGTGTAAGATGTGAGATAGTTGTAAACCCCCAAACTTTTGGAAAATATTAGAGGGGTAGTATGATGGTGTTGTCCCCGTCGTTTTGTGATGATAGGGGATATGTGTTATCATTTATAGCAGTATACTAGAGACGATCATATAATTGTAACGATTTGGCATATGAATATAAATGATCTTATTTCAGAAACGTGTCATAAAATTTTACTTCTTTTATTGGAGAAATGTCTAAGTAATATAATTAGATAATAAAATAAAAATTTTATGATGCAGAAATATATTGCCCAGACGTAGAATAACTACGTCAGAAGAGTCGGTTAATGATGAGAGAAGACCAGTAGATCCGATACAGAGACTTGTAGATTTGTTAGGAGAAGCTCTTAGGGGAAGAAACAAACCAGTACCACCCGTTCCCCACGCATTTCTAGTTATAAACTTAAGGACTTTAAGAGTGTAGGACCTCCGGAATTCATAGGAACTACTGATCCTATCGTGGCTCAAACGTGGATCAAAGAGATGGAGAAGGCGTTCACCATCGCTCATATGGGTAAAGACCAGAAGACGGCATTTGCAACCTACATGATGAGAAGCGAAGCGAACTACTGGTGGGAGGCGAATCAACAGAGAGCGGGAGAAGGGATAGTAACTTGGGAGAGATTCAAGATTCTGTTCTTCGAGAATTATTTTCCGAAGAGCATAAAGAATAAGAGGTAAAGTTCTTAGAACTTAAGCAAGGAGATATGACGGTGGCGCAATACGCGGTTAAGTTCAATGAACTATCCCGGTTTGCTGAACACCAGGTGGTAGATGAAGAGAGGAAAGCTAGGCGATTTGAGCAGGGACTAAAGCCTTGGTTGTTTAACAAGGTGTCAGTTCTTCAGATTGATTCTTTTACGACATTGCTGGAAAAAGCCATTATTGCAGAAGGAGGAAGTGAAGCATTAAGTTTATATAACAAAGAGAAGAAGGGAAAGAGCACCGGTGGAGAGAGCCGAGGAGGAAGCAGCAGCGGAGGTAGCAATTTAGGAAAGAGGAAGTGGGAGAATAACAACAGCAACAAAAAGAATTTTAACGATCAAGTGGGGAAGTTTTGAGGAGAGTTTAAGAAGAAGATGGAAGGATGCCCGAGGTGTGGGAGGTATCACCAGGGCGAGTATTGGAAAGGGTGCAGCGTATGTTACAACTGTGGTCAAGAGGGGCATATTTTGCCAAACTTCCTGAAGCAGAAGAAGATCAAAGGGTGTTTCGCTTGTGGTTCGGCGGACCATCTGATCAAAGACTGCCCGAAGAAAGGAAGTAACGGTGGAAGCGGCCAACAAGGAGGGAGTGACAAACTGATGATTGGCGGACCAACGCCCTCCAACCGTCCAACTGCCAAAACATTTAATATGACTGTCCAAGACGCCGTAGCTGCAAAGGACGTTGTGTCAGGTATCATCCCGATCAATGCTATAAATGCATATGTATTATTTGATTCGGGTGCCAACTGTTCTTTTGTATCTGAGGAATTTTCTAGTCAACTTAATTTACCTCGAGAACGATTAGGAGATCCTTTAAACATAGAAGTTACGAATAAGGAAGTAATCCCTGTAGAGTATATTTACCGAAATTATCTTGTAAATATTAAAAATTATGAACTAAGCGTAGATTTGATCCCGATAAGATTGGGAGAATTTGACGTAATATTAGGAATGGATTGGATGTATAACCATGCTTCGATAATTGACTGTCAGAATAAAAGTGTGAACCTTCAGACTCCGAATAAGTCTAAGGTGGTGTTTTATGGTAGCTCATTGCTTAAGCAATCATGTTGCCTTACGATGATGCAGGCCAAGAAATTGTTAAGAAAAAGATGTGTAGGTTACTTAGCATACATTATTGACACTCGGAAGAAGGAAGTAGAAATTAAGGATATATTCATAGTGAGAGAATTTTAAGATGTATTTCTGAATGATCTGCCTGGTCTTCCGCCAGATAGAGAAATTGAATTCGTAATAGACTTACCACCGGGAACGGCACCAATTTCAAAAACCCCATACCGTAGGCGCCAGTAGAAATGAAGGAATTGATTATGCAATTGCAAGAGTTGTTGGATAAGGGTTACATACGACCGAGTGTGTCTCCTTGGGGAGCACCAGTGTTGTTTGTAAAGAAGAAGGATGGATCGATGAGGCTCTGTATCGATTATCGAGAATTAAACAGAGTGACGATTAAGAATAGATATTCGTTACCAAGGATAGATGGCCTTTTTGACCAACTGAAGGGAGCCAAGTGTTTCTCGAAGATAGATTTGTGAACGGGTTATCACCAGTTGAAGGTATGGGAAGAAGATATATCAAAGACGGCGTTTCGAACACGTTACGGACATTTCAAATTTTTGGTAATGTCATTTGGGTTAACGAATGCTCCAGCAGCATTTATGAACTTGATGAACCGAGTCTTCAAGCCATTCTTAGATAAATTCATAGTAGTTTTCATCGACGATATTTTAATCTACTCAAAGACGAAGGAAGAACACACTGAACATCTGAAGATGGTTTTGGAAGCACTAAGAAAAGAGAAGCTGTATGCGAAATTTTCTAAGAGTGAATTTTGGATGAAGAAAGTTCAATTCTTAGGACACGTGGTAGATAAGATGGAATTTCAGTAGATCCTGCTAAAGTAGAAGCAGTGAGTGATTGGGAGCAACCGAAGATGCCCACTGAGGTAAGAAGTTTCTTAGGATTAGTTGGGCACTATCGAAGATTTATCCAGGATTTTTCTAAGATAGCAACCCCATTGACCAATTTAACAAGGAAGACGGTGAAGTTTATGTGGACGGACAAGTGCAAAGAAAGTTTTCAGGAGTTGAAGAAGAGATTGAGTGAGGCACCTATATTATCATTACTGGATGATACGGGAGGATTTGTGGTTTTTAGTGATGCGTTGCATAGAGGACTGGGCTGTGTGCTAATACAATATGGCAAAATCATTGCGTATGCATCACGACAATTAAAGGATTATGAAAAAAGATACCCTACTCATGACTTATAGTTAGCTGCAGTAGTTTTTACGTTAAAGATTTGGAGGCATTATTTGTACGAAGAAAAATGTGAGATATACATGGACCACAAGAGTCTGAAATATATCTTCACACAGAAGGAGTTGAACATGCGTCAAAGAAGGTGGTTAGAATTAATCAAGGATTATGACTGCAATATTCTTTATCACTCGGGAAAGGCGAACGTAGTGGTCTACGTGCTAAGTAGGAAAGGAAGGGAGAAGTTATGTTAATTGACAACTCAGGAGGAGTAAGGGAAATGGAGAAATTAGAGATAGAAGTAAAGGGACTAGAGAGGTCTGAGGAAAAATTGTTTGCAGTAGAAGCTCGTCCAACCTTGTTGGACAAAATTAAGGAATCACAAGAAAAGGATGAGGAGTGCGAGAGAATCAGAAAGAGGATTGCGAAAAATGAAGAGGAGAGATTCAAGACGGATAGAGATGGTATTTTGAGATTTGAAGGAAGAGTGTGGGTACTAGCGGTAACCGAGTTGAGAGAAGAAATTTTACATGAAGCACACAATATGGCGTATTTTGTTCATCCAGGAGGCACGAAGATGTACTGAGATTTACGACAATATTTTTGGTGGCCCAATCTGAAATGAGAGATCGCGGAGTGCGTTAGTAGATGTCTTACTTGTCAATGGGTCAAAACTGAGCACCAAAGGCCGAGTGGTCTACTCCAACTGTTGAAAATACCGGAGTGGAAATAGGATCATATTACGATGGATTTTGTGGTAGGACTTCCAATCACGCAGAAAGGTTTTGACGCCATTTGGGTTATCGTAGATCAACTAACGAAGACGGCCCATTTTCTATCGATCAAGATCCGATATAGTTTGAACCAGTTAACGAATCTATACGTAAATGAAATTATTTCACGACATGGAGTGCCGGTATCGATTGTCTCAGACCGAGATCCGCGCTTCACGTCAAAATTCTAGAAAATCTTGCAAGAAAGGATGGGAACCCAACTGAGGTTAAGTACCGCTTATCATCCATAGACAGACGGACAGAGTGAGCGAACGATACAAATGCTAGAAGACATGCTTAGAACTTGCGTGATGGACTTTAAGGGAAGTTGGGATGATCACCTACTCCTAGAAGAAATTGCTTATAATAATAGTAACCATGTGAGTGTAGGCATACCACCGTACGAGGCTCTTTACGGGAGGAAGTGTAGAACACCGTTGTGTTGGGATGAAGTGGGAGAGCGAAAGATACTAGGGCCGGAATTAGTTCAATAAACCGCAGATGTGGTGACATTGATAAGAGCTAGATTAGTAGCTGCACAAGATCGCCAAAAGAAATACGTAGACTTGCATCGACAGGACCGCAACTTTGAAGTAGGAAGTCACGTTTTCTTAAAAGTATCTCCCTGGAAGGGAAAAATACGATTCGACAAGAAGGGAAAACTGAGTCTGAGATTCATAGGACCATTCGAGATACTGAAGCGAGTGGGCGAAGTGGCGTACAAAGTTGCATTACCATTTAAGTTGGAGTACATCCATAACGGGTTTCACATCTCCGTGTTGCATCCGTACAAGCCTGACTACAAACACGTGATTTCTTACGAGCCCATTCAAGTAGAGAAGAATTTAGCATATGAAGAAGTTCCTGTCCAGATATTAGATATGAAAGAACAGACATTAAGTAATAAGAGTATATCTTCTGTAAAAGTACTTTGGCGAAACCACGACGCCGAGGAGGCCACGTGGGAATTAGAAGATAAGATGCGAGGGGATTATTCTCATTTATTTGTGTAACATTGTACCAATTTTTAGGATGGAATTTTTATAAGGGGGAGGATGTAAGAACCGAGAAATTCATGATTTAATAATTATTTTAATATAATAGAATGAATATTTATTTGAATATAAATGTTAATGTTTTGTAAGCTACGAATTAAGAAGTGTGGAATTATGATGAGCATTTATGAAGTGCCTTGGGTGGCATAATGTGAAGTGAGGAAATTCACTAAGTGAGTTAAAAGAGAACTAGGAGGATTAAATATGTGATTCCCTATATGGAAAGAATAAGTTCTAACTAGTAATATCACCAATATGGACGTTAATTCATGTCATGTAAAACTAGTGGGGTAGTAGAGGTCAGAATTGGCTTGAAGCTAAACCAGTTTGGCACTGCCAGGGACCAGCGTAGCTGCGCCCACCCAGCACAAACTGGCGCAGCTGCGCCAGTGATCAGTCTGAGATAATTAGTTTTCTACTGTATAAATGAAATGAAACACTTTTTTTTATATGTGTGACATTAATAAAATCATATGATAGGAGTATATTTTAATGACATGAGGTACCAACTAGTACAATGAAATCATATGTAATTTTGTAATACAGAAATAATTAAAATAGATGTGTATGTTAGAAACTAGGAAAGGAATTAAATGTTTAAATAAACATTAATATTAAATAATGTTATTACGTGGTTATGAGAGTAATAAAAATAATTATGGGGGATACCCGGATAATAATATCTAACTGCGTTATTTTATTATATATATTTAATGTACATGAATTATATGATGTGAGTACATAAATAATCCCTAATTTTTCCTAATATAGTAACAATTGTACATTAAAACCCATTTTTGGAAAGTAAAGTAACTAACCGAACAAAATTAAGCACGTTGCTGGAAGATTTAAGCTCATCAGTTACACAAAAGTACATGAATAGTAGCCTAAGGCTAAATTACGTATCTTCCAAGTTTATATTAGTGGCTAAGCATAGGTGATGATTGCAAAGCCAATGGATATGGAGATGGATGGTGGTGGGTTGTTAAACCACTCTCAATTAACCAATGTTTTCTTCCATTATACCATAGACTTCAACCTCAGTACAATGCAAATGCCCAGTCCAAGTTTCTTCTATAAATAGCAGACCAAATTTTCAGTTTACGTTGGTTTGTTTTGATTCTTGAAACACTGATAACTTGAGAGTGAGTGAGTCGTGGTTCAAAGAAGAGGATAGCAAATTCAGAAGGAGGAAACTAAGTTAATAAGCTTCAAGAGGTATAAAAATCTTCACTTTTGTACTTAATTGGGTTTTTGCCAAATTCTCAAAATTTCTTAAAATTCTCTTTTAATCAATGTGAATTAGCATGCCATAATGTGTTTAGGAAGTATGCTTGCATATATGAACTCTTAAATGCTGGATTGGAACATGTTTAAATCAAAAGGAATCAGAGTTGAGTAAGGCTCTGCAAAACAGAGTCTGTTACTGCTCTTGTTCCAGGCATGGCGCAGTTGCGCTCTATTTATACTAGGGTGCAGCGCAGCTGCACCTTACCCCAAAATCAGACACTGATTTTTGTTATGCTATGTGTTGTGGAATTGGTGTTGTGACTTAAATATATACTTAAAAAGGGGTATAGCATGAGGTAGAAAGCTTTCTTATGTAGTATAAAGTAATCAACATGAGTTAGTGAGAGATTTGTAATCAAAACTTAAAGTTTAAAAACAAACTTTGAAGTAATACATGTTCTACAAATTCTGAACTTAGTATGTTGTACACATGATTGATTTCAGATATACATAAACACGATATGGTGTTTATAGTGTCTTTGTCATGATCAAACGTGTTAGTTTTGTGTTAAAATTTATTTTAAAAAAAAAGCTTAGCATAATAAGCTAATGGACATGAATGCTACAAGATATAGTTTCTGATCTTGAAAGGAGGTTATCATGACTTAGTTACTTATGATAAGAGTTTTAAAGTTGTTTTATATGTGTTATATTGCATTATTTATGATAAAGTGATTTCAAAGGCAATCTTGAACATGTTTTCAAAATTTAGTTACATCACATGAGTATCTAGATTCTAAAGGGTTAAGATGGCATGTTTGGGTTTAATATGTCTCTAAACATGACTCGTATATGATGGACATAAAGATAATTTAATCAAACATGAGTTTAAAGCATGTTTCGAAGTGCTAAACAAGGCTAGTTATTAATAAACAATATGAACACCATGATCATATGTATTAACAAATTGTGAGACCTCTCTAGGTAAACTTATGGCCAAAGTTATAAGGCATGATGATTACATGAACTTTTATGCTTTAATTCCATGGAAAGTCATAAACTAAAAATTTGTAAAAGTGAATTCAAGAATGGTCATACATTTATATAAAGTACTTTAGCTTGTGTGCATGTTAAGTATGATTAATTGTGTATACCAAAGGATGGGACAGAAACAGGAATGTAAAGCTCAACCCTGGTCTGGCCAGGGGACAACGCAGTTGCGCCGTCCCTAAGCCTAGACAAGGCTTAGCTGCGCCATTCTGCAGTCATGTATAGTTTATGTTTCTGATCTGATGTTCGAAGCATACTTATATGGTTACTTTAGCTTGTATTATATGACCAATATGTTTTGTAATGTGTTAAGAAGCATGCTAGGTGATAGAGTTGAATGTTTAATGGGTAATTATAACTTTCAAAGGTTAAGTCCAAAAGAATGTTTACAAGCTATAAAGCAATGATTTGAAAAACACGTTGTTCGACTTTGTGGTGTCATACAATCTGATTTGTGCTATGAAGATGTAGGATATGTGATGTAGTAGGTATAAATATTACAATTAAGTTGGATGTTTAAGTGTACGTTTGAACTTACATTTATGAGTTTATGTAACTAATGAAAATCATATACGTGTAAATATTATGCTAGGATCCGAAAGAGGGTATTAAACTTTATTTTGGTAAACTACGCTTGAGGCAAGTACTCGAACCTTACTCTTTATTGAGCATTATTGAACTTGTGCAATTATTGATCGTACAAGTAGAACTTTGAAGAAATAATATTTCGTGATGAAATTTTAAACTTTGATTCGAACGATAATTGTTCATATATATATATATATATATATATATATATATATATATATATATATGTATTGTGAAAGAAACTGTCTAAGCCATTGATTCGGCTAGACTATTGATGTTTGATCAAAAAACTATCCAAACCGAATTAACTTGGTGCAGACTCTTATAACTGAGAAGAACAACCCTCTTAGTAGGGGAATTATATATTGTCGAGAAACCGACGTGCACACTTGAGAAAGATTAAATGTAATGCATTGACATAGGGTACTTTAGGCTGATCATCTGTTGTATTCGTTTTGTAGAATTTTCAGTTTATTACTGTTAATTCTAGGAGAAGTTCATAGTCCTTAGTGACTGCTCAGTATTCATTACTTTGAAATCTTGATTTGATAAATCTTTGAATATTATTGATATTTCTGTCTATAGCGACTATTGTTGATAATCATTGATACTTCTTGTTATCTTGAACTATCTTTATTATTGTACCTTGAGAAGTACAAAACTACCTTGAGTACCCTTATTGCTATATTCCTTACTAGGTAAATTTGTTGCTCATCCTTGCTTTCCCTAAAAATATTTCAGTTAAGGCAGAACGTGGTGATCCCTCTAGCAAGGACAAGGGTAAAGAGAAGACTTTGGAGTAGTTATTCCATTATGCTAGAATGTATTATTATATGGTTGTAGAAGAACTTATTTATGATAAGCTATGCTTGGTTTAAGTTGTATTGAATTATGTATTAGTTATGTCTAAACAGTGTTTAATTACATTTAAGGTATTGTAAGAGATGTTTAAGTTACGAACCCTTGGGACGAGAATAATTATATTATAACGATGTAATTTATTCTATTATTCCGCTGTGATGTTTTTAGTATGTTATTAGAGTTAGTACGTGACAACCAAATTTGAGACAAGTGAGGTCTGAATTTGGGGGCGTAACAGAATCTTTCTTCTTCTTTTTTTGTTATAATTAAAATTTCTATTTTTCATTTTAAGTTTATTCCTTTTTAAATGTATCTAATATTACAATATATCAAATTGCTACTTCATGGTATGAGTCAAAATTATACTTTTTAATTCAACTTGGTGCTATTAATTATGCCTTGAAACTATGAATTTTTTACTAATGATTGTATAATTGTAGTTTGTATAAGAGAACGGCTAATTAGTCAACTCAAATTAGCAACTCAAAGAACAAAAACAATACACGTGCACAAAACACACGGGTAAGTTTTGCATTTGTGTAATTTATGCATGAATTCAGTTTTGACTAGAGGTAAATCTATGTTATTAATGGTGAAAGCAATTAATCTTTGATTCTTTATGATGGTTTCTAGGCATGCATTGAAGCATACTCCCTCCGTCCCTATTTAAATGACCTTTTAGAGATGGGCATAAGAATTAAGATAATGATTGAAAAGCATTAAATATATTACTCAATTGTCTATAATACCCTTAAATCATTAATTTATCATAACACAAGAGTTTAAAGTACCAAAAAAATAGGTAGAGTAATGAGGGGCAATTTTGGAAAAATTATCATTAATTCTCCTAGATTTGAACAAACGTCAATTAATTAGGGACAAATAAAAAACTCTAAAACGTCATTTAAATAGGGGCGGAGGAACTATGAAACAAGGGAGCTCTATAATCAACACAACATCAATAAATGCATACAGGAGAAATGCAAAGCTGCTTGACTACACAGCCACCAAGGGTGCAATTGTGGCGTTCACTAGAGGACTTGCACTTCAGCTGGTTAACAAAGGGATTCGTGTCAACGGAGTTGCTCCTGGTCCGATTTGGACGCCATTGATTCTGGCATCTTTCGATGAGGAAGAGGTTGCTAACTTTGGAAAGGAAGTCCTAATGAAAAGGGCTGGTCAGCCATTTGAAGTCGCTACCTCTTATGTGTTCCTTGCGTCCAATGTGAATTCCTCTTACTTCACTGGTCAAGTTCTTCATCCAAATGGTATGTGCTTTTTCTATTACACTACAAAAAAAAAGGTCATTGTCGACGGGCAGTGCCGTCGCCAATGACCCTCCTACCGTCGGCAATGAGATCATTGGCGACGGCATTAACCGTCGCCCTACAGATCGTCACCCCTGGCTTCCGTCAGCAATTAGGTCATCGCCAACGATACGCCGTCGGTATTGAGTCATTAGCGATAGCACTAACGACGGACAGACTGTCAGTAATAGACATTTAGAATTTTTAAAAATATAGTCATTACTGACGGCCTAGCCGTCGCCAATGACTAAATCCCCCGTCGCCAATGTTATGATATTTTTGGAACCGTCGCTATAGGTCATTCCCGACGGGACGCCGTCACCAATGCCCTGCTTTAAATTTTTTTTATAAAAAATTGCAAAATTCCCCTGTTCATTTACATATACATAATTGTACATGTTATAAATTAAAAAAAACAATCATGAAAGTCATATCTTTTGCTATCAACCATCAAATATTTAGACAACCTAACTAGATACAAAACTCTAGTCTGTACAACTCAAAAGCTGTATAAATAAATACATGAAAGTCAAAATATAAATATAAACTAACTACAGCCCAAGATCAGGAATGTCAGTATCATCATCACCGCCATCTATCGTATGACCACCGGTCCCACCTACGATCCCATCACCGATCCTACCTCCGGTCCGACTGTCGATCCCACCCTCCATAGTCTCATCAGCATCAGCCCGACGATCATCACCATCTCCTCTACGGACATCGCCTGTGCCGCAGCCTCCACCCGCTCGAGTCTCATCAATAAGACCCTACAAAATTAAAATATTAATAACGAAGTCAAAAATAGAGCATATTTAAATTATTTTAATTTGTTATCTTTAAGTTTTGGCAAATTAGGCAAACCAGTTAATAACTCGACCTCCGTATATCGAAATCGAGTCCCGTAAGTTGTAACGCGTGCCTAATACCTATGCGGTGCTATGCATGTGTTTGCGTGTCGTTCAACGACCGAGACGAATTTTGATCTTTTTTTCGATTTTTTTCCTAACTTTTGATAAGTTAGGCAAACGGGCTGATAACTCGACCTCCGTATATCGGAATCGAGTCCCGTAAGTTGTAACGCGTCCCATAAGTCCCGTAGGAGTAGCTTTTATGTGGATGAAAGTTTTTATTAAAATGGTATGAAACTTTAAGTACATAATTTTATTTTATTTTAAAAATTATTGAAATGAACAAAAAATTATGTGTGAAATGATAAGTTAATAATCTATATCCAAGTTAAGTAAAAAATAAAATAAAATAAAATATTTACAAGTTTAGTTATAAAACTATTTTGTATTTTTAATCTGAAGTTTTTATATTTTCCTACCTCCTCCGAATTTCATGAAGTTTCTATTTTATCCTTGCAATGTGTCACCTGGTGCTAGTTGTATATAAAAGCTTGCTAAATTGGTGGAAATGTTCAAAATTTTAGGAGTTCTTTCATGTTCAAAACGATCAGATAGAAATGGTAAATTGCATTGGATTTCTAGCCAATTGAAATTCAAATAGAGAAGAAATTTTGAAGACTACTTTTCAATTTTCTGTTTCCAATTTAATTGAAATATTATGGCTGAAGTATTTTTTTTGTAAAATGTGCAGGTGGGGCAATCGTGAATGGTTGAAATTTATGATGGATGAAATATATATGGAGTTTTCGGTATAATAGGTGTATGTAGGAGTTCTGTCTATGTTGTCGGTTGATGTTATAAATATTGTATTGTACATAGTTTTTGTGGTTGTAGCCTACTGGTTGTGTGTTGGTTTGGTGGGGTGGTGATGTTTTTAGGCTTTGGTGAGTTTGAATGTTATGGTTATATGCATATTAATGGTATAAATCTGTGTTCACTTGAGTCATTCATATGTGGGAAAATATAATCTAGATTTTCTATATTGACTAGTACTCATGGCAGGGTTTTCCATAAGGTTGTACAGGCAAATGTTCATGGCATAAGCTAGGGGTGAGCATGATGCGGTTTGGTGCGGTTTGAAGTCCAAACCGCACCCGAAACCGCTTAAGTGCGGTTTGAAAAATTCAAAACTGCACCCGAAACCGCTTGTGATTGGTGCGGTTCGGTTTTAAAGTGTGCGGTGCGGTTTTAATTGGTGCGGTTTCGGTTCCAAAACTAATTGAAACAACAAAAAAGTTTAAGCCTTCAATGAAATTTAACATAAAACTTACATCGAGCAATTAACTTAGTGACAAAGTCGACAACGAGAATTATATCTAAGCATGCTTTAAAACTAAAATATGCGCTATATAAAACAACGGAGACTATTCGATAATAAGCAAGAATGTTTATCTAGTTCCCCAAAAATTAAAAGTATATACTGAAGATAGAATAAAATATATTGCAGGGAGGACTAAAAATAATCTATTAGACTATTACAATTATAGCATTGACATTAACCAATGCATCAAGTACTCGAGCCCCTCAACTATAAGCCCCTCCAATAACGCATCAAACAAATTCAAAATTCCAAAACTCAATTGCTTAATTTTTGACTCTATAACCTCTAACATCTTCTTTCAATTGGTGAAAAAATGACAATGCAAGATTGGGGTTTTCTCTGAGCGTGTTCAAGTGAAAAGTAACTTTAGAATTTACTAGAGATAATACATACATACACACACATGGTGCGGTTTCGGTTTTATGCGGTTTAGTTTTGGCTAGTAACCAAACCGGAACCGTAAATTTGGTTATTCAACCCACTTAAAACCGCCACATACGCCGGAACCGTTGATGCGATTTTAATTGGTGCGATTTGTGCGATTTTAATTGGTGCGGTTTGTGCGATTTTTGGTGCGGTTTCGGTTTCAATTTGGTTACTTGCTCAGCCCTAGCATAAGCCACAAGGGCATACAAGTTTGGAGTGCAAAGCAAATACAGGGCTGAAGTTTTCAGAGCCATGAATGGCAGGATGACAATTTGTTTAAGTTTTCAGAAGAAACATAATAAATCTAGTTGAATTTTCTTGAGGCAAATCATGTTTACCTTCGAAAGGAATTCAGTAGAGTCCCAGATTTTTACTTCTTTGAAATCTTTTAAGTTCAATGAGCACAAAAGAATGTGTATGATCAGGAGTTGGCATGCAGCAGAAAACTGAAGATTTATGTGCAACACATTTGATTTGAGATGAGAGATTGCAGTTATGTAACAAAAAGATTTGGTTAGCATGAAGTGAACTTCATCATAATTTCATTTCATATCCAATACAGTGTTGACACGCAGGCGGAGATAGAGTTTTTGTACAACTCCCTTGATAGAAAATATTTTCGAGGTAGGAATTTTAGAAATATATAGCTTTTTTTACATTTTGGTGGGAAAAAAAGAGAGTTACAGGCCAATTAAAGTGTCCAGTCCACCATTCAATTCCTTTTTCAAATATATGACTAAACAAATTTGGTTTAATAAGGTCGATCTCAGAAATCGATGCAAATTGAAAGAAAACAGCAATAGCAAAACGTCAAGTATCAGCTACAGTTGGCATATCAAAGAAACAATAGCAGATCTCAAAGTGCCACAGTTTTCTTAGAGTTGCAGGTTTCATAAATTCCGTGAAGTCAAAAATCATGTTACCCTGAGTGGAAAGGACTTTATGGAAATAGGAATATGGTTACAAAATGGAGCTGTAGTGTACAGAGTAAAAATGGCCGATTACAAGGAACGAAATTAGACAGTACCATCATTATTTGAAACTAACAAAATGCATCTGACAATGGTTTTGTTGTTGTACCTCGCAAATCAGGTTGAACAGCCAAAGCAAATCTCAAGACCGTTTCCACCAATTCCCGCAATTAAACATTGGAAACCACATGACTCTAGCTCAGCAATCACATTATCAACGATTTTCCCTGACAATACTGATTCACATAGTCAAGTAAACAAATGAAAGAAGTTTAATTTCAAGCATGCCAATTTAACAGGGAACATAATGCACTAAAAGAAGTCGGTTAAAAAGTCCTGAGACTTGAGTAAATATATTTTGGAAGACCTAGATTTCTAAACCTATACAAACAGTAGTATAGCATTTAATCACTAGCTTTAATTTGTTTATTTTGATGAAAGACTATAAAAGAGATTTGATAAATTTCAAACGTCTGAACGAGCAGAATAAAAGATTCTACAAGTTCAGAATTTTTTTTGCTCATCACATAGGCCACAAGAAGATAATCCTCCAAGATTTTTGTCTTTCATCGCATATTCTTCCTCTGCACCATTAACTATGACTATCCTTATAAGTTCTTCATCACTGAACTTATCAAAATTCACTTCATACAAAGATTCAGTAGAAAAGTCTAGCCTAGCTCTAGCTTTTACAAAATATTTTCAATCTATTGCAAACTCTAGTGAAGACTTTCCACAAAATGAATTTCCTGATTATTTTTTTTCCATTTCCAATCTCTTAAAGGAAATAATTTGTAAAATAAATACAAGGGTAAATGTACCAATCAGCTTGGTAGGTAAGTAGAACCATATTATACAACCATCAGGTTTGCATTATCCTATCCGGAAGCTAGACCAAAACATACACGATCACCAACGTCACTATCAGCCCATTCTCCTACCCTTCCACCAAGTAACATTTTCAACACTAACAAACTGCACTATAGTCACATAAAACATCAGTTGGTCGACTTGAACTATGTTATATAAACCATCTAGCAAGGCACAAACTATGGTCTAACAGAGAACTAAGGTGACATGCATACACAATTTAAATAAATCAAAATTTTGGAATTATAGTATAAGATAAGAAGCATGCATTCAATATCAATATAGATCATAATCATTTTAAAACAAATGCAAATAGAAAGTACTCTGAACTCTAAAAGTGTAGGACTAGCATTCAAATGAATATTACTGGAAAGGATACTTGTGGGTAACAGTGTCAGAACACAGCCTCCACCACCAGCTCCTGTCAATTTGGTAGCAAGTTTGTATTTCAATGTTGTCCGAATAACAGTTTCTATGGAAGCGTGGCTGACCCCCATACACTGGAGCAACCCTTGATTCATCTCCATTAATTCTTCTACTAGCACTTCCTTCTCAGTTATGGCACATTCATCCGAAGCAGGAGATTCAATAATGGTAGCCAATTTATTACTGATGGAATCCACAGCAGTAAACACAGCAGTCATAGCATCTGGATGCCTGAATGTCCTTTCAGAAACACTAGCAACTAATGCTTTTGTGTTCCTCCCTACTTTTGTGTTAGTTATGAGCATTTTAAGCTGCATATTTGACTTCATGCGTGTCAAAGCACCAGATCTGAACTTGATCATATTTCCTGTTACATAAATATAAATGTCCACATGCATTAGTACAGTAACAGCAAGCTCTGTAATTGCTTTACAGAAACTCAAGTTTTTGTAATTGTACAAAGTTTCATTGTATTAATTTAATTCCATATTATACTGACACTATAATGTTCCCATGATTTTCTGTTGCTGTTTTTTTCTGTGTTAATCACCTATACGTTAGAGGAACAAATTGGAAGAAAATATAAGAGTTTACCAATTACCATCTAAGCCACCAATGGTGACCTAGAATAAAAACATCTGTCTTGATAAGAGTATATATAGGAGTTATAAGGTTGTAGATGTTTACTTGGTGACTCTTCACTTCATACGGACACCTGCTGCACATTTTCCTTTCTCATTCTTTCTCCCCATATAATAAATATGTCACTATTCACTATCAATCATTTTCAAATAATTATGAATGAGCATATATTCCAACTAAGTTTAAAATGAAAACATACGCTTTTATGTTAACTATAACAATGTAATCATCTTCTTCTAGACATAAGCTTATTCTTATAACTGCCTAATCTTATTATCCGAAATTTTCATTGACCAATTATTTAAACGAGAAATTGTCCTTTAACAACAAACTTTTGGCATATGACTGCAAATTTTTATTATAACTGCCTAATCTTAAGTTGCAAGTTCCCAAACTGGTTCTGGCACTTATAGCTCATAACCTTTTTGACGAACAGTAAATGAATATAAATTTTCATCCAACTAGTGCTTCAATGATCACATACCAAAAGTGCTAACAGTGTTGTCAATCCCGGATGGCTTCCCATGGATTAACTTTTCGCCTTCAAAAGCCCACTTGTTCACCAACTCCAACTTACTTTCTCCAAACATTAACCAACCTTGATGGTTGAAGTCCAGATTTACAGAATCTGACAACGCAATAAAAGCAGCTGACAAGGATACACAGAATGCAGCAGATGAACCCAAGCCTGATCCAAGAGGAAGCTCAGAAGTAACGATCACCTTTGCAGGCTTATATCTGGCACATAAAAGGAATTAAATCAGAAGTTTGAATAGTATCATGGGAAAAGTTATCAATAGACATCAATATTGAACACACCCCTGGATAGACGTGTATAGCCAAAGAAAAGCTGTAACTCCAGCAGCAAGACCAATTTTTGCCTCTGGAATATACTGCTCTTCAACTAGAGCTGCAATTATCTTGATGGTCTCCGGTGAGCATGATGTTGGTGATGACGCATTACAGCCACCACGGTCGCAGAATGCATCCTTGATCCTTTGAACTGTCCATGAAAACTCTAAATCCAAATCCTTGAGCTGGAGTTTTAGTGTATTATCATTATCTATCAAGAAAGAGCAAAATGATAAGAAATCTGGTAGCCAGAGCACCCAACATAACACTAACTAGAAATCCTTCAAGTGTCGTGATTCATGAAACAGAAATAGTTTATCTTGCCTAATGGGGAAAAAAAATAAAAAGAAAAATAACTGAAAACTTATAAAATCTGTCTTTGTAACTTTACAAGTTACCGCATCAATACAGAAAGATTTAAAAATTAGATAAATACACAATAAAAATTCACAAGGTAAACAAATTCAAACACAATCATCTCTTAACTTGAATATTCAGGGCCTTCGGACAATAAGGCAAGTAAATTTCCATATAATTTGTTTGTCTACATGCAAACATTATGTGCACGCTTTCATGATAAAAAAAATGAAGGGGAATGAAGCCTGGTTTCATTTATTTGTTGGACTACCAAACTATAACTCCTTATTCTCTTACAATTCTAACATATTTTTTAATATTTCCTGGTCATATGTAGTAGTAGGTCACAACTATATGAATATGAATCATCCATTCTACACTACATAGAGTTGACATACTAAGTATCATTGTTTATGCCACTAGTGTTTGGTTGCAATTCAGGTTATTATTCAACTAGAAATCCCCAAATTCCACTTTTAAACCCTGTACAAGAAGTGAAAGGGGATATCACCCACAAGGTCTTGAAACAGTTATTCGTAGGGTACAGAACACTCCGGTCATGAGGAACATTGCCATAATAAATCTCTCCAAACATGAACCGATGATTTTTCTACACAACTAAGCAAAGAGGTTGCAAGAAAACATTGTAATAAATACTTATAAATCAACTTAACAAATTTTTGTTCCCGCTTGTAGTAAAATCTTAAAAATCATCACAACAAATTCCTGTTCTCGATTGTAAAATCAAAGTAATCATTAGGTCACTTCTTTTAACCCGACATCCCAAAGGATCAACTTCATTACAGCCCAAAAAACCACCATAACAGTAAGAATAAATGATTTGATCACAAAAGAAGAAACAAGTTATCAAATTAATGTTAAAAAAAATCTAAAGCTATATCCACAATCCTAAAGCAAAAAATGTAGCACCATAAAAACTATTGCTACAATAATCAAGTTACTCATACTTCATTAATTATTCAATAACAATTAAATCATCATAGTCAAACCATGGAGGATATTTTTGAATCATAGCTCAAGCAAAAGCATTTAAGCACACAAGGCCAATAAATTCAACAAAAGTAGGCTTAAACAAGCATTGAAATAGTATGAAACAGACTGCAAAAAATTAAAAAGGGGATTAACATTTCCACGAGTAAAAATGATATTTCCACAAAGTCTTCCCCATGACTAGTTAAAGGAAAAAGGGAAGAATAATTCTTTCCTATCAAGAATTTTGATAACATACAGTGGGAAAATGGAAATTGACTCAAATTCTAAATGGTTTATTGTATCTCACCATTTTCAGCAAACCCAATTTTGTTGAACCCCATAAACCTCATAGCATATATTTGTGATTTTTTGTGTTTGAGAAAGTGTGTGTGAGAGAGTGTGAATTTAGCAAGTACCAGAAGGACTGGGAAAATGCAAAGAGGCGTAAGTGTATAGATCAATGGAGGCAGCGACGGCCGTAGATCCATGTACGACGGCGTGTTCGCCGGCCAGTATGATTTTTCCCGGAGCTCTGGCCCTGACCTCCATTTCTCTCTCTTTCTTTCTTCTTACTTTTTCGCTACAAAACCAAATTCACTGAAATTGATTCCACTCTTTCGCTATATGTATCTATGTAATCACACATCAACATTAATATGTAGCAAGAAAAATCAATAGAAGGGCAATCAGTGAGTACGGCAGAGGATTAAAAAAAATGTGATAAACGTTGAAGAGAAGATCCTCGATTTTGGTTTCTCTGACTGATTTGTTGTTCACGCGAATGGGTGTCGCGTCACGTTTATCAAGAAAAAACGTCCCACCATCAACGGGCTTCAATAACCAAATTGGAAGCCAATCCTGCACACAAACAGATTCAGACAGATCTTGCGAGAGTTTTATTGTAGGGTTAATAATATATTAAAAAAGAGATTCAATAATTCATAATTTTTTTTGTGTTTGTGTATCAAAATAACGTCATTTTTATATAAATTTTTTTTACAAGTCGACAAAAAATTAGAAGGCATCAAACACCGATTTATTTTTATATATAATTATTTTAAATTACTTGATTATTCTGTATATAGTTTTTTTATATTTAATAACTTAGCTTGCTATTAATATTAGGATAACTATAAACTTGGCTCAAAAAAATGAATAAATATATCGGTTATAATTATCGTTAATGTTTTCAATGTGACTTTAGTTATTTTTCGTTTATTATTGTTTTTGTTTGTTTATTTATATTATTATTTATTATTATTATAATTTATATTTATCTGTTCCATAAAAAGAGTTTACTATCACTATTGAAAATGTTATTATTATTTACTCTAACCATTGGGTCATCTGGGTCAACCAAGAAAATATTCTAGACCTATCAATTATTATTATTTACATATTTCTTTATATATTTTTTTATTATTAATAATCGTTTTACTTTACCCTCTTAATCCACTGTCAACGGAGATAATCACCATCACAACTCAAATACTATTTTAAATGTATTCTTTTTACTTTACTTCGTTTATTTTGTAAAAGTAAACGGCATTTGGTAGCTTCCAATTTTCTGTCAATTTGTAAAAAAAAATTCTATCAAAACGATGTCGTTTTGATACACAAACAAAAAAAGAGTTGTGAGTCATTGGATCTCCTTTTTAATATGTTGTCAACCCCACAGCAAAATCCTCACAAGATCCTCAGGATCCGGATCCCACATAAACGATTAAACACCAAAAGCTTGACGGCTTGGGCCGCTGAGGATAGTTCCGGTGTGAGAATAAGTACAGGTTGATATAAGGTTAACAATGGAGGCTTAAAATTCTAGTACTGAAAAGTAATAAATTGCATGTACCTTAGAATCAATGAAGAGGTTTGTATTTATAATGTTCTCACCACTTTCACGAAATCCTTCTCCGAATCAAATTAAGATCCTTTCCCAAACAACCATTCCTTAATAGAATTGCATCATATCTCCTAGAATTAAGGAAGTGGATTCATAATCTAACACATCCTCACATATCTAGAGACCAAATAGAATTAGGACTCTTACTCCATAAATCCTCGTCCACTACAAGGGGGGTTGCCAGCACATCATAATCCAAAGGCCTAAATAACCTTGGCCCAACATTGCCCCCCGTCTTCCACCAAATAGAATATTTGATAGAAGAGTATTCAAGACAAGGCCCAATAGCAACAATGTTAGTTCCTAGAGGCACAATAGTTATCTAAAAGGGGGGTTGAATAGATATTTTAAATTTTCTTTTTTAAAATACTTGTCAGATTTGTTAATGATTTAACCACAGCGGAATATAAGATTTGTTTGTTCCCCTTTAAGATAAACCAAGTTAATAGGTGATAAGCATTTATGACAGATATAGCAGTTATAGCAAGAATATAAAATACACATGGTTTTTAAGTGGTTTAGAGCATTCAAGGCTCCTAGTCCACTCTTCTACTCCTCGAGTATGAAATCCACTAAGGATGTCTTTACAATCTTTGAATCACTTAGATTCCTTCAAGACCAACAGTCTTGGAACTTCTTAGTTCACTTAGAATTCTTCAAGTCCAGCAAACTTGGAATACACTTGATGAGAGTTGAGTTCTTGGGTATTGAGTTGCTGTTAAGCATATGTTTGAAAGAACTGAGTAGCTGAGCAAGCTTTCTTTCTAGATCGTAGAGTTTAACGTTGAGTGTTCTTCAGTTTTTGTTGTGTACTTGCTTGCGTGTTACATCTGTGTCTAATATGTATATAAAGGAGCCTTTAAAATATGTCCGTTTGAAGGCGTCCGTTGAAGCATTAAATGCATCAGACATTTCTGGGCACCGATGGTGACTTCCTAGAAATTTGGTGTTCAGCCGTCTAAGTCACTGACACGGCAGACTACTATCTCACCTAACACTTGAAAAGGTGTTTTCAGCAGGCATGTAGTACTTTTCTTAGCTTCTTTAAAACGTTTCTTCGATATATACTAAGGATGAGTGTTGGGTCATTGGGATTCCCGAAAGTCTCAACGTCTGTAATCCATTCTTCATTTGTAGTATTTTATCCTTCAGCTAATGGACAAGGCTCGATGCTTCTAATGCTGACAAGAGATACACTACGATCATGATCGTGGTGTCTTGTCATATTTGTGCTTGATGCAGCCTGATAGAAGAGAACACTACGATTTCTCTTAAGCACTGGTAGACTACGATCTTTACTTGCTTGTTTTGCAAACTCTATGCTTCCGAGAGCAGACTACGATTCTTGACTTGGCTCGGCAGGCGCTTGGACTAACTCTACGATTTTGATTGAGGCCCTCCAAGTTAGACTACGATTCTGTAGCAACTTTCTCGATACTCTACGATTTTGCCTTGGCTTCTGCAATCCCTCAGCTGGCTCGACAGACTACGATTATATTGATGCTTATCTATTATATCTCAAAATAGATCAACCTAACAGCTTTGATCTTTTCTTCTATACATTCATTTACAGAATGATAAACATAAAACACAGATCAACCTAACAATTTTTGATCTATCACCTAAGTCCTTGTACAAATGTTCTTTGAAGGACTTTACATATAAGCATTCTTATTTACTTTCAACATCAAATTTGAATATGCAATTCCCAACAAACAAGAATACCCAAACAAAGCCAAACAAAGCCTACTCACTAGAAAGCCTAAACAAGGCCAAGTAAGGCCCAATCACCAAAGAACCCCAACACCGGATATCAACCAACCCTTCAAATCCACCATTATTATCTCCCATTAATGCGCCACCCTCATGATCCGGGAACAACTGAAAGGACAACATTATAAAAACCCATTTCCCCCAATTCAAACAGTTTCACCATTTCATTTCAAATTTAAAGGTATTCTTCCTCTCTCCTACCTCTCGGCTTCCTACCTCCAAACTGCATCAATGGCTTCCCAAAACCCAGAAGACTCCATCCCCATCTCTGCAACCCCAATATCAAGCATCCCCGCGTCTCCAAACATCGCATCTAACTCCCCAACCACCAACACCATGCTGTAACCAACTCCAAACACTGCCCCTTCCTCCAGCAAAAACCAACCAGAATCTGACTCCTAAAAGACACCACTCGAAAACCCTAAAGAAGATCAGTTCCCCCATGTCAACACCCCCTCTCAACTCATAGAAGCTGACCTCCTCGTGATCCGCAAACACTACCAAATCCCAAAAACCCATCATCTAAGAGCTCCCAGACCGACCGACCGGATGTATCACCGTCCCAATGGTTGGACCGTCATGCCCCTTACCCTTCTAGAAAAAGGGATCCGACTACCCCTCCACGCCTTCATAGTCACCCTCCTAGGGTTTATGGGCATCAGACTAGCCCAACTAGTACCCAACTCCTATATCAACATCATCGCCTTCATCGCCTTCTGCCATGAGATTGGAGTTCCACCTTCAATCGACTTCTTCTTCACCCTATTCCAAATCGGTAACTCCCGTGAACGGGGATTCAAAGTGTTAAGCAAACAACCCTCAAAAGCCAAGTCCAAATTTGATAAGCGCCCCCTGATGGACACACCTTCGAGCAACAGAGGGTGGCATAAGGACTGGTTCTTCGTTACAGGACTATAAATTTCCGAGGTACGAGACCGGACCTCCCATAAATGCCCTTCTCTCGACTTCGACGACACCTCAGCCGAACGAGTGAAGGAAATGGCGAAGCTACATGAAAAACTTCCCTTGAAGGAATGGAGCTTCGGCCTTTTGAGCAAACAGGCATGGTTGTACGACCATAAACGTAAGTCCCAAACTTGACACTTGCATAATTTTTAATTTTATTCAGTATTTATTCTAAGAAAACCCTTCTTTACCTTCTATAATATCTCTCATCAAACCCACTTCAACCGACTGAAGAGATATTGAGGAATTTCTCTCCAAAAACCCAACTGTAACAACTATCGAACCCCAAAACACTGAACCCGAACCAACTACTTCCGAAGACCCAAATCACCCTCGACTGAAGAAAAGAGCAACCAAAAACCCAAACACATCATTGTCCCTACTCTTACAGAAAGCCTCCTTCACATGCCCATCTCCGAAAGAACCCAGATCCTCCGAACTAAAAAGAAACGTGCCAAGATCACCCCCCTCACAGCTGAAGAACTGAGGTCCCTCCAACCGAAGCCAGCCAATCCCAAAACGTGCCCATCAAAATCGACGAAGCCGAAGAATCAGCTGAACTTATCCCATAACTTATCAGAAAAAGAAAGCACACCTCTGATAACGATCCAACCCCGCAAACAAAATCCCACATCCTGACTCTATCTAAACAACCAACACCACCTCCCCAACAACTAATTTTCCAAGAACCTACAACACACACTCCCGAAGCCGTTCATTCTCCCACTTTATGGCCTGATGACAATGAAGAATTCCCCCTTCATCGTTTCGACCACTTTGTCCTTGGCACCGATGACCACCGCTTCAGAGACATTTCCACATCAGAACTTGTCCGTGCAGACATGATCCATCAAGCTCGCGTAAGTTACTTATAACCAAAGAATATGAATAATCCCTTCTATTGATAATCAATCATATTAATCCATTAAACATCTGCAGGCTACTGGGATCTCTGGGCGGCTTAACCAAAGATATAAAGAAATTAAATTCGAAGAAAAAGTCGCCCAAAAAGAAAATGCACTCTTGAAAGCTACCTTAGCGAAGGAGAGGAATTTGCACGCCGATGCCTCTTTCTTCTTCGAAGGCCTCAAAAAAGATAATGCCAAACTGAGAGAACAACTAGCAACAACAGAAGCCCTTCAACAAACCAGTTCGGAAAGAAAACTTTGAACTTACAACAAATAATGAAGTGCTGAAAAAGAACAACCAAACCCTCACCCACGAAATCCACGACGCAAAAAGAAAAGAACAAACACATCTTCAACTTCGAAGCAAAGTAGAAAAAGAACTTTGAGAGCTCAGAGCCCTTGGCCCTCCATTAACCGAAGAACTAAATAATGAAATTCGAAGCGAGTATCGAAAATCTCCTAAACTCACCAATGAAATTATATAAATGTACGCCGAAGGCTACAAAGCAGCCCGAAGCAAAGGAAAATCAAAGCTTATTGCCGTCGCACTGAACCCATTACTCCTTGATTCTTCTGAAGATGATGACGAGGACAATGCCAAAGATGACTGATGGGTGGGATTTATACCCACGAATCGAATACTTTATGGCTTAAATAGTTGCATGTTCTCGTAGATTTTATATGTTTTCATATGATTATAGTGTTGTTGTGCTTAATCGATGAATTGCAGAGCTTTACAGGTATTTTCTAGCATTCAGGGGCAAAACAGTCATTTTCTATACACTGGCGCCGCAGCGCCAATGCCCAATGTTATTCTCGCACCGCAGCGCCACCTCCTTATCTCTGCTGACATCACCTCCGCGTCGCAGCGCCATTGTTTCTTCTTTGGCTCGCACCGCAGCACGAGCTCCGGTTTTTTTTTTCAAGCTAATGTGGCGCTGCAGCCCCAAACATAGGCTTAATGCCCGCGCCGCGGCTCCACCTCCGGTGCCCAGGCAGAGACCAAGTGATTTTGACCTAGCAAAAGGAAGGAGGAGTATATAACATAAAGCAGCTCTGCATTTCTCTCTCTCGGATATATATACCAGACATCCTATAACATAGAATCAAGTATTTTTAGCTTAGATTAGATTTTCTTTTGTATTTTCTCTCTCTAGTTCTTAGTTGATGTCTGTAAATATAGTTTAGGTAGAATTAGGGAGAAGTTTGTATTTCTTTGGAGCACAAGAGCAATGAGCAACACGGAGTGAAACGCTTGATTTGAGCGGGTTGATTGGAGACTGAAGGGGCTTTGACAGAGTTTCTTCTATCCATTTATCTTCTCTATGATTGTAATCCATAAATGTTGTCTTTATTGCTACTTGTATTTGGTTTATTAAATATGAACTGATTATTGGCTCTAAGGTTATAATGGATCCCTTTGTTATTTGAATTGACTGTCTTTATCTCTTTGGTTGGCACCATATGATTTGGATTGATATATTTGTGCTTAATGATTCTTGCTAAGACATTAGTGATGATTTTGGTAATCTACATGATATCGACAGAAGAATTGTAGATTTACACCTAAATATATTAGCATGTGATTGTGGGTTTCGACTGCAAAAGTTGTGCGTAGAATAGACATATCTCTGTGCGCCACGTGCGACCTCAATGAGAACTTATGCTTAAATCCTTGTTATGATTGTAGGATTGCATCTAGCTTGGACGTTCTTTTTTGTTCTATTCCTTTTAGGGTGGATCTGGAGAGGATATGTTTGTGGATACCTCGACAGAGGTGCATTAACACCTGTGAGTTCTCGGTCGACAAATTGTCGTGACCATTAAGATCAAAGAGAGAAAGGGTAGCAAGTTTGATGAAACATAACACGCCAGGTGTTCGACAGAATGCCTGTGTGTGGGTGAAGTTGTGACCTTAGCTTGTAATTCCTTAGATTTCCATTCGTTATCCATTTACTTGTTTTGTTAGTAGTTTAATTAGATTAATCACACTTCCATTTATTGCTGTTCGAATAAGACTTTAGCGATTCAAAGTCGGTAATTGGTAAATATTAGTCATAGTTCCTCGTGGGTACGACACACTCCTTATCACTGTATTACTTGTTAGACCGCGTATACTTGCGCGTGTTTAGTGATCGGTTTTCCGACCAACAATGACCCTCCCCAATCATAACTTCAAACTTGTAAAAATACAATATTGTAATCGCTTTTACATTTTAATGAAATATAATTGTTCCTTTTACATTTATTCTTCCATAAAATTTTTTTACAGTTTACTTCACCAAACAATAATCAAAAATCCAAACTCAATACGTAGCATAAATCAAATAAAAACAACTCCGTTCACCATCAAAGGGTTGAACAGATCTGACCAAACATCAAACGATCTTGTTCGCCATCATAGGGACGAACAAATCCTGTTCAGCATCTTAAGGATGAACAGATCCCAACGAACCTCCCAATGATCTTGTTCACCATCATAAGGACGAACAAATCCTATTCACCATCTTAAGGATAAACAGATCCCACCAAACCTCCTAACGATCTTGTTCGCCATCATAAGGATGAACATATCCCACCGAACCTCCCAACGATCTTGTTCGCCATCATAAGGACGAACATATCCTGTTCACCATCTTAAGGATGAACAGATCCCACTGAACCTCCAAACGATCTTGTTCGCCATCATAAGGATGAACAGATCCTATTCACCATCTTAAGGATGAACAGATCCCACCGAACCTCCAAACGATCTTGTCTGCCATCATAAGGACGAACAGATCCAACTTACTACATAGTAATCAGACAAAACAATATTGGAGAAAAATGCTTTTTTTTATTGATAACTGTTGAAAGAATTACAGACTCCAAAACTCTGACAACGATTCTACTGAAAATATTTTTGAAGTTTTCCCACATGCCAAGTGTTCTTTATTTCAGTCCCATCCATTACTCACAACCGATAAGTTCTCGGCTTTGGTACTTTGATAATTTCGTAGGGTCCTTCCCAATTAGGCATCAGCTTTCCCACATTCTGAGGTATAGAAGCTTCCACCTCCCGAAGAACCGAATCACCTACTTCAAACCTTCGTAGCTTCACCCCTTTATTATAATACCTTGCCACTCGGTGCTGATATGTTGCTTCTCTAACCTCCTCAAACAAATCCAGATTGACCCGAAGTCCTTCCTCATTGTATATTTCTCGAAACTGACTGACCCGAAGAGACGGTGAGCTAACTTCCACAGGAACTAAAGCATCTGAACTATAAGCCAATCTAAAAGGTGAATCTCCCGTAGTAGTTCTCGGCATGGTTCGATAAGCCCATAATACACTAAGTAACTCCTTAGGCCACCTTCCTTTTGCCTTATCAAGTCTTCTTTTAATACCATTCAGGAGGGTTCTGCTGGTCACCTCAACCTTCCCATTCGACTGTGAATGTGCAACCGAAGTCTTCCGATGCTGAATTCCCAACTCTTTTAAGAATGCCTCAAACTTCGATCCCACGAACCGACGTCCATTATTCGAAACCACCACCATGGGAATGCCGAACCAGAACACCACATACTCCTTTAGAAACTTCAAAAATTCCTGCTCTGTAATCGACCAAAGAGGTTTGGCCTCCACCCATTTAGTCATATAATCAATTGCCACTATAACAAAACTAACATGCCCCTTAGCCTTCAGCAACGGACCTAGTATATCCACTCCCCAAACATCAACAGGTATGGGAGATAAAATCGAATACAATTCCTCTGATGGCTGATGTGGAATCGGACTGTTCAGGTGGCACTTTGGACACTTCTTCACATAATCAGTTGCTTCTTTGAAAATCGTCAGCCAGTAATACCCTTGCCAAAGTACCTTATACGCCAATGACTTCGCCACCATATGATCACCATAAATCCCTTCATGAATCTCACGAAGAACGTACTCAGCTTCAGATGGTACCAAACACTTCAGCAAAGGAGATGAATAAGCCCGTCGATAAAGATCCCCATCAATAAGCACGTAGTTCGAACTTCTATACATAACTTTCTTTGCTAGCATTCGATCCGAAGGTAGTACACCATCTACCAAATAGTCAAGGTATGGAGACATCTAACAATTAGACCGTTCCACACACATCACTTCCATATTCTGAACACTTGGCTGATTCAGAATCTTTAAATAAACTGACTAGTCAAATGTATTCGCTTCAGTTGTAGCCAACTTTGCCAATGCATCAGTTATTGCATTATCTGATCTGTTTATCCCTTGAAACATATAAGAATCAAAACACGGAAGCCGATCCTTTAAATCTGCCTGATATTTTACCATCCTTAAACCACGAGCCTCGTATTCCCTTGAAACCTGCTTAACGACCAAATGAGAGTCACTGAAAATAACCAACCTCTAAACGTCAAGACTCTTTGCCAAACGCAACCCTGCCAATACTGTGACGCCCCCAAAATAGGTCCACACAACCCATTCTGAGTCTCCAAATACGTGGTATAGAAATTAAATACAACTTCATTAATACAACAATTAATTATCATGAATAGTATCCCATGAATAGTACCCCAAGTGAATAGTACTCGAGTGAATAGTACCCCGTGAATAGTATCCCAAGTGAATGGTAGCCGAGTGAATAGTACCCTGAGTGAGTAGTACCCGAGTGAATAGTACCCCGTGAATAGTACTTCGAACGAAAATATTTAATTTTAATAAGAAAGTTCAGACCAATATTCTAATGAAACGATACTAGATGAAGTGCAAAACTCAAGGATATTCTACTAATTTTAAGGATTATAGAAGCAATACTTACCATAGTAAGTTTAGATTTAGGAATATGAAAAGAAATAATATACGAAACTGCAAATGAATTTTCACCCGTCATGCGGTAATCCGCGTAGACAGATCTTTTCCACAAATAAAGAATGAGTATGAAGAGTTATTCACCATACATGCAGTAATTCGCGTAGATAGGTTATTCCCACATATTAATAAAGAATGAATACGAAAAATAATATCCCTTACGTATACGAAAAGTAATATCCCTTACCTTAGTAGCATTGGATACTGCAATAGTGAATTAGCAAAATACTCTTCTTCTTTCTCTCTATAGTTTCTCACTCTATAGTTTTAGTGAATTCGTAAGAAAGAATGAAGAAATGAGCTTCTATTTATAGGAGAATGGACTAAATAGTAACTGATTCACGGACGATCCAAATTGATTTACTATTAAAATCTCAACCGAGGTCTGAAAAATTAGCACATCTCCCCATAGAATAATAAGCCAAACCTACAACAAATGCCTCAAGACAAACCCCTATAATTATATCAAAAATTAAATAAATATTTACCACAAATCACTTATTTTCAATAAACACATTTTTAATCTTTCAACAATTATTCATCATTAATATTATAACTCAGAATATTGACAACCAGATCATTCCCAAGAAAGAGGGGGGCTTTCCGATTAGAATTTCTCCTTATTGGCGCGCAATTAAATAACCTAACCCCTTTCCTCGACAGAACTTTCTAGACATTGTCAATAATACAAATAATAATATGAATAACTGTGTCGTCTCAATTATTGATTTAATAATATAAAATATTGTGCAGATGATACTGTGACAATAATTGAATCAATAATATGAGATACTATGCAACAACTACTATTGCAATAATTGAATAAAACTGAGTAACTTCTTACATAAGTATCAATAATCAGAGATACTGTGTAATATCATGTGCTACTGTGCATAAACGCGTATTACTGTACCTTTATCATTGGATTTCAACAGTTAATGGTAAAAGTTTTGCCGTTATTTTTATAAAAAGGTTATTTATGTTGCTTTCTATATCCGATAGTTATTTTGTTGTGGGTTCCACCAATGATTGTGTCGTCATACGGATATTCCCCTACAAAAAGAATATTTTCCGACCAAATAAATATTTTATGACAACTTGCTTACTTAGTAAAATTTGCATATATCACCCATAACTATAGCATTATATCAAATAAACACCTTATTATTCAAAATAATATTTAGAGAAAACTAAATCTTTATTCATAAAAAATTAGGGTCTTACAAATACTGCCTCGTACTCGGCCTCATTATTCGTTGCCCTGAACCCGAACCTGATAGGCTACTTGTGACGCCTCCAAAATAGGTCCACACAACCCATTCTGAGTAGCCAAATACATGGTATAGAAACCAAATACAAATTTCATTAATACAACTGTCGTGCAAAATATGACAACACATACGCTTAGAGTTTTAATATAAATATTATCTTTTAGACAATATCCAAACTTAAATAAAGTCCTTATTACAATTATTATTACACTATTTTAAAAAATAGTGAGGGCTGCTATAATAACCATATTGGACCATTACTCCACTCCCCGACTAGTCCCAGCTATATTCTCGCCTCTTGAGAAGAACAATGGAACCAAAAGAAAAAAGGTGAGTTCAACTAGCCCATTAAAGAATATTATGACTAAGATAATAGAGAACAAATTATTCTTAGTCCTTAACAGGGAAAAATCTGATAGAATACAATAGACAACAAGTTTTAGAATACAATTACAGCGAAAATAACAATCCATTAGAAGAGCCGAGTAGAGCATGATATCTACTATCTTCTATGATTTAATAGTTTATCATCAATATTTTATCCCTGTAACATCATTTAATAAATATTTCAAATCAACAAATTATCCATACACTACGGGCCAATGATATTCATTAGTATCACCAGTGGTCATGATCAGGCCAAACACCTGTCCATCTATGCACTACATGCCAAAGAAGACTTTCACCATAAACCTTATCTGTAACATTAAAGGTTATGATTATACCAATACACAATTCCTGGTCATAATCATACTAATCAACGGTCCATCTTTGCACTACGGCCTAAAGATGACTTCTAGTAAAAGCATGAGGATGATAACAATGATATAAAGATTCAATCAATTGAGATAAAAGATAAATATTAGAGAATTCTAATTCAATTTATCCAGAGTTCAAATATGTCTAAATTGTCAACATAATAACTATTTGTGAAGTAAAATTCAAGAATGATATTCATGTATCAAAAATAATTTGGACAGAAAAGAAAATTAAATTCTGTTGTGAATAGTACTCGTGAATAGTACCGTATGAATAGTGCCCATGAATAGTACTGTATGAATAGTACCCATACATGAAAAGTTTAAAATTTAATAAGAAAGTTCAGACCAATATTCCAGTGAAATGATATTAGATGAAGCGCAAAACTTAAGGAATTTCTAATCATTTCAGGAATTATAGAAGCAATACTTACCATAGTAAGTTTAAATTTAGGAATATGAAATGAAATAATATCCCTTCCATAATATAGAGTATGAAAGAAATTAATATTTCTTACGAGTATTGAAATAAAATAATATCCTTTACCTTACTAGAAACTAGATTTGACTGGAATATCGGATATTATTCTGAGAAAATCTTGCACAAAAAACTACACTCAAAGTATTCTTATACTCAAGAGAAATCCTCATAATACTATAGAATAAGAATTTTTGATATTGAAGGTGTGTTTTAGGAAGGAGAGGTTACCCCCTATTTATAGTGCAACGGAGGGAGAAAAGTTAAATAACCATGCCTAATTCTGCCAAACTTCCTTCATCTTACCCTTTTCATTCAATGCCTAACCTCTCACTTTCAATAGTTGGGACCCATAATTTGGAGAAAAATTTACTTTGCAGGAGAATCCATTTTGCCCACCAACGTGCACGAAAGGAATTAAACATAAAAATAATAACCTTTACTCCACTTTTATTCATATGCTAAAAATTATATATTATTATAATAATAATATTACCATTTAAATTATAAAAAAATTTATATTATTATATTATCACATTATTATAATGTAATATTATAATAATATATTTGAATAAATATTTTATTGGAGAAAATAATTGCTAAAATTTTAACAAATTCCTTCATTTATATCAAAATTGAATTAATATCCACCACATAATAATTATTCATAAATAATATTATAAGCTTACAATATTAATAACCAGATCATTCCCAGGAAAGAGGGGGCTTTCCAATAAGGATTTATCCTTATTGGCGCGTAATTATATAACCTAACCCCTTTCTTCGACAAAACTTTCTAGACATTGCCAATAATTCTAACTAATAGTATGAATAATCGTGTCATGTCAATTATTGATTTAATAATATAAAATATTATATAGATGATACCGTGACAAGAATTGAATCAATAATATGAGATACTGTGCAACAATGACTGTGTTAATTATTGAGTGAAACTGAGTGACTTCTTACGTAAGAATCAATAATCAGAAATACTGTGCAATACCGTGTGCTACTGTGCAACCACGCGTATTATTGTACTTTTATTACCTGGTATTTTAACACTTAACAGTAAAAGTTTTACCGTTATTTTTATAAAAAAGTTATTTCTGTCGCTTTCTATATCCGACAGTTATTCTGTTATGCGGTCACCAATGATTGCGTCGTCGTACGACTATTCACCGACAAAAAGAATATTTATAACAACTTGCTTACTTTGCAAAATTTGCACATTTCACCCATAACTGAAGCATTATATCAAATCAACATCTTATTATTCAAAATAATAATTAGAGAAATTAAATCTTTATTCATAAAAAGTTAGGATCTTACAACCTCCCCTCCTTATGAAATTTTATTTTCGAAATTGATGTACGTACTTGGTATGTCGAAAAGTTAAGGATACCTTATTTTCATAACAGATTCTAACTCCTAGGTCATTTCTTCAATATCGTGGTTTCTCTATAAAACTTTGACTTGAGGTATAACCTTTGAGCGTAAAATATGTTCCTTCTTATCTAAGACTTTAACAGGTACCTCCTCATACGTTAAATCTTCTGCTGTCTCGTCTGGTTCTAGTTCAATAATGTGGTTCGGGTCTTTCACATATTTACGTAGCATAGACATATAAAAAATATTATGAACACGAGACATATTCGGCGATAAGGATAGTCTATAGGCCACAGTTTTTACTCGATCGAGGATTTCAAATGGACCAATGAATCGAGGGTTGAGGTTTTCTCTCTTTCTGAATCTCGTAACTCCTTTCTATGGAGCAACACGTAATAATACATGATCTCCAACATTGAATTCCACGTCCCTTTGATGAAAATCAGCATAACTCTTTTGTCGATCTTGTGAGATTTGTATACGTTGCTGGATCATTTGAATCTTTTCCGTAGTTATGCGTACCATTTCTGGTCCCAACAACGTTGCTTCACCCACCTCGTCTCAGCATACTGGAGAACGACACTTTTGTTCATACAACGCCTCGAATGGAGCCATGCCTATACTTACTTGATAACTGTTGTTGTAAGAGAATTTCACCAATGGTAAATACTTGTCCCAACTTCTTTGGAAGTCTAGAACGCAGAGTCTCAATAGATCTTCAAGAGTTTGAATAGTCCTTTCTGACTGCCTGTCCGTTTGAGGATGATATGCAGAACTGAATTGTAAATCAGTGCTCATAGCTTTCTGCAAGTTGACCCAAAATCGTGAAGTGAATCTTAAGTCTCGATCAGAATATGAATACTGACATACTATGCAATCTCATAATCTCATTTATATACATACGACCAAGACGTTCAAGTGAATAAGTTTCTCGTATAGGCAAGAAATGAGCAGATTTGGTTAATCTATCGACAATGACTCAAATTGCATCTATGCCTTGAGAAACCTTGGGAAGACCGGTAACGAAATCCATGTTGATGTGCCCCCACTTCCATTCTGAAATTTTAAGTGGTTGCAATGGACCTTTTGGTACTTGATGCTTTGCCTTGACACGTTGACAAGTTAAACACCTTGAGATAAACTCTGCGATCTCTCTCTTCATATTTCTCCACCAAAATGCATGTTGAAGATCACAATACATTTTAGTACTTCCAGGATGGATTGCAAACGGTATGTTGGTGCCTCCATCATAATTTTATACTTCAAATCAGAGTCGTTAGGAACATAAAGTCTGGAGTTGACTTGAAGTATTCCTTTTTCGTCGATTCTTGCTTCTAGAATAACACCTTCTTGTACTTTCTTCTTCATACACATCAGCTCCAGGTCTGTAGCTTGAGCAGCTTTAACTTTTTCGATTAAAGTCGGTTCTACTCGTATATTTGACATCATCACATGGGTACTTGGAGTCTTCAACTCTATCTCCATCCTTTGTAAGTCATACAAAATGGGCCTTTGCGTTAACAACATCTCACTCGTACCTGTATATGATCTTCTACTCAAGGCGTCAGCTACCACATTTGCTTTTCCAAGATGGTATTGAATGGTATGGTCATAATATTTCAACAGCTCGAGCCAACGTCATTGCCGCATGTTGAGTTCCTTTTGGGTGAAGAAATATTTGAGGCTTTTATGATCTGTATAGATCTCCACCTTCTCCCCATACAGGTAGTGCCTCCATATCTTTAGCACAAAAACGACTACTTCCAACTCTAGATCCTGAGGCATAGGTTATGACTTTCCCATGTTGCGTGATCTCCAACATTGAATTCCACGTCCCTTCGATGAAAATCAGCATAACTCTTTTATCGATCTTATGAGATTTGTATGCATTGCCGGATCATTTGAATCTTTTTCGTAGTTATGCGTACCATTTCTGGTCCCAACAACGTTGCTTCACCCACCTCGTCCCAGCATACTGGAGAACGACACTTTTGTCCATACAACGCCTCGAATGGAGCCATGCCTATACTTACTTGATAACTGTTGTTGTAGGAGAATTTCACCAATGGTAAATACTTGTCCCAACTTTTTTTAAAGTCTAGAACGCAGAGTCTCAATAGATCTTCAAGAGTTTGAATAGTCCTTTCTGACTGCCTGTCCGTTTGAGGATGATATGCAGAACTGAATTGTAAATCAGTGCTCATAGCTTTCTGCAAGTTGACCCAAAATCGTGAAGTGAATCTTAAGTCTCGATCAGAATGTGGATACTGGCATACTGTGTAATCTCATAATCTCATTTATATACATACGATCAAGACGTTCAAGTGAATAAGTTTCTCGTATATGCAAGAAATGAGCAGATTTGGTTAATCTATCGACAATGACTCAAATTGCATCTATGCCTTGAGAAACTTTGGGAAGACCGGTAACGAAATCTATGTTGATGTGCCCCCACTTCCATTCTGAAATTTTAAGTGGTTGCAATGGACCTTTTGGTACTTGATGCTTTGCCTTGACACGTTGACAAGTTAAACACCTTGAGATAAACTCTGCGATCCCTCTCTTCATATTTCTCCACTAAAATGCATGTTGAAGATCACGATACATTTTAGTACTTCCAAGATGGATTGCAAACGGTATGTTGTGTGCCTCCATCATAATTTTATACTTCAAATCAGAGTTGTTAGGAACACAAAGTCTGGAGTTGACTCGAAGTATTCCTTCTTCGTCGATTCTTGCTTCTAGAATAACACCTTCTTATACTTTCTTCTTTATACACATCAGCTCCAGGTCTGTAGCTTGAGCAGCTTTAACTTTTCTGATTAAAGTCGGTTCTACTAGTATATTTGACATCATCACATGGGTACTTGGAGTCTTCAACTCTATCTCTATCCTTTGTAAGTCATACAAAATGGGTCTTTGCGTTAATAACATCGCACTCGTACCTGCATATGATCTTCTACTCAAGGCGTCAGCTACCACATTCGCTTTTCCAAGATGGTATTGAATGGTATGGTCGTAATATTTCAACAGCTCGAGCCAACGTCATTGCCGCATGTTGAGTTCCTTTTGGATGAAGAAATATTTGAGGCTTTTATGATTTGTATAGATCTCCACCTTCTCCCCATACAGGTAGTGCCTCCAGATCTTTAGCGCAAAAACGACTACTTCCAACTCTAGATCCTGAGGCATAGGCTATGACTTTCCTATGTTGTATGAGAACACATCCTAAACCTCTGCCTGAAGCATCGTTGTAGATGACAAATCCCTCCGAACCTGATGGTATTGTCAGAACAGATGCTAAAATGAGTCTCCTCTTGAGTTCTTGGAAGCTCTTCTCACATTCCTCGCTCCATCAAAAATTTGTATCTTTTCGAGTCAGCTAAGTTAATGGAGTAGCGATTCGAGAAAATCTTTCAACGAATCTCCGATAATAATCAGCTAAGCCCAGAAAGCTACGTACTTCGGTTACTAACTTAGGTTGCTCCCAACTTTGTATTGCTTCAATCTTTGCCGGGTCAACTGATATTCCATACTTTGATATCACGTGCCCAAGGAATGCTACTTCCTTAAGCCATAATTCGCATTTCTTCAACTTGGCGTATAGCTTATTTTCACGAAGCTTTTGGAGTATCAGCTTCAAGTATTGCTCATGATCTTCACGGCTTTTGGAGTAGATGAGGACGCCATCAATAAAGATAACCACAAAATGATCCAAATATTTCTTGAATACTCAGTTCATCATATCTATGAAAGCATCAGGAGTATTAGTCAATCTAAAAGACATGACTAGGAATTCATAATGTCCGTACTGAGTTTTGAAAGCAGTCTTTGGAATGTCATCAGTTTTAATTTTTAATTGATGATACCCGGAATGAAGATCGATCTTTGAGAAGTATTTAACACCTTGCAACTGGTCAAACAGGTCATCAATGTGAGGTAGCGGGTACCTATTTTTGATGGTGACATGGTTCAACTCCCGATAGTCAATGCAAAGTCGCACACTCCAATCTTTCTTCTTTACGAATAAAACAGGAGCACCCCAATGAGATGTACTAGGACGAATGAAACCAATGTCTAACAACTCCTGTAGTTGGATTCTTAACTCTTGAAGTTCAATAGGAGCCATTCAATATGGGGCTTTAGAAATGGGTTTTGTACCGGGTTCAAGGTCAATACAAAATTTGATTTCACGCTCTGGGGGTAGGCCATGAAGTTCTTCAGGAAATACGTCAGAAAATTCATTACCAACAGAAATACCATTCAAATCTGACGTATTTTTGTTTAAATCTATGACATGGGCTAAGAAAGCTTGACATCTATTTTTCAATAAACGAATGGCTTTATGGCTTGATATGACAGTGATTGACTTTAGTGGTTTGGTTGCTTGAATTCGCATAACAGGTTGGTTAGGAATATAAAAAATAACAACCTTACGAAAATAATCAATTTTAGCATGATAACTAGTTAACCAATCAATCCATAAAATCACATAAAATTCAAGTATTTTCAATGAGATATGATGAACAGGTAATGTAAGGGCGCCGATTTGAATCAAACAAGATTTATAAACAGTGGATGTAATGAAGGTTTCTCCTAACAAAGTTTTAACAGATAAGTCAAAGTCTAATTTCTCAGGGGTCAAGTTCAAACGTTGAGCACAAGCAGGAGAAATAAAAGAATGGGTAGAACCGGTATCTAATAAGGTATAGACTTCACAAGAGTTTATGATTAGCTTACCCGTGATAACTTAGTTTGGGTTCCTCGCCTTTTGGGACGTCACGACAAACGCTCTCCCTTGAACCACCGAATTTGTTTTGTTCGTAGCCGCCTTTGGTGCCACTGTCCCAGATGGACTTGACTTCGTTACAGGACAAAATCGAGCTATGTGACCGCCTTTTCCACAACTAAAACATACCTTGGAAGGCTGGGAACAATTTGGACTTATGTGTCCTTCCTCTCCGCATCTGTAGCATCTAACTAGCGGTCTTTCTCCTCCCCTAGAAATTGTTGCTGTTGCTGGTGCTGCTGCCGATGTCTTTCCGTCATTGTTAAATTTTCTCTTCTTGAAATTTCTAATTGAATCATTTCTTCTATTATCTTGGCCATGATTACCACTGAAGTGGTTATCATTTCTGGCATGTTGGCTATCACTGCTTCGATGACTGTTGCCACTGGTATGGCTATTATCTTGATGCCGGTTGCTGTCTTTTGGTTGAGTAGACTCATAATCCCACTCCAATAACTGAGCTCTATTTATAATATCTGAATACAAATAGAGTTTATGAGAGTTGAGATGTTGACGAATTTTGGGTTTTAAACCTCTTAGAAATATTCGCGTCATTCGCTCCTCATTATCTACCAAATGGGATGCAAATCGGGATAACTCTGCAAACTTTGCCTCGTATTGCAATACAATCATATTATTCTGCTCTAGTTTGATGCATTGCACCTCTTTCATGTGACGAATACTTTATGGAAAGTACTTGTCGTTGAACAATTCTTGAAACCTCTCCCAGGACATCTTAAGTGCGGACAGATGAGTACGTTTTACGGATTTCCACCAGTAATCTGCCTCTCCGCGCAACATAAAGGTTGCGAAGGGAACCTTTTACTCTTTAGTGTATCCCAAGACATCAAATATCTTGGTAATCTGCTTAATCCATGCATCAGCCTTAAGTGGCTTTGGCTTTCCCAAAAACTCCGACTGTCCCAACTCCTTGAATTGCTTAGCAGTGACCAACGTGAGTTGCCATTATTTCCACCTGCATTTTGAATAGGAGTTTCTCTCGTTTGGTGTTGCATGAATTGTAGAAAGCTCCTAAACATCTCATCATTCATCATTTGGTCGGTGTTGTTGTTTACATGAGGATTATTGCCTTCTTGATGCACATTATCCTGGTTATTGATTGGCGGTGTCTCAACGGTCTCATGTGCTCCATTACTTATCTCAAAATTTTCAGATGTCATTCTTAAACACTGCCACAAAACAAGGGTTAATTAAAGAAATTCACATGCCACATATTAACCCTATATTCTGACCGACCAATAACAAAGAAGCTTAGGTAGGACACTAGCGAAGGATTTACTCATCTCTCCCCTCCTAGTTCTAATCCCAGATCTCCATCAGAGATCATATTTCAAGCTCTGATACCAACTGTGATGCCTCCAAAATAGGTCCACACAACCCATTCTGAGTCACCAAATACATGGTACAAAAACCAAATACAAACTTCATTAATACAACTGTCGTGCAAAATACGACAACGCATACGCTAAGTGTTTTAATACAAATATTGTCTTGTAGACAATATCCAAACTCAAATAAAGTCCTCATTACAATTATTGTTACACTATTTTAAAAAATAGCGAGGACTGCTATAATAACCATCTTAGACCATTACTTCACTCCCCGACTAGTCCCAACTACATTCTCGCCTCCTGAGAAGAACAATAGAACTAAAAGGAAAAGGGTGAGCTCAACTAGCCCATTAAAGAATATTATGACTAAGATAATATAGAACAAATTATCCTTAGTCCTCAACAGGGAAAAATCTGATAGAATACAATAAACAACAAGTTTTAGAATACAACTGCAGCCGAAACAACAATCCATTAGAAGAGTCAAGTAGAGCATAATATCTACTATCTTCTATGATTTAAAAGTTCATAATCAATATTTTATCCACGTAACATCATTCAATAAATATTTCAAATCAACGAATTATCTACGAACTACGGGCCAAGGATATTCGTTAGTATCACCAGTGGTCATGATCATGCCAAACACCTGTCTATCTATGCACTACGGGCCAAAGAGGACTTTCACCACAAACCTTATCTGTAACATTAAAGGTTATGATTATACTAATACACAATTCTTGATCATAATCATACCAATCAACAGTCCATCTTTGCACTACAACCTAAAGATGACTTCCAGTATAAGCATGAGGATGATAACAATGATATAAAGATTCAATCAAGTGAGATAAATGATAAATATTAGAGAATTCTAATTTAATTTATCCAGAGTTCAAATATGTCTAAATTGTCAACATGATAACTATTTGTGAAGTAAAATTTAAGAATGATATTCATGTATCAAAAATAATTTGGACAGATAAGAAAATTAAATTCTGTTGTGAATAGTACTCGTGAATAGTACCGTATGAATAGTACCATATGTATGAATAGTACCGTATGAATGGTGTCCATGAATAGTACCATATGAATAGTACGCTGATATTAAAATTTTAAAATTTAATAAGAAAGTTCAGACCAATATTCTAGTGAAATAATATTAGATGAAGCGCAAAACTTATAGAATTTCTAATCATTTCAGGAATTATAGAAGCAATACTTACCATAGTAAGTTTAAATTTAGGAATATGAAATGAAATAATATCTCTTCCATAATATGGAGTATGAAAGAAAATAATATTTCTTACGAGTATTGAAATAAAATAATATCATTTATCCTAGAAGAAACTGGATTTGACTGGAATATCAGATACTATTCTGAGAAAATCTTGCACAAAAAGCTACACTCAAAGTATCCTTATACTCAAGAGAAATACTCACAATACTATAGAATAAGAATTTCTGATATTGAAGATGTGTTTTAAGAAGGAGGGGTTACCCCCTATTTATAGTGCAACGAAGGGAGAAAAGTTAAATAACCATGCCTAATTCTGCCAAACTTCCCCCGCCTAACCCTTTTCATTCAATGCCTAACCTCTCACTTTCAATAGTTGGGGCCCATAATTTGGAGAAAAATTTGCTTTGCAGGAGAATCCATTTTGACCACCAACTTGGAAAACAATGAAAAGAGTTTGCAGGAGAAGGAACATGCACGAAAGGAATTCAACATAAAAATGATAACATTCACTCAACTTTTATTCACATGCTAAAAATTATATATTATTATAATAATAATAAATATATATATATATATATATATATATATATATATATATATATATAGAAAGAGAAATGAAAAACTCCAAATTTAATGAAGGCTGACAATTTCTCAATAAGGGGCACGAGGCTTTTTTTGAAAAGGCCAACTTGTTCCATCATCCATGGTGGTCGTGTGCTTTGCACAGCTGGTGGAAGATGGTGGTCTCATGTGAATATTTATGATTTTATACCAATTTTTGTAGTTTTATCAAAGGAACAATTACATTTTCTAATATATTTTTAAAAATTATTACAACAATAGTGCACTCATAAAATATTTACACAATTAATGAATTTAAAATTTTATTTACATAATTAGTGAATTTATTCTTCACTTAAAAACATAATTCCCTTAGAGCTAAGACCAGACTTTTCTCGTGATGAGCAACTGTACGATCGATACAATCAACATTTGCACTATATATATATATATATATATATATATATAGCATGCACGTCCTCCTTCAACTACATCCCAACCGTTGCCCCGCTTCTCTGTCCTCTCCTTCCCTAGATTGGAAATATACTTCCCTTTTTAATTGATTAGAGCTATATTTATTTATTTCACTTAAAAACATACTCAGTTCGGATCAAGACCGGATCTTTCTCTCTCTCTTTGTAAAATCTATAATTCCCTTTTGATTCTTCTTCCCCAACTACCACCATGACCACCACCACCGCTGCAGTTAAGACACCCCGAAAATTCCCACCGCCTTGTTGGACCCAAGAGGAAGCACTGTCGGTTGGGACGGACGGAGAGGTGACTGATATTGCAGAGCGTTGGCTTTGTGATCCTGCTATTTGCTCTGTCAAGATCAGAATAGGTACATCAACACATACAGTTTTTTCAAAGTGCAGTTGGTAGCCAAACATTCATACCAAGGTAACCATTTCAGTGTTATTAGGTTACCAATTTATTTTGAATGTGATGCAGTTGGTAGCCAAACCTTCATGCAGTTGGTTGCCAAACTTTCAGACCAAGGTATCAAATTCATACTACAGGTGTGGAGGTAGATTGGTTTTCTTGGTATAAAAGTTTGGTTACCTTTTTTAAGAAGGTTTGGTTATCAACATTACATTACACATCACTCTCTTATCTCTCTCTTTCCTATTCAGTTGTAACGCCCCCAAAATAGGTCCATTCCACCCAACCTATTCTGAGTCACCACGAAATACACTCAATGCAATTTCCAAATACAAACTTCATTATTACAATTGTCGTGCAAAATACGATAACACATATGTTGTGAGTTTTACTACAAATAGATACCAACTGTGACTCTCATCCCGTTACCCGAATATCACCTCACATTGATACCTTAGAGTGGTACCTTACATAAAGGTACAGTCAATAACTATTTTAGAAATTAAAATCTTTGGAAAATACTCAAGGAAACCTTCGTACATGGGAGGCCATGCGTCTAGGTTATGATAGATATCATATGCCCACAGAATTATCCTTGGTTGACCCAATAGACCCCAAAGAAAAATGAGAAGATTGCTATCATGTTCTTTCCAATGATGAGTCTTCTCTTAACATATAATTATCTCCATTGTCTCCAATTGAGAATTATATTTCAACCAAACTCCAAGATTATATAGGTAGTGCTCGTAGATATACTCAGCAAGTGGATGTGCACAACCCTGCCATATGATAACATGAAGTCGCATATCATTAGACATCTTGCATGATAGTGGCAAAACACCCTTCCAACGTTAGGTTCGCCTCACCCTATTGGATTCACCAAATATAACTACTAAATGATGTATAAAATACAACCCACTATTCTAAAGTTCTCAATAAAATTATTTTCATACTGTTTAGGGAGAACCACCACAGCTAGAGACCACCGTTCTATTCTCCTGTTACCCCCGCTCGACCCCAGTTACACTCATTACCTGAAAGGAATTGTGAAGCAAAAGGGCCAGCATAACTAGCCTAGTAAAGAATATCATGACTAAAGATAATTAAATTATCAATAACCTTCATTAGTAATAAATCAGAGATTTAGAACATATGATAGATGATAAAACTTTTCAACCATAGTTGCAGCGAAACGAGCAATCTATTAGAAGAGTCAAATAGACCATAAAGTCTATTATCTTCTCTGTGTTAAAAGTCCACCAATAATGTTTTGTCCTTGTAACATCAATCAACAGTTCCGGTCCACAATCATGTAAATAACTCATAATCATAATTGTAGTTCTAAATTCCTCTTCTCATCCAGGACGAAGATAATTTTTATCACCAGTCTTTACCTGAAACATCAAAGATCATGATTATACCAAATCACAGTTCATGTTCATAATCATACTAAAAAGTTCATATTTGCAGGACGGCCAAAGATATTCATTAACAGTCCATCTTTGTACTACAGGCCAAAGATATTCAACAACAGGTCATCTTTGCACTACAGGCCAAAGATATCAATCAACACTTCTTCTTTGCACTACAGGCCAAAGGCATTCAACAACAGATCATCTTTGCACTACAGGCTAAAGATATTCAATACCAGGTCATTTTTACACTACAGGCCAAATATATCAATCAACATTTCTTCTTTGCACTACAGGCCAAAGGCATACAACTGTAAAACCAATAAACAACAGCCCATCTATGCACTACGGGCCAAAGATGACTTTCATCACAATATAAGCATGAGGATCATGACAAGGATATAAAGAATCAATCAAATGAGATAAAGGATAAATTTTAAAGACTTTAACCATTTAATTTATCCAGAATTCAATAATATCCAAATTGTCAACATGATACTGCTTTGTGTAGTAAAATTCAAGAATAAAATTATATCAAAAATGATTTGAACAAAAAATAATATTTCAACGAAGATAATAACATTATTCATTATATTATAAACTCCGTTTAATATTATTCATTATATAATAACATTAAATTCATTTACTAATATTATTAATCATTAAATAATATTTTAAATCAATGATTTTATAACACCTTAATCCAAATGTTATAAATCACTTAATAATCTCATAATCTAATATTATTAATATTACAATAATATTTTAATCATTTTTTAAACTTATAAATAATTTATTTTAATTATTTACACTTTACTAATTAATGCATTTAATCATCCAAAAATGCCAAACTCATAAGATTTCATCACCAATAACCAAAACCCTCATCAAAAATCTGCATATACCTTATATAGGATTCTCAAGCCATAAAATCTTATTTTCTAATTTTCTTACTTCATATAACATATTTAATTCATTTACCCATAACTAGTCCATTTTCATTAAAAATACCAAATCAGTCCCAGAAAATTTTCTTTTCTGGGATTTAGCAGAATATAGTTTCATATTGAACATATATTTTTCTCGAAATTTTTAAAATTCATTTACTATTTTTCATATGGCCAAAACTATCGAATATTTAGACATTTATCATAAACTGTACTTTTGTCCAAAAATTCTAAAATTTAAAGAGTATACAGCTGTTATATACATGTACTCCCCAGAAAAATTTTACAAAATTTTGGAGTTAACCACAAGGAGTTATAAGGGTTTACTTTTAAAAATGTCTTTTCCCACAAAATTCATACCTCCTAATCTATACATTCAAAAATCGCCATTTTTGGACACAATCTAGAAAACTCATCAAATTATCAATTCAAATTTTTCCAGAATTTTTGAGGGTCGAAAAAATTATAAAACTGAAAAACATAATAACCCTTACAATCCCGTACCTCAAAAGAGCAGTATTTCTTACTGGAATATCGGATGTAATGCCGAAGGAAACTTGCACTGAATAGCAACTCTCAAAATATCTAAGTACTCGCAAAATAGGCTCGATAATATATAGAGATAGGAAAAACTTGTTTCTGGTGTGATTTTCAATTCTGACTAAGCACCCTATTTATAGGAAAATGCTAGAACGCCATAGGAGACTAAAGTTTAATAAATTAATATTTTATTAAAAAATTCCACGCCCACCGTCTTTGCCCAAATAATCAGCCACCTCTAGTGGGGCTCACCAATTCAGCACATATTTTCTACACCAAGCAAAAGTGGGTCCCACAAATAATAAAAATATTTTATTTTTTGAAACTTCAATAATTCATAATAAATAGCCCTTTTATCAGAAAAATAAGAATTTTATGCCCATTTCATAGGAAATTAAATTCTCTACAACTTTGTAGCTTTAAGTTTTTCCAAATTCCAAACAGAAATTGACCGAAATCCACATACGGACGATTTTCAACACCTCTTAAAATTCATAACAAATCATACGTTAATTTTTAACGGTTCAAAATTTGTGGACATATACTCAACTTATATATGTATAACATATCCAAAAATCACAACGATCTAACGGTCGGATCAAAATTATAACTCACGCAATAGAGCTTAAGAACACTGATTTGATTTTCGGACTATAAGTCTCTCGTACCAGTTTCACTCAAACAGTTACCACGAAAAATTCACAAAGAATTTTTGGGTGATTCTAATTTCTACGATTAGCTTACTTCCAGGGCTTTCTTTTGATATATGGCTCATCTCTTAACCCATTATATACAAAGAGTTATAGATTTTACAAAATCAAGTAATAAATTAATTTTTTTGAAAATCCCATATTTCGTTCTTCATTTTGACAGAATACTAATAAAACACGTCAGCATTAATTTATTTAATTATATCCACATTAAAACATATATTTCCTTATCATATAAATCAATAATTAATTATTCACAAATAATATTACAGAATCACAATTATGACAACCAGGTTGTTCCCAAGAAAGAGGGGGCTTTCTAATAAGAATTTTTCCTTACTGGCACGCAATTAGGTGACCAAACCTCTCATTAGATAGAACTTCCTTAGACATTGTCAATAATGCTATCAAATAATATTATTCAAATAATATGAATTATTGATCTGATTATGAGAAAGCGTATGTAGTGCCAATTATTAAAACAACAATAATATAAAATATCAACGTAGCAATTATTGAATCAATAAAATAAAATATTGAACAGTAATTACTGTAACAATTATTGAGTAGTGCCTTCTTACCTAAGGATCAATAATTCATCAATACTGTGCAATATCGTGTGCTACTCTGCAACCACGAGTATTACTGTATTTTAACCACCGAGTATTCTAACAGTGTTAACGGTAACAATTACGCCGTTATTTATAAAAACTCAAACTTGTCGTTTTCTTCATCCGACCGTTTTCCGTTATGGGACCCACAAATGGCTGCGCCGTCGTACGAATATTCCCCGATAACAAGAATATTTCACGACCAAACGAATATTCTCCGACAACAATGAATATTTTATAACCACTTGCTCATTTTGAAAAAATTCATATATCACCCTTAACTTAACTTTTTTTATCAATTTAACCATTTACTGAATAGAAAAATTGAATACTTTTATTTCATAAAATTCGGGGTCTTACAATCTCCCCTCCTTATGAAATTTTGTCCCCGAAATTTTTGTTCCTTGTATTTTGAGAATACCTTGCTTTCATTTTAGATTCCATCTTCCCTGTCATCATGATTTCTCCATTGCTCATTCTAGAATATAGCTTTAAAACAAAAGTTAATTGACATATCACAATTTGTCAATTTATCAAGTAAGAAATTTTAACTTAGGTAAGTTACACACTAGCGAAGTATATTACTCGTCTCTCCCCTCCTAGTTCTGGACTCAGATCTTCGCCAGCGACCATATTCTTAAGCTCTGATACCAAATGTAACGCCCCCAAAATAGGTCCATTCCACCCAACCTATTCTGAGTCGCCACGAAATACACTCAATGCAATTTCCAAATACAAACTTCATTATTACAAATATCGTATAAAATACGACAACACATATGTTGTGAGTTTTACTACAAATAGATACCAACTGTGACTCTCATCCCATTACCTGGATATCACCTCACACTGATACCTTAGAGTGGTACCTTACATAAAGGTATAGTCAATAACTGTTTTAGAAATTAAAATCTTTGGAAAATACTCAAGGAAACCTTCGTACATGGGAGGCCATGCGTTTAGATTATGATAGATATCATATGCCCACAGAATTATCCTTGGCAGACCCAATAGACCCCAAAGAAAAATGAGAAGATTGCTATCATGTTCTTTCCAATGGTAAGTCTTCTCTTGACATATAATTATCTCCATTATCTCCAATTGAGGATTATATTTCAACCAAACTCCAAGATTATATAGGTAGTGCTCGTAGATATACTCACCAGGTGGATGTGCACAACCCTGCCTTATGATAACACGAAGTCGTATGTCATTAGACATCTTGCATGATAGTGTCAAAACACCCTTCCAACGTTAAGTTTGCCTCACCCTATTGGATTCACCAAATATAACTACTAAATGATGTATAAAATACAACCCACTATTCTAAAGTTCTCAATAAAATTATTTTCATACTGTTTAGGGAGAACCTCCACAGCAAGAGACCACCGTTCTATTCTCCTGTTACCCCCGCTCGACCCCAGCTACACTCTTATTACCTGAAAGGAATTGTGAAGTAAAAGGGTGAGCATAACTAGCCCAGTAAAGAATATCATGACTAAAGATAATTAAATTATCAATAGCATTCATTAGTAATAAATCATAGATTTAGAACATATGGTAGATGATAAATCTTTTCAACCATAGTTGCAGCGGAATGAGCAATCCATTAGAAGAGTCAAATAGACCATAAAGTCTATTATCTTCTCCGTGTTAAAAGTCTACCAACAATGTTTTATCCCTGTAACATCAATCAACAGTTACGGTCCACAATCATGTAAATAACTCATAATCATAATTGTAGTTCTAAATTCCTCTTCTCATCCAGGACGAAGATAATTTTTATCACCTGTCTTTACCTGAAACATCAATGATCATGATTATATCAAATCACAGTTCCTATTCATAATCATACTAATAAGTTCATCTTTGCACGACGGCCAACGATATTCATTAACAGTTCATCTTTGCACTACATGCCAAAGATATTCAACAACAGGTCATCTTTGCACTACAGGCCAAAGATATTCAACAATATTTCTTCTTTGCACTACAGGCCAAAGGCATACAACTGTAAAATCAATAAACAACAGTCCATCTATGCACTACGTGTAAGACCCCAAATTATTAATAAATAAAATTTAAATTCCCTCTATTTATTATTTTGAAATAGTAAGTGTTAAATTGATTAATGAGGTTAGTTATGGGTAAAATGCGCAAAATATTTCAAATAAGCAGGTGGTTATAAAATACTCATTGTTGTCGGGGAATATTCGTTTGGTCGTAGGAATATTCTTCCTGTCGGGGAATATTCGTACGACGACGCAGTCTTTTGTGGGCCCCATAACGGAAAGCGATTGGATGAAGAAAACGACAAGTATATGTTGTTTATTAATAACGGCGTAATTGTTACCGTTAATACTGTTGGAATACCCGGTGGTTAAAACACAGTAATACGCGTTGTTACACAGTAGCACACTGATTGCACCAATTATTGATTCTTACGTAAGAAGGCACTACTCAATAATTGTTACAGTAATTACTGTTCAATATTTTATTTTATTGGTTCAATAATTGCTGCATTGATATTTCATATTATTGTTGTTTCAATAATTGTTACTGCACAGTATTTCCCATTATCAGATCAATAATTCATATTATTTGAATAATATTATCAGATAACATTATTGGCAATGTCTAGAAAGTTCTGTCTAAGGAGAGGTTTGGTCACCTAATTGCGCGCCAGTAAGGAGAAATCCTTATTGGAAAGCCCCCTCTTTCCTGGGAACGGCCTGGTTGTCATAAATGTGATTCTGTAATATTATTTGTGAATAATTAATTATTAATTCATATGATAAGGAAATATTTATTTTATGTGGATATAAATGATGGATATATTTATTTTTTATGTGGATAAAAATGAAGGAATTAAAGTTGAAGTGTTTTATCAGTATTTTATCGATGTGGAGGTATTAAAAATCATCCGTTTGTAGATTTCGGATATTTTTGGTTTGGAATTTGGAAAAACTCAAAGCTACAAAGTTGTAGAGAATTCGATTTCAGTCAGAATGGACATAAAATTCGTATTTTTCTGATAAACGGTCTATTTTCTATGAATTACTGAAGTTTCGAAAAAATAAAATAATTTTTATTAAATTATGGGTGGGACCCACTTTTTGGTTGGTGGTGAATATGCATGTGGGCTGCTAGAAAATTCAGATTTTGCATGCCTTGATAGTCATGGTCTTAGCATACGTAAAGAAAGTAAAATAAAATAATATATTTTATTATTTTAGTCTCCTATGGCGTTCTAACATTTTCCTATAAATAGAGGGCTAAGTTAGAATTGAAAATCACACCAGAAACAAAGTTTTCTTTCTTTCTCTCTCTATATTATCGAGCGTATTCTTGTGAGTATACTTTGAGTATTGCTATACGGTGCGAGTTTCTGTCAGCACTATACCCGAAATTCAGTCAGAAGTACGATTATTTTGAGGTAAGGGATGTTATTTTATTCAAAAATGATATTATTTCTTCAATATCATTATGCCGAAATATTGGTTGGAAATTTTTATCAAATTTGGAACTTTTCACGTCGGGGTTACTATTCATGAGTTACTATTCACGAGTTACTATTCACGAGTTACTATTCACCGAAAAATAAAATTTTCTTCTTTTCGTCCAAAATATCTATTCTGGGTACTAGCTTTGATTGTATCCATGTTTTGATCATTCTTGAATTCTACTTCACTATGAATAATTATAAGGTATTTTTGGACATGGATAAATCGAAATACGAATCATTAATATTTGTTATTTTGTTTCACTGGATTCGTTTTCTTTAAGATATTTTTCATCATCCTCAGTCCTAAATGATGATATTACTGAATATCTTTGGCCCGTAGTGCAAAGATGAATGATTAACTGATGAATATCTTTGGCCCGTAGTGCAATGATGAACAGGTGTTGAGATGAACATGACCGATTGGTGATACAAATGAATATCTTTGGCCTGTAGTGCAAAGATGAATATTTGATTAAAGATGGTTATTGATTGTTGATACAGGGATAAAATATTGATGATGGACTTTTAAATCTTAGAAGATAGTAGAACTCATTCTCTACTTGACTCTTCTAATGGTTTGCTGTTTCCGCTGCAGCTATTGATTTAAAACTTGTTGTCTATTGTATTCTATTAGATTTTTCCCTGTTGAAGACTAACGATAATTTGTTCTGTATTATCTTAGTCATAATGTTCTTTACTGGGCTAGTTGAGCTCACCCTTTTCCTTTTTGTTCCATTTTTCTCAGGAGGCGAGAATGTAGCGAGTACTAGTCGGGGTATGGAATGATGGTTCTAGAAGTTACTTTAGTAGTCCTCACCATTTTTGTGAAATAATGTATCAATAATTGTAATGAGGACTTATTTGAGTGTGGATATTGTCTAAATGACAATATTTGTATTTAAACTCACAGTTCTTGTGTTGAAATAATAAAGATGTAGTTGTTTCTGTACCATGTATTTTGGCGACTCAGAATAGGTGTTGTATACCTATTTTGGGGGCGTCACAGTTGGTATCAGAGCTTAGGGATATGATCTCTGGCGGAGATCGGAGAATAGAACTAGGAGGGGAGAGACGAATAAATCTTTCGCTAGTGTGTCCTACCTAAGCTTACTTATTGGTCAGTCATAATATAGGGGTATTATGTGATTTGTTAATTTATTTAATTAACCCTTGTTTTATGGCAGTATTTAAGAATGGCTGCTGAGAACGTTAACAATGGAGTGTATGAGACTATGGAACAACCTTTAGTCACAAACCAGGAGAACGTGCAACAGGAAGGCAATATTCCTCCTGTAAACAACACTACCGAGCAAACGATGAACGATGGAATGTTTAGGAGCTTTTTGCAGTTCATGCAAAATCAGACGAGGGAGACTCGTGTACAAAATACGGGTGGAAATAATGACAACACGCGGTCTGTCACAGCCAAGCAGTTCAAGGAGTTGGGACCACCAGAATTTAAGGGAAAGCCGGATCCGATCATGGCGGAAACATGGGTCAAGCAAATTACCAAGATATTCGATGTCTTGGGATGCACGGAGGAGCAGAAGGTTCCATTCGCTACCTTTATGTTCCGCGGTGAGGCAGACTACTGGTGGGAGTCTGTGAAGCGTACCCAGCCTGACGCACTCAATATGTCCTGGGAAACGTTTCAGAAACTGTTTAATGACAAGTACTTCCCTGAAAGTATTCGCCATATGAAGGAGGTGGAGTTTATCAGACTGGAACAAAACAACATGACGGTGTCCCAGTACGAGGCGAAGTTTGCAGAGTTATCCAGGTTTGCACCTCATTTGGTAGAAAATGAGGAACGTATGACGCGGATGTTTCTGAGAGGTTTAAAACCTGAGATTCGTCAATACCTTATCTCTCATAAATTTTCTCTGTATTCAGACGTTGTCAACAGGGCCCAATTATTAGAGAGAGATAATGAGTATACTCAACCGAGGGACCACAACCAGGGTCATGCCGGTGACAACAATCATCAGAGCGATGATAACCAACGAGGAGGGAAAAATACGAACAAAGGCGGTAACCACTCGGGTAGTCATCGTGGCCATGATAATAGGATAGGTGAATCAAGTGGAAATTTCAGAAAGAGGAGATTCAACAATGACGGGAAGACATCAGCAGCAGCACCAACAACAAATTTTAGGGGAGGAGAACGACCGCCAGTTAGATGTTACAAATGCGGAAAAGAGGGACATATCAGCCCAAACTGCCCACAACAATCCAAGGTGTGTTACAACTGTGGGAAGGAAGGCCACATCGCTCGAGATTGTACTATAGCGAAATCAAGTTCAGCGGGAGTGGTGATTCCAAGGGCTGTCCCGGATAAGGCGAAATCAGCAGTTCCTGGAAGAGCGTTTGTCGTAACTGGCCAAAACGTGAGGAACCCGAACGAGGTGATTACGGGTAAGCTAATCTTGAATTCTTGCGAAGTTTATACCTTACTAGATACCGGTTCTACCCATTCTTTTATCTCTCCTGCTTGTGCTCAACGTTTAAACTTGACTCCGGGGAAATTGGACTTTGACTTATCTGTTGAAACTCCGTTAGGTGAAACCTTTGTTACATCTACAGTTTATAAATCTTGCATGATCCAAGTTGGCACTATCACATTACCTATTGATCTTATCTCTTTAAAGATACTTGCTTTTGATGTGATTTTAGGAATTGATTGGTTAACCACTCATCATGCTAAAATTGATTGTTTTCGTAAGGTTGTTAGTTTTCATATTCCTAACCAACCTGTTGTACGAATTCAAACAACTAAGCCATTAAAATCAATCACTGTTATATCAAGCCATAAAGCCATTCGTTTATTAAAAAACGGATGTCAAGCTTTCTTAGCCCATGTTATGGATTTGAATAAAGACACGTCAAATTTGAATAATATTCCTGTTGTTATTGACTTTCCTGACGTATTTCCTGAAGAACTTCCCGGTCTACCCCCGGAACGAGAAATTGAATTCTTTATTGATCTTGAACCTGGTACAAAGCCCATTTCTAAAACCCCATATCGAATGGCTCCTATTGAACTTCAGGAGTTAAAGGTCCAACTACAAGAGTTGTTGGACATCGGTTTCATTCGTCCTAGTACATCTCCTTGGGGTGCTCCTGTTTTATTTGTAAAGAAGAAAGACGGGAGTATGCGACTTTGTATTGATTACCGGGAATTAAACCATGGCACTATTAAGAATAGGTATCCACTACCTCGTATTGATGACCTGTTTGACCAGTTACAAGGAGCACAATTCTTTTCAAAGATCGATCTTCGTTCTGGATATCATCAGCTGAAGGTTAAAACTGAGGATATTCTAAAGACTGCCTTCAGAACTCGGTACGGGCATTATGAATTCCTAGTCATGTCTTTTGGATTGACTAATGCTCCTGCGGCTTTCATGGATATGATGAACCGAGTATTCAAGGATTATTTGGATCAGTTCGTTGTTGTCTTTATTGATGACATCCTCATATATTCCAAAAGCCGTGAAGATCATGAGCATCATTTGAAGCTGGTACTCCAAAGGCTGCGTGAAAATAAGTTATATGCCAAGCTGAAGAAATGCGAGTTCTGGCTTGAGGAAGTAGCATTCCTTGGGCACGTGGTGTCAAAACATGGAGTATCTGTTGACCCGGCGAAGATTGAAGCAATACAAAGTTGGGAGCAACCAAAGACGGTGACTGAAGTACGTAGCTTTCTAGGCTTAGCTGGTTATTATCGAAGATTCGTGGAAGGGTTTTCTCGAATCGCTACCCCGTTAACTCAGTTGACTCGGAAAGATGTCAAATTCGTATGGAGCGAGGAATGCGAGAAGAGTTTTCAAGAGCTTAAGAGGAGACTCATTTCGGCACCTGTTCTGACAATACCATCTGGTTCGGATGGATTTGTTATCTACAGTGATGCTTCAAGCAAAGGGTTAGGATGTGTTCTCATGCAACATGGGAAAGTCATAGCCTATGCCTCGCGACAACTCAAAGAATATGAGAGGAATTATCCTACTCATGATTTGGAGTTGGCAGCAGTAGTTTTCGCGTTGAAGATCTGGAGACACTACCTGTATGGGGAGAAAGTGGAGATCTATACAGATCATAAAAGCCTCAAATATTTCTTCACCCAAAAGGAACTCAACATGCGGCAACGACGTTGGCTTGAGCTGTTGAAAGATTACGATCATACCATCCAATACCATCCTGGAAAAGCAAACGTAGTAGCTGACGCATTGAGTAGAAGATCATATGCGGGTACGAGTGCAATGTTTTTAACACAAAGGCCCATTTTGTATGACTTGCAAAGGATGGAGATAGAGATGAAGGCTCCAAGTACCCACATGATGATATCAAATATACGAGTAGAACCGACTTTAATCGATAAAGTTAAAGCTGCTCAAGCTACGGATATAGAGCTGATGCGTATGAAGAAGAAAGTGCAAGAAGGTGCTATTCCAGAAGCAAGAATCGATGAAGAAGGAATACTTCGAGTCAACTCCAGACTTTGTGTTCCTAACGATTTTGACTTGAAGCATAGAATAATGATGGAGGCACACAACACACCGTTTGCAATCCATCCTGGGAGTACCAAAATGTATCACGATCTTCGACATACATTTTGGTGGAGCAATATGAAAAGAGAGATCGCGGAGTTTATCTCGAGATGTTTAACTTGTCAACGTGTAAAAGCGGAGCATCAAGTACCAAAGGGTCCATTGCAACCACTTGAGATTCCGAAATGGAAGTGGGAACACATTACTATGGATTTTGTTACAGGTCTTCCCAAGGTTTCTCAAGGCATAGATGCGATTTGGGTTATTGTTGATAGATTAACCAAGTCCGCTCATTTCTTGCCGATACGTGAGATTTATTCCCTTGAACGTCTTGCTAGTATGTACGTGAACGAGATTGTGAGATTGCATGGCATGCCAGTATCCATAGTTTCGGATCGTGACCCAAGATTCACTTCACGATTTTGGGTTAGCTTGCAGAAAGCTATGGGCACGGATTTACGATTCAGTTCAGCATACCATCCTCAAACGGACGGACAATCAGAGAGGACTATTCAAACTCTTGAAGATCTATTAAGACTTTGTGTCTTAGATCTCAAAGGGAGTTGGGATAAGTACCTACCATTGGTGGAATTCTCCTACAACAACAGTTATCAGGCGAGCATAGGTATGGCTCCATTTGAGGCGTTGTATGGAAGAAAATGTCGTTCTCCAGTATGCTGGGACGAGGTGGGTGAAGCAACATTGTTGGGACCAGAATTGGTACGCATTACTACAGAGAAGATCCAAACGATTCGACAACGTATACAAACGGCACAGGATCGACAAAAGAGTTATGTGGATCTTCATCGGAAGGACGTGGAATTTAATATTGGGGATCATGTATTGTTACGTGTTGCACCATGGAAGGGAGTTACAAGATTTGGGAAGAGAGGAAAGCTCAATCCAAGATTTGTTGGTCCATTTGAGATTCTTGAGCGAATAGGAAATGTGGCATATAGACTCGCATTACCTCCAAGTATGTCTCGTGTTCATAATGTTTTTCATATATCTGTGTTACGTAAATATGTGAAAGACCCAGACCACGTTATTGAGTTAGAACCGGACGAGATAGCTGAAGACTTAACGTACGAAGAGGTACCTGTCAAAATCTTGGATAGAAAGGAGCATGTCCTACGCACGAAGGTCATACCACAAGTTAAAGTTTTGTGGAGAAACCATGCTATTGAGGAAATGACCTGGGAGTTGGAAACGGAAATGAAAGCGAGGTATCCTCATCTTTTCGAAACACCAGGTACGTACATCAATTTCGAGGACGAAATTTCATAAGGAGGGGAGGTTGTAAGACCCCAAATTATTAATAAATAAAATTTAAATTCCCTCTATTTATTATTTTGAAATAGTAAGTGTTAAATTGATTAATGAGGTTAGTTATGGGTAAAATGCGCAAAATATTTCAAATAAGCAGGTGGTTATAAAATACTCATTGTTGTCGGGGAATATTCGTTTGGTCGTAGGAATATTCTTCCTGTCGGGGAATATTCGTACGACGACGCAGTCTTTTGTGGGCCCCATAACGGAAAGCGATTGGATGAAGAAAACGACAAGTATATGTTGTTTATTAATAATGGCGTAATTGTTACCGTTAATACTGTTGGAATACCCGGTGGTTAAAACACAGTAATACGCGTTGTTACACAGTAGCACACTGATTGCACCAATTATTGATTCTTACGTAAGAAGGCACTACTCAATAATTGTTACAGTAATTACTGTTCAATATTTTATTTTATTGGTTCAATAATTGCTGCATTGATATTTCATATTATTGTTGTTTCAATAATTGTTACTGCACAGTATTTCCCATTATCAGATCAATAATTCATATTATTTGAATAATATTATCAGATAACATTATTGGCAATGTCTAGAAAGTTCTGTCTAAGGAGAGGTTTGGTCACCTAATTGCGCGCCAGTAAGGAGAAATCCTTATTGGAAAGCCCCCTCTTTCCTGGGAACGGCCTAGTTGTCATAAATGTGATTCTGTAATATTATTTATGAATAATTAATTATTAATTCATATGATAAGGAAATATTTATTTTATGTGGATATAAATGATGGATATATTTATTTTTTATGTGGATAAAAATGAAGGAATTAAAGTTGAAGTGTTTTATCAGTATTTTATCGATGTGGAGGTATTAAAATCATCCGTTTGTAGATTTCGGATATTTTTGGTTTGGAATTTGGAAAAACTCAAAGCTACAAAGTTGTAGAGAATTCGATTTCAGTCAGAATGGACATAAAATTCGTATTTTTCTGATAAACGGTCTATTTTCTATGAATTACTGAAGTTTCGAAAAAATAAAATAATTTTTATTAAATTATGGGTGGGACCCACTTTTTGGTTGGTGGTGAATATGCATGTGGGCTGCTAGAAAATTCAGATTTTGCATGCCTTGATAGTCATGGTCTTAGCATACGTAAAGAAAGTAAAATAAAATAATATATTTTATTATTTTAGTCTCCTATGGCGTTCTAACATTTTCCTATAAATAGAGGGCTAAGTTAGAATTGAAAATCACACCAGAAACAAAGTTTTCTTTCTTTCTCTCTCTATATTATCGAGCGTATTCTTGTGAGTATACTTTGAGTATTGCTATACGGTGCGAGTTTCTGTCAGCACTATACCCGAAATTCAGTCAGAAGTACGATTATTTTGAGGTAAGGGATGTTATTTTATTCAAAAATGATATTATTTCTTCAATATCATTATGCCGAAATATTGGTTGGAAATTTTTATCAAATTTGGAACTTTTCACGTCGGGGTTACTATTCATGAGTTACTATTCACGAGTTACTATTCACGAGTTACTATTCACCGAAAAATAAAATTTTCTTCTTTTCGTCCAAAATATCTATTCTGGGTACTAGCTTTGATTGTATCCATGTTTTGATCATTCTTGAATTCTACTTCACTATGAATAATTATAAGGTATTTTTGGATATGGATAAATCGAAATACGAATCCTTAATATTTGTTATTTTGTTTCACTGAATTCGTTTTCTTTAAGATATTTTTCATCATCCTCAGTCCTAAATGATGATATTACTGAATATCTTTGGCCCGTAGTGCAAAGATGAATGATTAACTGATGAATATCTTTGGCCCGTAGTGCAATGATGAACAGGTGTTGAGATGAACATGACCGATTGGTGATACAAATGAATATCTTTGGCCTGTAGTGCAAAGATGAATATTTGATTAAAGATGGTTATTGATTGTTGATACAGGGATAAAATATTGATGATGAACTTTTAAATCTTAGAAGATAGTAGAACTCATTCTCTACTTGACTCTTCTAATGGTTTGCTGTTTCCGCTGCAGCTATTGATTTAAAACTTGTTGTCTATTGTATTCTATTAGATTTTTCCCTGTTGAAGACTAACGATAATTTGTTCTGTATTATCTTAGTCATAATGTTCTTTACTGGGCTAGTTGAGCTCACCCTTTTCCTTTTTGTTCCATTTTTCTCAGGAGGCGAGAATGTAGCGAGTACTAGTCGGGGTATGGAATGATGGTTCTAGAAGTTACTTTAGTAGTCCTCACCATTTTTGTGAAATAATGTATCAATAATTGTAATGAGGACTTATTTGAGTGTGGATATTGTCTAAATGACAATATTTGTATTTAAACTCACAGTTCTTGTGTTGAAATAATAAAGATGTAGTTGTTTCTGTACCATGTATTTTGGCGACTCAGAATAGGTGTTGTATACCTATTTTGGGGGCGTCACACTACGGGTCATACATGACTTTCATCACAATATAAGCATGAGGATCATGACAAGGATATAAAGAATCAATCACATGAGATAAAGGATAAATTTAAAAGAATTTAAAAATTTAATTTATTCAGAATTCAATAATTTCCAAATTGTCAACATGATACTGCTTTGTGGAGTAAAATTCAAGAATAAAATTATATCAAAAATGATTTGAATAGAAAATAATATTTCAACGAAGATAATAACATTATTCATTGTATTATAAACTCCATTTAATATTATTCATTATATAATAACATTAAATTTATTTACTAATATTATTAATTATTAAATAATATTTTAAATCAATGATTTCATTACACCTTAATCCAAATGTTATAAATCACTTAATAATCTCATAATCTAATATTATTAATATTACAACAATATTTTAATCTTTTCTTAAACTTATAAATAATTTATTTTAATTGTTTACACTTTATTAATTAATGCATTTAATCATCCTAAAATGCCAAACTCCTAAGATTTCATCACCAATAACCAAAACCTTCATAAAAAATCTGCATATACCTTATATAGGATTCTCAAGCCATAAAATCCTATTTTCCAATTTTCTTACTTCACATAACATATTTAATTTATTTACTCATAACTAGTCCATTTTCATGAAAAATACCAAATCAGTCCCAAAAAATTTTCTTTTCTGGGATTTAGCAGAATATAGTTCCATATTGAACATATATTTTTCTCGAAATTTTTAAAATCCATTTACTATTTTTCATATGGCCAAAACTGTCGAATATTTAGACATTTATCATAAACTGTACTTTTGTCCAAAAATTTCAAAATTTAAAGAGTATACAGCTGTTATATACATGTACTACCAAAAAAAATTTCACCAAATTTTGGAGTTAATCACAAGGAGTTATAAGGGTTTACTTTTAAAATTGTCTTTTCCCACAAAATTCATACCTCCTAATCTATACATTCAAAAATCGCCATTTTTGGACACAATCTAGAAAACTCATCAAATTATCATTTTAAATTTTTTCAGAATTTTTGAGGGTCGGAAAAATTATAAAACTGAAAAACATAATAACCCTTACAATCCCGTACCTCAAAAGAGCAGTATTTCTTACTGGAATATCGGATGTAATGCCGAAGGAAACTTGCACTGAATAGCAACTCTCAAAATATCTAAGTACTCGCAAAATAGGCTCGATAATATATAGAGATAGGAAAAACTTGTTTCTGGTGTGATTTTCAATTCTGACTAAGCATCCTATTTATAGAAAAATGCTAGAACGCCATAGGAGACTAAAGTTTAATAAATTAATATTTTATTAAAAAATTCCACGCCCACCGTCTTTACCCAAATAATCAGCCACCTCTAGTGGGGCTCACCAATTCAGCACATATTTTCTACACCAAGCAAAAGTGGGTCCCACAAATAATAAAAATATTTTATTTTTTAAAACTTCAATAATTCATAATAAATAGCCCTTTTATCAGAAAAATAAGAATTTTATGCCCATTTCATAGGAAATTAAATTCTCTACAACTTTGTAGCTTTAAGTTTTTCCAAATTCCAAACAAAAATTGACCGAAATCCACATACGGACGATTTTCAACACCTCTTAAAATTCATAACAAATCATACGTTAATTTTTAACGGTTCAAAATTTGTGGACATATACTCAACTTATATATGTATAACATATCCAAAAATTGCAACGATCTAACGGTCGGATCAAAATTATAACTCACGCAATAGAGCTTAGGAACACTGATTTGATTTTCGGACTATAAGTCCCTCGTACCAGTTTCACTCAAACAGTTACAACGAAAAATTCGTAAAGAATTTTTTGGTGATTCCAATTTCTACGGTTAGCTTACTTCCAGGGCTTTCTTTTGATATATAACTCATCTCCTAACTCATTATACACAAAGAGTTATATATTTTACAAAATCAAGTAATAAATTAATTTTTTTGAAAATCCCATATTTCGTTCTTCATTTCGATAAAATACTAATAAAACACCACATCATTAATTCCTTCAATTATATCCACATAAAAATAAATATTTCCTTATCATATAAATCAATAATTAATTATTCACAAATAATATTACAGAATCACAATTATGACAACCAGGTTGTTCCCAAGAAAGAGGAGGCTTTCCAATAAGGATTTCTCCTTACTGGCGCGCAATTAGGTGACCAAACCTCTCCTTAGACAGAACTTCCTTAGACATTGCCAATAATGCTATCTAATAATATCATTCAAATAATATGAATTATTGATCTGATAATAGAAAATACTGTGCAGTGCTAATTATTGAAACAACAATAATATAAAATATCAACGTAGCAATTATTGAATCAATAAAATAAAATATTGAACAGTAATTACTGTAACAATTATTAAGTAGTGTCTTCTTACGTAAGGATCAATAATTTATCAATACTGCGTAATACCGTGTGCTACTGTGCAACCACATGTATTACTATATTTTAACCACCGAGTATTCCAACAGTGTTAACGGTAACAATTACGTCGTTATTTATAAAAACTCAAACTTGTCGTTTTCTTCATCCGACCGTTTTTCGTTATGGGGCCCACAAATGGCTGCGCCGTTGTACGAATATTTCCCGACAGCAAGAATATTTCACGACCAAACGAATATTCCCCGACAACAATGAATATTTTATAACTACTTGCTCATTTTGAAAAAATTCATATATCACCCTTAACTTTAACTCTTTTTTTTTTTTATCAATTTAACCATTTACTGAATAGAAAAATTGAATACTTTTATTTCATAAAATTCCGGGTCTTACAGCACTGTTCTTATTTTCTTTTGGACATGAAACTGGGTCTCACCGGCGAAGGGGAGGAGGAAGATGTCGTTGCTAAACTTCGAATATTTGAATTTGAATTATTATTTTTGAATTTGAATTTATTTTTATTGTTAGATCCAAGATATTTGAATTTGAATTATTAATTATGACAGTTATTTCTCCTTGATTTTAGGTTTTCTTATTATTATGAATTGAATCCTATACTAATTTCCTAAATTAAGGAATCCTAATTGCACTAATATTGTAAATAAATATGGAAAAGTGTATTATTGTTGTAATTATTTTGTTGATGCACTAATAGTGTAATTACTTACTAAATATTGTATATTATTGTAAAGGACCCTTTATCAAAAGCCTAATAACATTCAAGTCTTCATTGGGATTCTGTTTTAGGAAAATGGCCTCACCGCACACTTTTTGCATCATAGATTTTTTTTAAAATAAATTATTGTCAATATTTTATTTTTAACTTTTTAATGAATAGAAAAGAAAAGGCTGAAAAGGGTCACTTTTTTTTGAACAAGTTTTATTTAAAAAGTTAACGTATTTAGACAAATAACTAAGTAATATAATCAAATCTTTTATAATTTTCTATTATACTCTCAATATACAATTATACGAACACTATAAATGTAAAAAAAATAAATAGTAATAAGTATGTAGACTTTAAAATTTTCTTTCATTTTCCTTTATAAACGTAGTAACAACTAACAATGTGACAACCCAAAAATTCGGATTGTCCAGAATTTAAGTTTAAAGAATTAGTTATTAATAAAATAAATTTTATTAATACTATTATGTGATATGTATTTATTAATCGTTCTAGAACCTAGAATGATTATAAGTTGGGAGGATTCTGGCTACGAGTTAGATTGAACGGGTAAGAATTTTCAAGATTAAAATAAAATATTTCTGGGAAAAAGGACGAAATAGACACTATTTACCCGACGAAACTTAAGGGTTAGGGTTTGAATAACCTAAGCATTTTCGAGAGTTCAGTATGTCGAAATGACATTCCGTCGAAAGATTTGACGATAATATACCGTGAAAAGTTAAATAAGCTGATAAAAGTTTTTCTCAAAAAACGTGCAGAAATCGAACGAAATAAAAATGACAAAAAGTACTGTTATGTACTTTTCATTCGTTTAGCTACGTTAAGAGAAAATGTGAAAGAAAACGCTTAACGTCAAAAAGTGTTTTTTCAATTTTTCGGAGTTTCGAAGAATGCATAAAAGTTAAACTGTAGAGAAAATATTAAATATCCAAAAATATTTAGATTCCGAGAATCGCAGTTTTTAAAATCGTCGGACGAATTCTGCAAGACGGAAGCACGAAGCTTCCAAGGGAAGCTTCGTGAATAGTAAGGAGGTGGAAGTAAGGAGGTGTGAATAGTGACTTTGGGGTCAAAATGACTATTTTGCCCCTAGCCTAGAAAATCTTTAAAAGGAAGCTTAATTTCATTTGTTGGTGATTTTGAAAATCACCAACACGTGAGAGAGAGAGAGATTTCAGATGGGAAGAAAAAGGAAGAGGAAAGGTTAGCTCGTGAGCAAACTTTGTCCAACAAGAGGAGATTAAAGAAGAAAGGTAATTCGAAACCTAAACCTAAGTAAATTTTCTTTAAGTTTTATATGTTAAAAACTTAGCTTAACGAGAATAAGAAGTACAAGATGTTAAGAATGATTTCATATGGTTGAAATCATGAAGAAATGAAGAAATAAGAATTAGAAGTTTATTTTATAAATTTCTTAAGGAAGTATAAGATTCGTAATGAATTTGAACGATCCGAATGAATCATATGAACGATTCGGTGAAATTAGTAAGGAATGATATTTTATAACATCAAATTCCAAGAAAAAGTGAAATCATAATCAAAATATCAATTAAAAATGAAGAACGAACGAAGAACGCGAAGAACACGCGAAGAACACGAAGAACGTTATTGATGGACAAATTTAAAACCATCGTAGTATAACTTGTTGTTGATGGACAAGTTTCAAACCATCGCGTATAAGTTAGTTTCTTATTGATTGGTTAGGAACGATAGAAACGTTCATGAAGAACGGATTAAACTAAGCTATAACGAAGTTATGACGAAATTTTTGCAAGAGACGAACGAGAAATAGAAAGTGTGTATACATTGGTTGTATGACTTAGACGTTGATGAAAGTAGTAAGTAATATATGAATTATTATGAAAGACGTAACGAACGATAACAAAATTAAGGAAAGTCCGAATAAAAGTCAGATAAAGAATGAATCCTGAGGTATTGCATTTAGTTGTCAGAAAGCCGTAAGGAATAAGAAATTAACTTAATGAACATTATGGTTTAATAGTTCGGATAAGTTAAGATAAAGTTTAGGTTATGGTACAATCGTATTCTTTGATGGTTGACATATAGGAGCTGGGCTAAACAATTCCTTCAGAGAGCGGAGGTATATACGAAACTGGTGACCGATCTAACTCACTATGAAAGACAGTGTAGACGAGACGGGAACTTGTTTGTTGGTTGTTTGTGGGAAACCACTCAGAGTACCATATGGACTACTAGCAGAGACGTGATGTGTACTGAGTCCTAGAAGAGTTATAAAAAGAAGATAAGAATATAAATCATCAAAGATAATGAACGTATGAGTAAGACATCTCCGTATGTTATGAAGCCGTAAACCGGTAAGGAAAGTTAGTCACGTAAACTTAGATTGTAAGAACGCGAACCCTAAGAAGTAAAGTTAAGTAAACCAATGCATAAGTCATGTATATGACTAATTAGTGTATGCACTTTTTCCTTATGTGTTATATAGGGATTGTAATGAGTAGTTCAGCGTAAGCTGTGGCTGTGCGTAAATTTATATTACATGAATGCTAATTTCTTAAACTTCTGAGATGTTGAACTTGAGAAGTCTTGTCTATGTGCATATGTGCGATATATGTACAAGGTGGTAGTATGTATGAGGCCTTGTGCCACTATTTGAACACTTCGGTGTTTATTTGAGATGAACTATTTTATGATTGAACTGTTCAATATGAGTATATTCTGTTTATACATGAACCGTTATTATTAAGTCTGTGCTAATGATTCTAGCCAGACATGATGTGTATGGAAAAAGGTAGAAGAATGAAGGTATTTCAAAGTGAATGTGACTAATGTTTTAAAATGATATGAATCGAGATTATTCCTATTATTCAAGCTGCTTCATAACCTTTGTTCGATTATTGAAGTCTTAAAAGAATGTTTAAATTCTTGATGTTGTTTATTCAACTGCTATGACTTGCTGGGCAATTGAATGCTCACACTTACTTTAAATGAAAAACATTTTCAGCGTACGAATAGAAGAACTTAAGGTTCCCGTAAAGATCAAGCTGTTCGGTATCCAGAAGAAATGCCATTCAATATGTGAATGTGCGTGAAGATCAAGCGAGGACTTGTAATGTAGAATAGTTTAATTGAACTATAGATTAGTTTAATGAACTGTTATGTATCCTTGGTGGCGGTTAAAAGTCACTCTTGTAAGATGAAATGAATAATGTATTTATCATTATTTGTAATGAAAGAGGTTATAAGGTTTTAGAACCTAGGATTTAAGAATGTATGTTGTTATATTTCACTATATAATGGTGTATGTTTGGAAGATGATGTACTCAAGACGCACGGAATCCAGGTGTGAAGATAGACCGGATTTCGGGCCGTGACAGGTTGGTATCAGAGCTGATAGGTTTTAAACCTTAGGTCAGGTATGAGTACCTAAGACTATAATCGTAAAGAGTATGATAAGGAGATCGTTGAGTTAAACGATTAAGTAAGAAGTTCACCACGTGATCATATTAAATCATAACAACAGTTGTTCTGTTAAACGATGAATGATTTATAGCTGATGCTATAAATGAATGGTACTACGAAGTAGTACGAGAAGAAGAACTCAGATTGAGTTGTAAAGGTTAGCATACAAATTAAAGAACATTCATATTATGTAAAGAGAAAGTTAGAAGTTCTAAGATTTCGATTGAGGACTCATGTGATAGCTGAGTTGTATGAACCTCTGTTATGGCCGGAGGTTTGTGCTTTGGTGTAACAACTGCTTAGCTTATTACAGTGATAATCATTGGAATACGTCACACTATCAATATGTATATGGAGAGAAGGTGAATCTTTTCTCATATATATACTTGATAGGTAGAGAATGATAAGATAGGTGCGAGTTCTTGAAACTTATACTTATGAAAAGTTTGTGACTCATAGTTATATGCTATGTTTCTGAGCCCTAAGCATATGGATAGTCCTTGATTTGTTCTTGGATTACATATTACGAAGATAAGTTCTTATTAAACACACATGGTTGTGGAAAGTTTCTAAACACATAAAGTGTGGTAAGTTGATGGACTATACTAAGGTATAGGAAGGTTTAGACTGAAAATGAGTATTTTCAGTAGACTTAGCATTGAAGATGCTAGAGAAGATTAAGTATTGTCGTAAGTAAGACAATGAAGGAAGATAGAGAAATAGGATATTTCAAGTCATCTAGCTATGCTAGATTTCGAAGTTTATTGAAATCGTGCTTATATGTGTGTTTTGAAAAGGAAAGACTTGGTTCAACTTTTGGAACCAACAGATTTTAAAAGAGCTATTCTTTATATGTCTATGCTAATTGTTTCGGCTAGACAGAAATTGATTTGAAATATCAAAATAAATTTTATATCATCAATGCATTTGATGCAAAGATGGTAAACAGATGGAGTTATTAATGCAATTAAACCTAGCGTTGGATTTGTTCTTATGATCAACAACCCGCTATGGTATGATGTATAATGATGAAGTCATAAACTGACGAAGTTCTCAACGTACTGTGAAAAGTACGAAATCATAACGTCATGAAACATTTTGATGTATTGTGAAAGAATTTAAAGAAGTAGTCGATGTTAATTGATTTGACTAGACGAATGTTTCAAGTTGATGTCCAATTTATTGGTATGGTCTAAGCTACTTGATTTGGCTAAGACGAATGGCATGTCATGTTTAAAAGAAAATCGAGCTTTCTTTGAAGAAGTTGTGCTAAGCCAAATCGTTTTGGTACGGAATCTGATGAATGAGTCTGAGGTGAACACACCCTGAAATGGGGTTATACGATGGGTTGATCACCTACGTATGGAAGAGATAGTTTACCTTCTTGGTGATTGTAAACTGACCATGTAAGAAGGGTTTACGATGAAATGTTGTTCAATCTAGTATGAGTTCATGGTCGATTTGACCCCTCAGTAAAAGTATGAAATATTTTAAAGGAATTCTTATGTTCCTCGTTATTCCTTTTGCTTCATGATTCTTGATAATTTATGGAGGTTAGGAAATGTTTTAAAGATAAGAACTTCTTTGAAGAAAAGTTGAGAATAAGAGTAAGCTAAAATTTCGAGGACGAAATTCTGTGAAGAAGGGGTGAATGTGATGACCCGAGTAAGGGTGTGGGTTTAAGAAATTTCGAGGATGAAGTTTTTATAAGGGGGGAAGGATGTGACAACCTGGAAATTCGGATTGTCCAGAATTTAAGTTTAAAAAATTATTTATTAATAAAATGAATTTTATTAATACTATTCTGTGCTATGTGTTTATTAATCATTTTAGAACCTAGAATGATTATAAGTTCAGAGAATTCTGACTACGAGTTAGATTGAACGAGTAAGAATTTTCAAGACGAAAATAAAATATTTCCGGGAACAAAAATATTTTCGGAAAAAAAGACGAAATAAGCACTATTCACCCGACGAAACCTAAGGGTTAGGATTTAAATAACGTAAGCCTTTTCGAGAGTTCGGTATGTCGAAATGACATTCTATCGAAAGATTTGATGATAATATATCGTGAAAAGTTAAGTAAGCCGATAAAAATTTTGCTCGAAAAATGTACAGAAATCGGACGAAATAAAAACGATGAAAAGTACTGTTATGTACTTTTCATTCGTTTAGCCATGTTAGGGGAAAACGTGAAGGAAAACACTTAACATCAAAACGTGTTTTTTAGTTTTTCGGAGTTCTGAAGAATGCGTAAAAGTTAAACTGTAGTAGAAAGACGAAATATCAAAAAATATTTAAATTTCGAGAATCGCAGTTTTTAAAATTGTCGGATGAATTCCGTACGACAGAAGCACGAAGCTTCCAAGGGAATCTTCGTGAATAGTAAGGAGGTGGAAGTAAGGAGGTGTGAATAGTGACTTTGGGGGCGAAATAACTATTTTGCCCCTAGCCTAGAAAATCTATAAAAGGAAGCTTAATTTCATTTGTTGGTGATTTTGAAAATCACCAACACTAGAGAGAGAGAGAGATTTCGGATGGGAAGAAAAAGGAAGAGGAAAGGTTAGCTCGTGAGCAAACTTTGTCCAACGGGAGGAGATTAAAGAAGAAAGATAATTCGAAACCTAAACCTAAGTAAATTTTCTTTAAGTTTTATATGTTAAAAATATAGCTTAACGAGAATAAGAAGTAAAAGATGTTAAGAATGAATTCATATGGTTGAAATCATAAAGAAATGAAGAAATAAGAATTAGAAGTTTATTTTATAAATTTCTTAAGGAAGTATAAGATTCGTAATGAATTTGAACGGTCCGAATGAATCATAAGAACGATTCGGTGAAATTAGTAAGGAATGGTGTTTTATAACATTAAATTCCAAGAAAAAGTGAAATCGTAATCAAAATATTGATTAAAAATGAAGAACGAACGAAGAACGCGAAGAACACTAAGAACGTTGTTGATGGACAAATTTAAAACCATCGTAGTATAACTTGTTGCTGATGGACAAGTTTAAAACCATCGCGTATAAGTTAGTTGCTTATTGCTTGGTTAGGAACGATAGAAACGTTCATGAAGAACGAATTAAATTTAGCTATAACGAAGTTATGGAAATTTTTTGTTAAGAGACGAATGAGAAATAAAAAGTGTGTAAATGAACCCGAATGTGTAGAGTTTCCTAAGAAAGTAAGAGAACGTACAAAACGTGAGTCGTGGACTCAAGAACGAACAAGTTTCGAGTTCGGATGACCAAATTACGGACGAACGGATGAAGAACGTTAATAACGTAAAATGAACGAAGGATGAAGATTAAGCCAATTGAATGGCATGTTAACGGATTTAGAATTAATTTCTGTCTGAGGGAGGTTAAGGTAAGTAAGATAAGGAAAAGAATGGCTTTGGAACAACCTCATTCCGAGTTATAATGAATAAGTTATGGGATTGCAAAGTACGTGTCTCAAACTTAATTCAAGACTTAGAAAAATTTTCTAGGATTTATGCTTGGGGCCGCAGCGCCAGGTAAGCCTTGGGAGGCGGTGCCGCAGAGCCAGTCTGGGCTGTCCACTACTGAAGAGTGGCGCAGCAGCGCGAGAGTTAATGAAGGACTCGGCGCCACAGTGCCAAGCCAGGGAAGTGCGTGCTAGGGACTCGCGCCGCAGCGCGAGGAGAAAGAAGGGGACCGACGCCGCAGCGCTGGTGCAGGGCAATGGCTAGTGAGGAGTTTTTAACTGCTCAAACTCCTGGGGAAGTGTGCATAAATATACGGAACATAAAGTTCATATAATGTAACACTTAAACAAGTGATTTAAACCTTTAATGAAGGTTGAACGGAGAGATTGAACGGGATTAAAAGACGAATGAGGTAATGAACGTAAACGCAACGTAGTTGCGATGAACGATCGATCTTAGCATACAGCAAACAATATGACTTTGACATTAAGAAATAATAATGAACATGGGGTTCATGAGATGGATAAAAATTGAAAGCAATTAAAACCTTGAGTAAAGGTTGAACGAGAGATTAAGAGATGAGCAACGTGAACGCAGAATACGTAAACGATCCTCATGAATCGTGTTTGCATCGAATGAACGTTCTAAGTATACATTGGTTGTATGACTTAGACGTTGACGATGGTAGTAAGTAATATATGAATTATTATGAAAGCCGTAACGAACGGTAACAAGATTAAGGAAAGTCTGAATGAAAGTCAGATAAAGAATGAATCCTGAGGTATGGCATTCAGTTGCCAGAAAGCCGTAGGGAATAAAAAATTAACTTAACGAACATTATAGTTTAATAGTTTGGATAAGTTAAGATAAAGTTTAGGTTGTGGTACAATCGTATTCTTTGATGATTGATATATGGGAGCTGGGCTAAACAATTCCTTCAGAGAGCGGAGGTATATACGAAACTGGCGACTGATCTAACTCACTGTGAAAGACAGTATAGATGAGACGGGAACTTGTTTGTTGGTTGTTTATGGGAAACCACTCAGAGCACCATATGAACTACTAGCAGAGACGTGATGTGTAATGAGTCCTAAAAGAGTTATAAAAAGAAGATAAGAATATAATTCATCAAAGATGATGAACGTATGAGTAAGACATATCCGTATGTTATAAAGCCGTAAACCGGTAAAGAAAGTTAGTCGCGTAACTTAGATTGTATGAACGCGAACCCTAAGAAGTAAAGTTAAGTAAACCAATGCATAAGTCATGTATATGACTAATTGGTGTATGTGCTTTTTCCTTATGTGTTATATAGGAATTGGAATGAGCAGTTCAGCGTAAGCTGTGGCTGTGCGTAAGGCAAGTTTCCTAACTTCATTCATATGACATGAATGCTAGTTTCTTAAACTTCTGAGATGTTGAACTTGAGAAGTCTTGTCTATGTGCATATGTGCGATATATGTACAAGGTCGTAGTATGTATGAGGCCTTGTGCCACTATTTGAACACTTTGGTGTTTATTTGAGATGAACTGTTCTGTAATTGAACTGTTCAATATGAGTATGCTCTGTTTATACATGAACCGTTATTGTTTAGTTTGTGCTAATGATTCTAGCCAGACATGATGTGTATGGAAAAAGGTAGAAGAATGAAGGTATTTCAAAGTGAATGTGACTAATATTTTAAAATGATAGGAATTGAGATTATTCCTATTATTCAAGCTGCTTCATAACCTTTGTTCGGTTATTGAAGTCTTAAAAGAATGTTTAAATTCTTGAAGTAGTTAATTCAACTGCTATGACTTGCTGGGCAATTAAATGCTCACACTTGCTTTAAATGAAAAAGCATTTTCAGCGTACGAATAGAAGAACTTAAGGATCCCGTAAAGATCAAGCTGATCGGTATCCAGAAGAAATGCCATTCAGTATATGAATGTGCGTGAAGATCAAGTGAAGACTTGTAATGTAGAATAGTTTAATTGAACTATAGATTGGTTTAATGAACTGTTATGTATCCTTGGTGGCGGATAAAAGTCACTCTTGTAAGATGAAATGAATAATGTATTTATCATTATTTGTAATGAAAAAGGTTATAAGGTTTTAGAACCTGGAATTTGAGAATGCATGTTGTTATATTTCACTATATAATGATGTATGTTTGGAAGATGATGTACTCGTGACACACGGAATCCGGGTGCGAAGATAGACTGGATTTCGGGGCGTGACAAACAACATGAAGCAAACTTTTATGTCATAATTTAAGTTTTTCATTCCCTCTTCCGTCCAAACTCAAAGACACATGTGAAGTTCTATAGTTACAAAAAGGTACAAAAGGTTTTTGTTTTCGAAATAATATCAAAAACTTATACAGTATGATTCAATAATTCAAAAACTTAACTTTTCCATTTTTCTAGCTAATTAAAATTATGAGTACACTAAAACGATATTTTCGTCCATGTTTGGCATTTTTTATTTTGGCGTTGATCAGAAGAAGTCCAACAACACAATACATTAAACTTAGGAAACTAATAAATTCACAACAGAAAATGATATTTTCACAAGAAAACTATCTTTGTAGATCCTATTGGGACAGTTTTCACCGTTACTATATATTTATAGCGACATTTTTCATATGAAAATAACAAAAGGCGTTGTGAAAATATCAATTTCCTAAACTTAAGGTTATAATCTTTTACACAAGAAAAAAGGGTTGTCATAATCATATACGCATAAATTCGCAATTTTAATTTTACAACAATAATCATTTTCGCTGAATAAATACGAAATCCAAGGTATATATATTCAACTATACCTGCCTTCAAAGAAATGTCGAGAAGTTATATATATTCTTTCTTGATCTAGTCAATTACCTTGCTTGTATTTACTTAAGTATAGGAGGTAGAGTGAAAGATTCACCAGGTGTGAAATCCAATAATTATATGAATTAGGATCCTTTCCATTTCAAATGAAATGGAGAGTCTCCATTTCATGGTCTAGATTTAAAATGTGTTAAAATATGACATCATGATGATGGAGAATATAAAAATAATGGAGACTTTCCATGTCATTTAAAACGGAGAGGATCCTATTTTTTGATGTCTTCATAATGAATTCCAATTGATGAGCTAATGTCAGTGTAGACACTCGAAATTTTGTTTTCCTGTTACTAACTATGTAGGAGGGCAAAAACATCTTTTTCACACTTCAGAGATAACTTTGGAGGACCAAAACATCAAATCTAACTACGGAGACATCCTCGTGGAATATCAAATCAAACTTGGAGATCAACTCTAAGAAAAAAAAAGTCGGCATTAATCAAACACTAGAGACAATCCCGAAGGATAACCTAAAGCCCCGTCAACCTTAGAGACAACCCTCGGAAGAGCAAAATGGTCATTTTAATAAGTTAACTTCAACAAACCTAATACAGATGCAAATATGGTCACAAAGAGCCATTGTAGCATTTCTGAGCGCAAACTACGCAAAACAGCTCAACGGACTGCCTGCAAAGATCCAAAGATGTCATTTTGGCCATGGACCCATCTTTCCAGATCCAGAAAAGGGAAAGTCCTATGTCATTGTGTAGCTCTTTGAAAGAGCTTTCCGGAATGGTATGACACGCCTTCATTGGACTCCTGGATTGAAAGTTAATGAAAGTTTGAGCAGACATCGTGTTGGCCGGAGTGCACGTACTTCGAGATAATGGGACACATGGGGCCCAGACCCACCCAGGCAGCCGCAGGCAGACCCACAGCTATTTTGGTCTATAAATACGACCCCCCATCAGCCATAAAAAAAGAAAAAAAGAAGAAGAAAAAAACTCTATCCATTTCTGCTCTTAACCCCTCTTACAATGTTCCAAACTTCAATATTCTTTTTTTTAAACACTTGTATACATATATACTACGACATATCAAATTTTAACCAGTGGAAACTGAGTTTTCAAGCAACAAAAGCGGTCTGAAGCCTTCTTTGCAGCACACTGTAAGATTTTTTCATATTTGAAATTTTCTCTTGCTTTAATATATATATATATAAATTGTTTACTGCTACTAAAATATTTGTTTTAAATGTCTATTCAATGTAAAGCGGTGATATTGATGTTTGTGGACTAGATTTATCTAAATCTAGCCATATCTAACTTTTAACCGGTTCAAAAGTTGGAAAACTGGAACCGTTGAGCTAGAATGGCTAAGATTTATTTAAATCTAGTTTTTTTCTAGTTTTGTAAATATTAAACAACCACACGTCCGTATTAAGCAACCACGCGTCCCTTTTTGGAAATGGGAAGCTTGGCTACGCGCATGCAAGGATTTAACTGATGAATCTTTTGTTTTGTGACGTTTAGATTAAATATCTGTTTTATTTCAGTATATTTGTTATGCAGGCTATTCATAAAACATTATGTGAACCTAGGAGCCACGAGATCTAAGATCCCACTGACGGATCTAGATCTGATTCCCATGATGGACTCTTTTCAGTTGTATAGTTAGCTTGTAAATTATATTAATTTGCGGTATTTGGACATCCTTCGATGACTTTCATGCCCATAAGGAGCCCGACACTTATATGTATATTATTTTCTCAAAGATGCTTCGCATCTCGAGAATAAAATCAAAACAAGCCGAATATGGAATAAAATAGAAGTATCAAAGGCCTCAATTACTATGTGAGCATAAGAGTTTGAAAACCTATTTTCAAAACATCATTTATGTATATTTTACTTAAAATTGAAATTTTATACAAATCAAACCCTTTATATATAGGTGCAAACGAGACATATCACTACTTCCACACATGCAGTTAGGCCCAATTAACTGCACACACACGCTTCAAATAAATTAAGGGATTGAAAAGACGCGGTAACCATGTTTTCACGGAAGTTGAGGGTGCCTAACACCTCCCTCCCGCTTAATCAAGCCCCCGAACTCTATGAATCTCAGTTTCCAAGGCCTGTTAAATAGAGTCCAATATTTGGGCCTTTTTACAAACCTTTTCAAATTTGGTTGAATTGGTACAACCATTTCACTACTACTAATTGGCTACTCTGAATTTTAAAATCGTCGACATTTCGTGTCGGACCCTTTTTTTTTGTCAAAACTCACCCTTTCAAATAAAATTCAACACATATTGAAAACATAAATGGTAAAAAGACTAAAAGAGAAATTTCAAAAGAAGAAATTTTTTCCCGACGTCGACAGTCGGGGTTCTGCAGTGGGTATGAAATAAATAATGGAAAGTTTAAGAAAAGTGGAATTCCAGAAAACTAGAAGAAAAAACTGATAAAGAGACGGTCTTGATAATCTATGTCAATGATTGATGCTAGTGGTCTTGAAATGTGAGTGTTAATGTTAAATTTTGTGCGCCTGATGAAATCACCAAAACATCAGGCCAAAAAAGCGTTAATAGTTGCTAGAATTATGAATTGTATTGTTTGAAGTCAAACTCACGAAAATCACTCAGATAAACATATACACATTATTGTAAGAGTTATAAAGTATGAAAACAAGAATTTTACGTGGAAACCCAATTGGAAAAAAATCACGGGGGAAGATAAGAAATCCATTATAAAAATAATATGGAGAGTACAAATTATTTATTTCTCTCTTCCTTCTTTTCACACTTTGTATGAGTCCACCCAAATCCAATTAAGAGTATGAGTTATTTTTAGAATCACCTTATAACTAAAATTAATGAGTGATCGATTCATTCTCAAATTATATCTCCTTATCTCTCCCAAATAAGGAAACACAATTTTACTTTAATAAGGACTCCCACAATTTGAGCAAGCTGTCAAAATAAATGTATATGTGTCAACACCAGATCCGGACCATTAAATAAATTGGGCTACACCTTGACCAAACCCAAATAATTACATCCCAACATTGCCCCCACTCTCATATTATAAATGATTTATAATAGGAGAGTAATAAAAAAAATTCACCATACCCTCGGACTACCATGTTGGTAAAACTGACGAACCCACCATTTCTACTACCAAATCCATCATATCCACTGTTAAACATAAGAACCTCCAACCTTCTTAAATCTGTCGAACTCTAAAACAACAAGAAGAGAGATGCCTCTAAAATACCTTTGAAGATATGTTAAACACTACTAAAAATGGTCATTTGTGATGGCCAAAATCTATTACAAAAAGTAGAAAAATCATCACGAAAGGTTTACGTGATGGCTTCAAGCATCACAATGGCCGTCTTGTATACGTCCATCATGAAAGATTTTACGTGATTGTTTTGGAAATCACTTAAACGTTTAGTTATTTTGTCATGATTAATACAATCACATTAACACGTAATCTATTGTGATTGTCAAAGTCATCACATAGAAATAAGACTTTAGGGATCAAAGGTAAGAACGTGAATATCTATTTATGTATAATTTATTTCACTATATTAATTGTATCAAATGATACTTCTAAGATTCGAACCCTCCCCCCATTTGCAAACTAAATACAGCAGAACTTCTATAAATTAATACTCGATAAATTAATAATCTCTCTAAAATATTATTTTTTCCCAGTCCCGACTTGGGCTATTGGGATAAATTAATAATTTCGATAAAATAATTATTTATAAAAAGACCCTTATATAAATATATGGTCTCATCAAAATCATAAATTAATAATTCTTTTAAATTATAAATATATTTAGGGTAATCTTATAAAATATGTTTCTATTTTCGTTTGTTTTGTCTTGAAATTCAAATCTAATTGAATTTCATCCTTAATTTTTTTCATTGCGTCCAAAAGTTCAGGTGTTGCATTCTCGAATTTTAATAAAAACTTGTGAAGAGTTGTTGACGCTATGAGTGCTTCCTTTCACGTTATTGGCTCCAAAGGTGTTGTATCATCCTCAGCTTCATACATGAAATGTATTAAATTCTAGTACAATGAACTTATATATACAAATTAATTAAACTTAATGTGTATATAATTTTTTTTGAAATAAAATATGAATGTAATTTAAAAAGTGGATACAATGAACATTATTTAATTATTAAAAAAAGATTAATATCACTTACAATGAATTCTATTATTACATTAATTTAATAAGTATGATACATTGCATCAAAAAAAGTACGATATAAACATCAATAAAATGCAATAATTTTAATGTAATTAAATTTATGTTCACCGAATAGAAAAATAATCTTTAAATTAATAAATTATTAATTTATCAATTAAATAATATCTCCTTAAATTAATAAAGTTTTATAATCCCAACAATATTAATTTATAGAAGTTCTACTGTAATGAGTATTACCACTACACCAAAGCCCAGATCATGATTATAATTTTAAAACAAAATATAAAAGGAAACATATGTGAGTTGACTTACTAAACATAATTACTTCCACATAAGATTTGGTTATTGCAATGGCAGTCACGAATACTTTATAATGATGGTAAAATTAATCATCACTGAGAGCCATCATATATTTTATTGTTTGGTGATGGCTTGAAAATTTCATCACAAAATACCTTCTTTTTGTAATTATAAATAAAAGTCGTCACAAAAATCTATCTTTTTTAATGATTATCATGGCCGTCATAAAATATTATTTTCATTATTTCTTACATTAAAATATTAGTGATAGCTTAAATGCAATCACGAAAAGGTACGTATATCTATAAGTGATGACTTAGTGCATTACAAAAAAAAAATTATTTTGCGTGAAAAATTTGGTGTGATTGACATGACCATCACAGTTATAATACATTGATGACAAGATTAGTCATTATATATATTATTATTTTATGATTACTTAAAAGTTCATCACAAATTACTATCTTTTGTGATTATTTTTAAAAATTGTCAAAAAGTCCCGTCACGTATTCTTGCTTTTCTAGTAGTGAAAGTCATATCCAAAAACCAAATTTCTTAATTCATTCCCATAATTTAACGACCACCTCCGAATTACCTCTAAAATATCAAACTAGAGAAAAATCCTAACTCCCGAACTGCAAGCCGAACACGTCTTTCTGAAGTGAATTACCCGAAGTCCACCAATACATAAAAGCCTTTCCATTTGACCATGCAACCGAGGAAGAATATCAAAAATCTTCTGATGCCGAATGTTTAGATCTTCCATAATTACCTGAGTACTTACTCCATAATCAGTTGCCCACTATCCAACGTCATCGAAAATCCAAACTGAAAAATCATTAACTTCCTCCACAATCGTTGAGCCGTGTAGATATAAAATCCAAGATGATAATAGTTGTTGCCCCCAGCTACTCCTGAACCCGTTCTTCCCTTCGGATCCTTTTTGAAAAATATTCATTGTATCACAAAGCACGCCAATGTATGTCCTTCAATTGCCATTCGTAACCAACCACCTAAGAACAACCGACTCAACTCCACTACTTAAACAACCACCTTACCAATGCCTCTTTAAACCTCTGCACAAACCTCTGACTCTGACTCAGATATGCCGTAAATTCCTCAATTGCGATGAAATTTTCTGCCCGCTCATAAACTTGTTGCCCGTTTTATATAATGACCAATACATTCAAGTATACACGGTCAATCAAGAAATATAATAGTAAAAAAGGTTGTTGAACCTAGAGAGAACGATTAGTAACAATTACTCTAATCACCAAGTTTTCGTCAATTTAAATATACTTAAATAGTCACCTCAATTGATTTGTAAAATTAATGAAATAAAAGTTAAAACTAAATTAACTAACAAAAGATGATCCCCATGTTAGGTTTATAATATTCATGTACACAATCAGATTGCATTAAAGTAGCGGAAGTATAGTAAAATCATATTTTAAAATTTTACAAACCATATACCCAGATCATACTCTATGCGTAATTATTAATTAATGAAAGAGATGATGAATAAGATTCATACCCTTGTACAACTTAAAAACACTGGATTTGAGTCCTTTATTTGATTAACGTTAGCCACCCAAGTGTTTGGCCTCTAGAGGTTATCCACCAAGGAAGAACAATTATTCAAGAAGATGGGTGTTTGGCTAAACCCTAATTCTATCTCTATAAAATGTGTACTCTCCCAACTCTTGGAACAAAGTGCGTAACCTTAATCCATAATAAGACCTTCTTATTTATAAATGTAGACAACCCTCCTAAACCATTTAGAATAGGGTTTTAATTTAATTAATTAAACTCCTTTAATTAATTAGACTTCTTAATCTTATTAGGAATAATTAATTAAAATATTTTAATTAATTAGCCTCCTAATTATATTAGGAATATGTGAGAGTACTTATATTAATTAATTTCCAGACCCCTTAAGGAATTAACTTAATAATAATAGTAATAATAATAATAATAATAAGACTCATCTTATTAATTTATATTTAATATTTTCAAAATATTAAATAATAAATATTAAGCTATTTAATTTATTCTATCACCATAGATTAAATTAAATACACTTACGATTATGCCATTTACTTATTAAATAAATATTCTTCTTTTTATGGTGTGACCCTTTAGGTTCTCCATATTAAACCAGTTGTGAATAAATCAATTAGAATAATTCTAATCTTATTTAAATAAATAAATTAAACTATTAAATTATTTAAATAAATAACATTTATTCTATAATAAGGATAAGTCTCCTTAGCGATCAACGACTTTCCAAATAATATAAATTTTAACATTAATCATAAAAGAACCTTTGAGTAAATAGTTACCGTATAATTCAATCCTTCTACCATACAATGCCCCAATTAAATACAAGACATGGAGTTACTATCAAGTCTTATTTTATTTAATTATATGTATTTCGATTCATAAATGCATAACTCCAAATAATGCAAATTAGAAACTCCTTTCTAATGTCATTCTACCTTGGTCAAGGACTATAAGGTTGTCATTTATCGAATCACATAGGACATTTCTCTTCTTTTACTAGAAGCGGTAGATTCTTTATTGATAATTCATTATCTCCATATATAACTTATTACACCCAAGCATACCCTTTGATATACCCTAAGGGTCTTAAGGGACATGTCAAAGTATAACTTATCATACACAAGATACTATGATGATCTTAAGTCTAAGGATCACTTGTACTACTATCACTTCAGGAATTCTTATTGACAGCCAAGTAAACTCCATTAGGTATTCCTTAGCGAGCCACGTTCAGTGAACTTATTCTCCAATAAGCACTTATATACTTGCTTTAGTGTCTCCACATAAATGATCATGAGATCAATCATCCTCATCCAATGAGCAAGTAACGTATGTACCAATTTATCCAGATTCACTAATCCCCTTTTTAGTAATCCAATGATTGAGAACATTTTAGTTTTTAAGCTATCTAAGAATTTAGATCTCATTAGCATGATCTCATTATGATTCTAAAAGCATTGCTTATTACTATGAGTTTATCACATATTATTAAAATAGCACAATAGAAATAATTAAATGTCTTTAGTAAATAAATACTTTTATTAATAAATGAATAAGATTATTTACAAAGTATATACTTTATCATCAAACATGATTAATTTTTATGCATATTACTTTCAATCTCCAACTTGCACCAAAGTCAATCTCCATGGTATCTCATACCCATCTTCTCAAAATGATGATGGAACTGCCCGCGCTCCCGCGCTGCTACAAAGAACAAATGGAGCGCAGCCGTGCCCTACCTGCAGAATTTCAAAAATTTTCGAACTGTTCAAGTTTCAAAAATGTGTTTTCAAAACCTAATATAATGAACATGAGGATATGTCAAGCATATAATAAAATGTTAATTAACTTATGCTAAGTGATTAATTAATAAGACTTAAAAGTCCAATAACGTATTCAAAGACCAATGTTGGGATTTGATAGTTATATCGAACTATTGATTAATAAGTATTGTGAATGTATTGATATGTAGGATTTAATAAGGAATGTGAATTAATCGTAGCTAGTGGAAGAGGCAAGTTTCTAAACCTTATTTTTACATTGATCAAGTATTCTATTCCTAAATTATTATTGATAAACAAGTTCCTTAAATTCTAAATTATTCATTGATCAAGTCTTAGACTTGTATTTTATATCGAGTAAGTTCTTGTTCTTAATTTTTCAAGTTCAAGACTTATCTTAGATGCTATAATTCTTTTAAAGCATGAATTCAGTTATACAATATTTATTCGATTGTATACCTTTTTAGAATTATTATTCGAATTGAGTATCAGTTTATTTTGAAACCTTGTAAGACTAGCGAACCCTTAATGATTCGACTAGTCCATAGTTGATGATCGTTCTAAATTTCAGAACCATTTTCTAGTTTATCCAAACTAAACTTTCTTTGGTGCGGACTCTAATATCAAACTGAGATGAACAACCATGTTATAGGAGATTACTTATGCTTTAGCGTTGAGATATTGTGCACGGTATGGTACTAAGGGCTGATCCCCCTAAGTACGAGAAGAAGAGTCCATAGTCTTATGACTGTTAAAGGTTTCAAGTATAAACACTTGACAACCTAGGTCGTAGTTCAAAGTCTTATGACCCTCAGGAGTTCTTTTGATTCTTGTTATTCATTCTTGATTCAAAAGTCAAGTTTCTTATTTCAGAAGTCTTTGGTTCACTCGCATGTTATTATATTGTTGTTACATTATTATACTTGTGGGCAATCGTGCTCACTCTTGCGTAATAATAACATTACAGTTAAGAATGAAAGGTCCGACGAGCCTTCTACTAGCAAAGGCAAGGGCAAGATTAACAAGTGATGAAGACTTATTGTTTATTTAATGTATTTATGTTTCAGACTTATGTCAATGTTGTGTAAGACTTAATATTTATTTATATTTCTGCATTTAAGATTTAAGGTTAGTATGATTTCGGATTAATGTATTTATATTCAGATGTTGTAACTCCTTAAAGAGAGGATTTATCTTTATCTATTTTATGGTTTCTTTTATTATGGGTAGATAGACATATGATGTTTGTACAGTGAACACCAAATCACGTGGGGATTGAAGTATCCGAATTTGGGGGTGTCACAATTGTTGTGTTAAAGCTTTAGCAAATGGATTTGTAATTTTTTCTTGAGAGTCCACACGCTCTATGGTGATATCTCCTCTTTCAATGATTTCTCTAAAATAATGAAATCGTCGCAACATGTGTTTGAATTTCTGATGAGACCTGGGTTCCTTAGTCTGCGTAATAGCTCCGGTGTTGTCACAGTATAAAGGTACTACTCCTCTAATGCTAGGACCGATGCCAAGTTCGGTTATGAACTTATTCATCCAAACAGCCTCCTTTACAACTTCACTTGCAGCTATGTACTCTGCCTTTGTCACTGAATCAATATCTGTTTATTGTTTGGAATTCTTCCAACTCGCTGCACCACCGTTCAAGGTAAACACATACCCTAAAATGAATTTACTGTCATCTTAGCCCGTTTGAAAACTTGAGTTTGTGAAACCTTCTAGTTTTAACTTAGACCCATTGTAGACAAGAAATACATCCTTAGTTCTTCTTAAGTTCTTTAGGATATTTTTCACTACCTTCCATTTTGTTCTCTTAGATTTAACTAATATCTGCTTGTTACACTAAGTGAATGAGCGACATCCGGTCTAGTACATATCATACCGTACATGATAGATCCTATTGCTAAAGCATAAGGAATTTTACTCATACGGTCTCTCTCATCAGGTGTCTGTGCGGCCTGTTTCTTGAAAAGATGTATTCCATGGCTCATCGGCATGAGATCTCTCTTGGAATCTTTCATGCTAAACTTCTTTAGTGTGACACCCCCAAAATTAGGTAAACATCACCCATCTTGGGTCGTCAGATACATAGTACAGAATACAAATACAACTTACTAATACAACTGTCGTGTACAATACGACAAAACATAAACTGTGAGTTTGAATACAAATATTATCTTCTAGAGAGTATTCATACTCAAAAGGAGTCCTCATTACATTTATTAACACACCATTACATCGAATAGTGAGGACTACTAACTAATACTATCATTCGGACCATCACTCCATTCCCCGACTTGCCCCAGCTACGTTCTCATTTCCTGAAGAGAACAGTGAAAGAAAGGGTGAGCTCAACTAGCCCAGTAAGAAATATTATGACTAAGATAATGTAGAATAAATTATCATTAGCCTTCAACAATGTTAAACTGATAAAATATAATAGACATCAAGTTTAACTGCAGCGGAACAAGCAATCCATTAAAAGAGTCAAGTAGAAAATAAACTCTACTATCTTTTATGATTTAAAAGGTTTTTCAACACTGTGATCGCTGGGACTCAGCTTAATAAAATAATCCATATCATCGAATCACCCCTGCACTACGGCCAATGATATTCGTGTATTCATTGATGGTCATGATCATGCCAACAACTGTCCATCAACGCACTACGGGCCAATGAGGACTTTTACCACATCATTTGTAACATTACGGTCATGATTATACCGAATAATCCCTGGTCATAATCATACCAAGTCCATCTATGCACTACAGGCGACAGATGACTTTTAACATTTTATAAACATGAGGATGATGACAATAATATAAGAATTCAATAAAACAAGTTCAAGAATTAATTTATCCAAGAATTAACAACGTCCAAATTGTAAACATGATACTGCTTTGTGGAGTAAAATTTAAGAATGCTTAGAAGAATATTTTCATGAAAAGATACTGGATGAACCGCAATTATCAAGAATATTCCACTAATTTCATGGAGTATAGAAGTTAAAACTTAACCAACTGAGTATAGTAAAGAATGGAATAACAAAAGAAATCACCATGCATGCGATAGACCGCACAGACAGGTTATTCCCACAGAATAATAAATAATAGAACCAGGTCCGGCGTAAAACACACAGACAGGATATTCCAACAGAATAATAATAAAGACGGAACCAGGTCCGGTGTAAAACACACAGACAGGATGTTCCAACAGAATAATAATAAAGACGGAACCAGGTCCAGTGTAAAACACACAGACAAGATGTTCTAACAGAATAATAATAAAGACGAAACCAGGTCCGGTGTAAAACACACGGACAGGATGTTCCAACAGAATAATAATAAAGACGGAACTAGGTCCGGTGTAAAACACACAGACAGGATGTTCCAACAGAATAATAATAAAGACGAAACCAGGTCCGGTGTAAAACACACAGACAAGATGTTCCAACTGAATAATAATAAAGACGAAACCAGGTCCGGTGTAAAACACACGGACAGGATGTTCCAACAGAATAATAAGGAAGTAGTTAAGTAGCAGAATACTCTTCTTCTCTCTCTCTCTATAGTTTCCCTCTATAGTTTCTCTCTCTAGAGTTCAGTGAATTCGTAAGAAATAATGAAGGAATGAGCTGCTATTTATAGAAAAATAGAATGCATAGTAACTAATCCATGAACGGTCCAGATTGATTACTTTAATCTGACGGTCCATATTTAAAGAAAAAATCTTTTAAATAAAATATAATATATTCTATTTATAGAATAACTTTAATAAAGTATTCTGTTTTATAAAAAAAGATGTTTCTGTTTTATTACGTTAATAATACGAATAAAACAAAACGTCATTATCGCTAAATAATTCATATTATTAACTGACAATAATTGAATCAAACTGAGTGACTTCTCACATAAGTATTAATAATCAATACCGTGTGCTACTATGCAACCACACGTATTACTGTACTTTTACTACCGAGTAGTTCAACAATATCAATGGTAAAACTTCCGCCGTTTTTTAATAAAATATTTTTGTCGTTTTCTCAATCCGACAATAATTCCGTTGTGGGGTCCACCAATGATTGTGCCGTTGTACGAATATTTCCTGTTAAAATGAATATTCCCCGACCAATCGAATATTATATAACAACTTGCGTACTTTGCAAAATTTATAAATATTACCCACAACTATAACATTATATCAAATTAACTCCATAATATTCAAAAATGATATTTATAGAAAATTCATCTTTATTTATAAAAGTTGGGGTCCTACATTTAGCATCGAGTCAATGTACGTTCCTTTGGAAAAGCCAAGCATCCTTTTAGATCTACCTCTATAGATCTTTATCCCAAAAATATAGGATGCTTCTCCCAAGTCCTTCATGGAGAAGTGTTTAGATAACCAAATTTTGATTGACTGTAGCATAAGTATATCATTCCCTATCAGTAATATATCGTCAACATATAATACAAGAAATGAAATAGCGCTCCCACTAACCTTCTTGTACACACATAATTCATCCTCATTTTTGATAAAATCAAACTCTTTGATTGTCTCATTAAAATGGATGTTCCACTTACGAGAAGCTTGCTTCAATCCATAAATGGATCATTACAGTATATAAACTTGATTTGTTCCAATCGTTGAAACAAAACCATCTTACTATGTTATATATACATCCTCCTCAATTTTTCAATTGAGGAAGGTCGTTTTCACGTCCGTCTTCTAGATTTCGTAGTCATAATAAGCTGTAATCGCAAGAAAAATTTGGATGGACTTGAGCATAACTACTGGTGAGAAGATTTCATCATATTTAACACCTTGTCTTTGTTTGAAACCTTTTGCAACCATTCGGGCCTTATAGGTCTCTACCTTTCTGTCCGCTACAGTCTTTCTCTTAAAGACCCATTTGCACCTAATAGGCTTAATGCCTTCAGGTGATGAAACCAAAGTCCATACTTAGTTCTCATACATAGAGTCTATCTCGGATTTCATGGCTTCCAGTCATTTCTCTGAGTCTTTACTACTTATAACCTATTAGTAATTTAATGGATTGTCATCATTCATGACGCGTATCTCATCGTCATCCTTTATGACGAATCCATACCTATCAGGTATCTTCCGTACTCTTCCAAATTTATGAATAGAGTGTTGTACAATAGGTTCTTCTACTTGGTCAGGTACCTGACTTTAATTCGTAGTATTTTGTGGTTCTTGAACTTCTTCAATATATATCTTACTCCCACTGACCCCTTCAAGGATAAACTACAATTTTGCTAAGTAGGATTATATCTTCAAGATATGAATAGGGTGTATCACAACAAACACCTTTTGCTAAGTAGGACAATAAAACATTTACCCTAACCTAATTTTAGGATGTCCCACAACTCTGCACTTTTCAAATCTTGTCCCAAGCTTATCCTTTTGAAACCTTTTCACATAAGTTAGACAACCTCTTTTCTTAACATACTTAAGATTAAGAATCCTCACTGTTCATAACTCTTATAGAGACTTGGCAGGATTTTTGAGGTTACCTTTTCTGTAAGACCCCAAGTTTTATGAATAAAGATTAATTTTTTCTCAAGTTATATTTTTGAATATTATGGTGTGGATTTGTTAAATTGTTATAGTTGTGGGTAATATTTATAAATTTTGCAAAGTAAGCAAGTGGTTATAAAATATTCGATTGGTCGGAGAATATTCGTTTTAACAAGGAATATTCATACGACGACATCATCATTGGTGGACCCCATAACGGAATAACTGTCAGAGTTAGAAAATGATAGAATTATCCTTTTATAAAGTAACAACGAAAGTTTTACCGTTAAACTGTTGAAATACCCAGTGATAAAAGAATAGTAATACGCGTGGTTTCATAGTATCACACGGTATTGATTATTGATGCTTACGTGAGAAGTCACTCAGTTATACTCAATTATTGCTACAGTAATTACTGCATAGTATCTCATGTTATTTGACTCAATTATTGTCACAGTATCATCTGCATAATATTTTATATTATTTAATCAATAATTGAGACGACAAAGTTATTCATATTATTATTTGTAATATTAACGATATCTAGAAAGTTCTGTCGAGGAGAGGTTTGGTTACCTAATTACGCGCCAATAGAGAGAAATCCTTATCGAAAAGCCCCCTCTTTATTAGGAATGATCTGGTTGTTAAAAATTATGAGTTATAATATTAATGATGAATAATTGTTAATAAATTAAAAATGTGTTTATTAAAGATAAGTGATTTGTGGTAATTATTTATTCAATTTTTGATATAAATAGAGGGGTTTGTTATAAGTTTGGCTTATTATTCCATGAGGAGATGTGCTAATTTTTCAGACTGTTGGTTGAAGTTATAATAGTAAATTAAGATGGATCGCTGGTTTAAAGTTTTAATAGCAAATCAGTATGGACCGTTGCTTTAAGTTTTAATAGTAAATCAATATGGACCGTCCGTTTAAAAGTGAATTAATCTGGACCGTTCATGAATTAGTTAATATTCAATCATTTTTTCTATAAATAGAAGCTCATTCCTTTATTATTTCTTACGAATTCACTGAAACTCTAGAGAGAGAAACTATAGAGAGCAAGAAGAAGAGTATTCTGCTACTACCCTACTTTAGTATTCACTCTTCTATTAAGGTAAGGGGTATTATTTCTTTCGTAATCATGAAGAGAGTTATTTTATTTCAATACTCGTAAGGGTTGTTATTCCATTCTTTATTATTCTATTGGAATAACCTGTCTACGCGGACTACCGCATGCATGGTGAAATCTTTTCATTATTCCATTCTTTATTATTATGTTGGAATAACCTGTCAACGCGGACTACCGTATGCATGATGAAATCTTTTGTTATTCCATTCTTTATTATTCTGTGGGAATAACCTGTCTACGCGGACTACCGCATGCATGGTGAAATCTTTTGTTATTTAATTCTTTATTATTCTGTGGGAATAACCTGTCTACGCAGACTACCACATGCCTGGTGAATAACCTTTCGTATTCAATTATTATTAAATTGTGGAAATAATTTGTCTACGCAGACTACCGCGTGACAGGTGAAAATCTATTTGTAGTTTCGTATATTTTTTTTTTCATATTCTTAAATCTAAACTTACTATGGTAAGTATTGCTTCTATAATTCCTGAAATTAGTGGAATATCCTTGAGTTTTGCGCTTCATCTATTATCGTTTCATTGGAATATTGATCTTAACTTTCTTATTAAATATCAATATTTTCACCCGGGATACTATTCACGGGTTGCTATTCACTCGATTACATTTCACTCGAATATTATTCACCCGAGGATTCGGGGTACTTTTCTTACCGAGTTACTATTCACGGGTTACTATTCACCCAAAGTACCATTCATGACAAAAATTAATTTCTTTTTGGTCCAAATCACTTTTGATACAGTATTATTCTTGAATTTTACTCCACAAAGCAGTATCATGTTGACAATTTGGATATTTTTAAACTCGTCTTTAATATTTATCCTTGATCTCGTTTAATTGAATTCTTATATCATTGTCATCATCCTCATGCTTATATTATGGTAAAAGTTATCTGTGGCTTACGTGCATAGATATACTATTGATTGGTATGATTATGACCAGTGATTATTCGGTATAATCATGACCGTAATGTTACAAATGATGTGGTAAAAGTCTTCATTGGCCCGTAGTGCATTGATGGACAGTTGTTGGCATGATCATGACTATTGATGAAAACACGAATATCCTTGGCCCGTAGTGCATGGATAATTCGTGGTCGTGATACTAATGAATATCCTTAGCCGTAGTGCAGGAATGATTCGATGATGTGGATTAATTATTAAGCTGAGTCTCAGCGATAAAATTGGTGATAAACTTTTTAAATCATAGAATATAGTAGATATCATGCTCTACCTGACTCTTCTAATGGATTGCTTGTTCCGCTGCAGTTAAACTTGATGTTTATTATATTTTTATCAGTTTAACGTTGTTAAAGCCTAACGATAATTTATTCTGCATTATCTTAGTCCTAATATTTATTACTGGGCTAGTTGAGCTCACCCTTTGCTTTCATTGTTCTCTTCAGGAAATGAGAATATAGCTGGGACTAGTCGGGAAACGGGGTGACGATTCAGATGTTTGCATTAGTAGTCCTCACTATTCTGTGAAATAGTGTGATAATAAATGAGGACTTATTTTGAGTTTGAATATTGTCTAGAAGATAATATTTGTATTAAAACTCACAGATCATGTTGTATATTTAAGTTTATATTTGTATTCTGTACCATATATTTGGCGACTCAGAATAGGTGATGTATACCTATTTTGGGGGCGTCACAGTTGGTATCAAAGCTTAGGATATGATCCCTAGCTGAGATGTGACACTAGAACTAGGAGGGGAGAGACGGAAAATTCCTTCGCTAGTATGACCTACCTAAGTTTATTTGGTATTTATTTGGTCGGTCAGAATATAGGGATAATATGTGACATGTTAATTAACCCTTGTTTTGTGACAGTTTTTGAAAATGACATCTGAAAATGTTGAGATAAGCTATGAAGCACATGAGACCGTTGAGTCACTAATGATCAATACCCAGCATAATGTGCGTCAGGATGACAATAATCCTCAGGAAAATAACAACGCTGACCAAATGATGAACGATGGGATGTTCCGAGGCTTTATGTAATTCATGCAACATCAGGCGAGAACGACTCCTATTCAAAATACAGGTGGAAACACTGGCAACTCTCGGACGGTCACCGTTAAACAGTTCAAGAAGCTGCGACCACCGAAGTTTATTGGAGAGCCAAAACCACTTAAGGCGGAGATGTGGATAAAGCAGATCACCAAGATATTTGATGTCTTGGGATGCTCCGAGGAGCAAAAGGTTCCCTTTGCCACTTTCATATTGCGAGGAGAGACAGATTACTGGTGGGAATCTGTAAAGTATACTCAACCTGCCGCACTGAAGATGTGTTGGGAGAAGTTCCAAGAACTATTCAACGACAAGTACTTTCATGAAAGTATTTGATAAATGGATTTTATATCCATAAATTGGTTCCTAATCCAAGTTTAATTGATGTTAATTTCTCGTGTTTATGTGCTATTTTACTTGTTTATTGTTGTTTAATGTGTAGGTGTGGTGGTGTGGCATTTGAACATGAAAGGAGTGCATTTGTGGTGAAAAAGTGGCAAGAAAAGAAGGAAACAAAGTCAGTTTGTAGAAGGCTACCCCGCCGGGGCGGGCCTTTTTAGCTTTACACCCCCGTCGGGGCGGGGGGTCTTCAACACCAATTTACAGGAGACTAGCTTGCCGGGGCGGGGGGTGCCAAATTTGGACAATCCTGATGGTCTTCAAACTCTGATGTGACTTGGAAATTTGAAACTTGGATAGCGTATGAACTCTAATTAACATGGGACTTCGACCAAAACTCAGATGTTGCATATATATCGGGTAACACCAACAAAATTATGAGGATGAAAAGTAATTAACAGAGTTTAAGGACAGAATTGGATAGCGAGCATTGTAGTGAAGATTTTGAAGAACGATCATATTGGTTGTGGATTAAGGCTAAAGTGAAGGGTGTTCTACGTTATTCTTCTTCTTTAGTTTTATTTCTGTAATTGAGAAGATGTTATCTTTAATTTATTTAGTGATTATTTCATTTATGATGAACTAATTTCTTTTTAGGCTTAAGACGGATCTTTAAGTGGAACGATGGTTATGTAATCTTTGATTTCAGTTTAATAAGCTATTATCCGGTTTATCTATATTAATTTGAGCGTGAATTTATGAATTGCCTGATCAACGATTCTTTGTGGACTTGTATGAATTTGATAGATGAAAGACGAGTCTAGACTTAGTTAGTATAACGTGTGTTCTTGATTTATGTGATTGAACAGAATCTTAATGAATGTTAGGGTAGAGATATGCTTGACATCGCATGTAATCGGATAAGGAACTTAAGTTTAAACCTTCTTTGATTATAATTGACATAGAGATATAGTGAGTTAGTTGATTAAGGTGTTTAACTTGATTCTATCTTAATTATGGATTTGAGTTATTATGGTATTAGTGCATCGAGAGGTGGCTAGTACTACATACGTGTTCTTGATTAATAAACTGGGATAATGAATTAAACTGGAATAAAGGTGTAATAATCAGAGTGATGTTTAAAGTGAAGTCGAAAGCCTAATTCTCCATTAATTATTTTAAATTCAGTTTTTAGAGTTTATTGATTGTTTGGTGATTTTAATAATCTTAATACTTTTAATTATAAACTTGAAATTGGTTAGTTTAATAAAATTAGGATTAATAGGAAATTGGTAACTGTGAGGTTTAAATTCTATTTACAGTCTCTGAGGGAACGATACTCTACTTACTAGTATATTACTTGTTGACCACGTATACTTGCGTGCTGTGCATAATTAGATTTTATCCAACAAATTTTTGGCGCCGTTGCCGGGGATTTTAGTATAGATTTTAATATTTTGCAATATCAGTTTAATTAGTCCAGTTTGACTTAAACATTTATTTTATTTTATTGTGTTCGTCTTATTTCAGGTTTTTGAAGTTGGTTTATGAAAACTCGATCCAAAAATTCAGACTTGCTTCCTTTTGAGGAAGACATTGAAAGACGCTTTCAAATGCTAAGTAAGTGGATTAAGGAAACAATGGATGACTTTGAAAATTCTGAGAACGAAGAAGCAATGGCTGCCGAAGACCAGAAAGCGTTGAGAGACTTTGCTACACCCAAGGTGACTGAGCTGCAGTCGAGTATCACCAGGCCTGCTATAGCTGCGAATACATTCGAGATTAAGCCTGGGACTATTCAGATGATCCAGAACTCGGTTCAGTTTGGGGGACTGGCAAATGATAATCCTAACGAGCATCTGATCAGCTTTCTAGAAATATGCGACACTTTCAAGTACAATGGGGTGTCGGAAGACGCGATAAGACTTCGCTTGTTCCCATTCACTTTGCGAGACAAGGCGAAGAGTTGGTAACATTCTCTACCGCCTGGATCGATAACTACATGGGATGACCTTGCTCAGAAATTTCTTGCAAAATTTTTCCCACCAACGAAGACTGCAAAGATGAGAAATGAGATTACCATGTTTGATCAGCAACATGGGGAGTCATTATACGAAGCATGGGAGAGATATAAAGAATTGCTCAGAAAATGCCCACATCACGGATTGCCTAAGTGGTTACAGATGAACACATTTTACAACGGACTACATGGGAATCTCAGGACTAGTATTGATGCAGCGTCGGGGGGAGCTTTTATGGCAAAGAATTATGAGGAGGCATATCAGTTGATAGATATGATGGCTGCTAAAAACTATCAGTGGCCCACGGCAAGAATGACACAACCTACAGTCGCGGGAGTGTTAGAGGTAGATAGAGTGACGACAATAACAGCGCAGATTTCAGCACTCTTTAAGAAGTTTGACGTTTGGTCAGGGGGACAGACACAACAAGTTGTAGTTATTTGTGAGTTATGCGCGGGTGAACATCCTACGGATCAATGCGCAATCAACCCAGAATTAGTACAATTTTTGAGTACTTACAACAGAATTCCCCAGAATTCGTACCAGAATGCATATAATCAGGGGAATAGGAATTTGGTGTGGAACAATAATCAGAATCAGCAATTCCCACGACCATCGTATCCCCCAGGATTTCAGAATCAACAACAACCAGTTCAACGTCAAGAGAGGAAATCCGATTTAGAGCAATTGCTATCAAAGTATATAACAAGCAACGAGGTAGCCATGAAAAACCAAGCAATAGCCATCAAGAATTTAGAAAATCAGATGGGACAGATAACATTGGCATTGAATAAAAGGCCTCAAGGAACATTACCAAGTGATACAGAGAAAAATTCGAAAGGTAATCACGAGCAATGTCAGGCCATCATGTTGCGAAGTGGAAAACAACTTGAGGGTCAAAAAACAAAAAATTCGGTTACAAAAGAAGTTGAGACAGGCAGTGAGAATAAAGTGGTTGAGGACATACTGGGGGAAGAAAATCAGGTGGAAAAGAACAAACCAGTTGTCTATCCTCCCCCACCTTTTCAGCAAAGAGTACAAAAGCAAAAATTAGACAAGCAATTTGCAAAATTTTTGGAAGTTTTTAAGAAACTTCAGATTAACATCCCGTTCGTAGAAGCCCCAGAGCAGATGCCAAGTTATGCGAAATTCATGAAAGGGATTTTGTCCAGGAAAAAGAAGTTGGAAGACTTTGAAACAGTGGCATTAACAGAGGAGTGTAGTGCGATTTTACAGCGAAAGTTGCCACTGAAGTTGAAAGATCCAGGGAGTTTCACCATTCCGTGCACGATTGGGAATATGTCATTTAATAAGTGCTTATGTGATTTGGGGGCAAGTGTGAACCTTATGCCGTTATCAGTTTATACAGAATTGGGTTTGTCAGCTCCAAAGCGTACGAACATCTCATTGCAGTTGGCGGATAGGTCGGTCACGTACCCGAGAGGAATTATGGAGGACATATTGGTTAAGGTCGACAAGTTTATATTCCCTGCGGATTTCATTATTCTAGATTTTGAGGAAGATAAGAACATCCCAATCATCCTCGGGAGACCGTGTTTGGCTACGGGTAGGGCACTCATCGACGTACAAAAAGGTGAACTAACGATAAGGGTGCAAGATCAAGAAATAAAATTCAATGTTTTCAAGGCCATGAAATTTCCTACGGATGAAGAAGATTGTTTCCGAATGGATATCATTGATCAGATAATCAGCAAAGACATGGGAAAGAGTTTGGTTAACAATCCATTAGAAACGAATTTATTGGGAGATGAGGAATCAGATGATCCGGAATTTGTGGACTACTTGCAAATGCTAAACTCTCTGCCACGAGTTAGCAGATTTAGAGCACCATTTGAACCATTGCACACGGATGAAAAAGCCACAATAAGGATAAAATCGTCATTGGTAGAGCCACCAACTCTTGAACTTAAGCCACTCCCTAAACACCTCAGGTATGTATACTTAGGCCATTCTAATTCTTTACCTGTTATTATTTCTGCTGCACTTAACGAACTGCAGGAAGAAAAGTAGCTAAGAGTGCTTAGGGACCACAAATCGGCTATAGGATGGATAATCACGGATATCAAGGGAATCAGCCCATCATTTTGCATGCATAAAATTCTGATGGAAGACGATGCAAGACCGACAGTGGGGCAACAGAGACGGCTCAACCCAATCATGAAAGAAGTGGTCAAGAAAGAAATCTTAAAATGGTTGGATGCGGGGATCATCTACCCGATCTTAGACAGTAAGTGGGTCAGTCCGGTGCAATATGTGCTGAAAAAGGGAGGAATGACAGTGGTTCAAAATGATGACAATGAGCTAATTCTGACAAGGACAGTGGCTGGTTGGAGGGTTTGCATGGACTACAGGAAGTTGAATAGAGCGACCCACAAAGATCACTTTCCTTTGCCATTTATCGATCCGATGCTGAACATATTAGAGGGACATGAGTACTACTACTTATTGGGCCCCACTTTTGGTTGTTGGGGAAGATGGCTAATTTTTGGTGGGTGGAATAGTAGCAGGTAAAGCCATCAGGTAGCAGGTCAAGTCTGATTCGGCTTGCTAACATTTTCCTATAAATAGAGGGCTAAGTTAAAATTAAAAATCACACCAGAAACAAGTTTTCTTTCTCTCTATATTATCAAGCATATTTTTGTGAGTATTTAGATATCTTGAGTGTTGCTCAGCGTTATATCCGATATTCAAGTCAGAAGTACTGCTCTTTTGAGGTTAGGGATTTTAAGAGTTATTATGTTTTTCAATTCGTACTTCTTCCGACCTTCAGAAAATTCTGAAAAAATTTAAAATGATATTTTGATGAGTTTTATTGATTGTGTCCAAAAATAGTGATTTTTGGATGTATAGATTAAGAGTTATGATTTTTATGAGAATAGACTATTTTAAAAGTAACCGCTTATAACTCCTTGTGGTTAACTCCAAAATTGGTGAAATTTTTATTGGGAGTACATGTATATAATAGACGTATACTCTGTAAATTTTAGAATTTTTGGATAAAAGTACAATTTTTGATAAATATCTAAATATTTGGCTGTTTTGGCCATATGAAAAATAGTAAATGATTTTTAAAAATTATGAGAAAAATATATGTTCAATATGTGACTATATTCTACTAAATCTCATAAAAGAAAATTTGTTTGTACTGATTTGGTATTTTTCATGAAAATAGACTAGTTATGAGTAAATGAATTAAATATGTTATGTGAAGTAAGAAAATTAGAAAATAAGATTTTATGACTTGAGAATCCTATATGAGGTATATACAGATTTTTGATGAGGGTTTTGGTTATTGGTGATGAAATCTTATGAGTTTGGAATTTTAGGATGATAAAATGCATTATTTAGTAAAGTGTAAACAATTAAAATAAATTATTTATAAGTTTAAGATATGTTATTTCAATATCATTATACCAAAATATTGGTATAAATTTTATTGTAGAATTTCTACCTTTTTGTGTCGGGTTTACTATTCATGAGTTACCTATTCACGAGTTATTATTCATGAGTTACTATTCACGAAGTTACTATTCATAGGTTACTATTCACGAGTTACTATTGATGACAAAATTGATTTTTTTTTCTAACCAAATTATAGTTGATTTATGAATATTACTCTTGAGATTAAATCTAGATGTTTTGATTATATTGATTTTACTATTATATATAATATTTTTATAACCCTAATGATGATATTTCTATTTGACTTGAGTGCAAAGATGGGTAGATTTTTGGTATGATCATGACTATGGGTTCCCTTTGGCCAGTAGTGCAAAGTTGAATTGTTGACTGGCATGATCATGACCATTGAATTTATAATTGAATATCTTTAGCTTAAGTGCAAAGGTGAAATGATCAACATGGTTATAATTATTGTTTATATAAATTCTGAAATGATTATATATTTCTTTGAGATATTAATATATTTGGCATATAGTTCAAATATGAACTGTTGATGAATATATTTGGCCTGTAGTGCAAATATGAATTATTGATGAATATCTTCGTCCTGGATGAAAAGAGGAATTTAGAACTACAATTATGATTATGAGTTATTCATATGATTGTGAACCAGAATTGTTGATTGATGTTATAGGGATAAAACATTGTTGGTGGATTTTTAACATGGAGAAGATAATAGACTTTGTAGTCTATTTGACTCTTCTAATGGATTGCTCGTTCCGCTGCAACTATGGTTAAAATTTTTATCATCTACCATATGTTCTAAATCTCTGATTTATTATTGATGAAGGCTATTGATAATTTAATTATCTTTAGTCATGATATTCTTTACTAGGCTAGTTGTGCTCACCCTTCTATTTCACAATTCTTTTCAGGTAATAAGAGTGTAGCTGGGTCGAGCGGGGGTAACAGAAAAATAGAACGGTGGTCATCATTTAGTAGTTATATTTGGTGAATCAAATAGGGTGAGGCGAACCCAACGTTGGAAGGGTGTTTTGCCACTATCATACAAGATGTCTAATGACATATAACCTCGTGTCATCATAAGACAGGATTGTGCTCATCCACTTGCTGAGTATATCTACGAACACTACCTATATAATCTTGGTGTTTGTTTGGAGTATAATTCTCAATTAGAGACAGTGGAGATAATGATATGTCAAGAGAAGACTCACCATTAGAGAAGAATATGATAGTAATTTTCTCGTTTTTCTTTGGGGTCTATTGGGTCAACCAAGGATAATTCTATGGACATACGATATCTATCATAACCTGAAAGCATGGCCTCCCACGTACGAAGGTTTCCTTGAGCACTTTCTAAAGATTCTAATTTCTAAAATAGTTTTTGACTATACATTTATGTAAGGTGTCATTGTGACGTGCTGTCCACGGTTGGGAGATGTGTCACATTTGGTATATATTTGTATCCAAACATACAGCATATGTGTTGTTGTATTTTGCACGACAATTGTTATAATAAAGTTGTAGTTATTTTCTGTACCATGTATTTGGCGACTCAGAATAGGTTGGATGGAATGGACCTGTTTTGGGGTTGTCACATTTGGTATCAGAGCTTAGGGATATGATATCTGGCGGAGATCGGGAAATAGAACTAGGAGGGGAGAGATGAGTAAATCCTTCGCTAGTGTGTCCTACCTAAGCTTATTTGTTGGTCAGTCATAATATCGGGATATTATGGGATATGTTAATTTGTTCAATTAACCCTTGTTTTGAAGCTGCATTCTAGAATGATATCTGAAATACAGGAGATGAGCAATGAAAAAAATTATGATGACAGGGAAGATAGCAAGGTATTCTCAACTCTTTGAATTATCAGGTACGTAAATTTCGGGGATGAAATTTCATAAGGAGGGGAGATTGTAAGACCCCGAATTTTATGAATTAAAAGTATTCAATTTTTCTTATAATTACTATTCAGTAAATGGTTAAATTGATAAAAGTTAAAGTTAAGGGTGATATATGAAAAACATTTTCAAAATACGCAAGTGGTTATAAAATATTCTTTGTTGTCGGGGAATATTCGTTTAGTCGTGGAAAATTCTTTCTGTCGGGGAATATTCGTACGACGGCGCAGCCATTTGTGGGCTCCATAACAGAATAACTGTCGGATGAAGAAAATGACAAATTTGAGTTTTAATAAATAACGGCGTAGTCGTTACCGTTAACACTGTTGGAATACCTGGTGGTTAAAATACAGTAATACGCGTTGTTGCATAGTAGCACACGGTATTGCACAGTATTTTTGAATTATTGATTCTTACGTAAGAAGGCACTACTCAATAATTGTTACAGCAGTTACTGTTCAATATTTTATTTTATTGATTCAATAATTGTTGCGTTGATATTTTATATTATTGTTGTTTCAATAATTGTTGCTGCACATTATTTTTTATTATCAGATCAATAATTCATATTATTTGAATAATATTATTAGATAGCATTATTGGCAATATCTAGAAAGTTCTGTCTAAGGAGAGGTTTGGTCATCTAATTGCGCGCCAGTAAGGAGAAATCCTTATTGGAAAGCCCCCCTTTCTTGGGAACTGCCTGTTTGTCATTATTGTGATTCTGTAATATTATTTGTGAATAATTAATTATTGATCTATATGATAATGAAATATTTATTTGATGTGGATATAAATGATAGATTTATTTATGTGGTTATAAATGAAGGAATTAATGTTGAGATATTTTATCAGTATTTTGTCGGATTAGAGGTATTAAATGATCAAATCAATGTTCTTATAGCTTTATTGTGTGAGTTATAATTTTTAATCTGACCGTTGAATCGTTGTGATTTTTGGATATGTTATACATATATAAGTTGAGTATATGATCACAAATTTTGAACCGTTAAAAATGAACGAATGATTTGTTATGAATTTTAAGAGGTGATTGATTCGAAAATTAGGTTTATAAATAATTTTGGTGGAAAATTCTAGAAATAGGTGGGCCCCACTTTTGGTTATTGGGGAAGATGACTGATTTTTGGTGGGTGGAATAGTAGCAGGTAAAGCCATCAAGTAGCAGGTCAAGTCTGATTCGACGTGCTAACATTTTCCTATAAATAGAGGGCTAAGTTAGAATTGAAAATCACACCAGAAACAAGTTTTCTTTCTCTCTATATTATCAAGCATATTTTTGTGAGTATTTAGATATCTTGAGTGTTGCTCAGCGTTATATCCGATATTCAAGTCAGAAGTACTGCTCTTTTGAGGTAAGATATTTTAAGGGTTATTATGTTTTTCAATTCGTACTTCTTCCGACCTTCAGAAAATTCTGGAAAAATTTAAAATGATATTTTGATGAGTTTTATTGATTGTGTCCAAAAATGGTGATTTTTGGATGTATAGATTAAGAGTTATGATTTTTATGAGAAAAAAACTATTTTAAAAGTAACCGCTTATAACTCCTTGTGGTTAACTCCAAAATTGGTAAACTTTTTATTGGGAGCACATGTATATGATAGAAGTATACTCTGTAAATTTCAGAATTTTTGGATAGAAGTACAATTTTTGATAAATATCTAAATATTCGGCTGTTTTGGCCATATGAAAAATAGTAAATAATTTTTAAAAATTATGAGAAAAATATATGTTCAATGTGGGACTATATTCTACTAAATCTCATAAAAGAAAATTTGTTTGTACTGATTTGGTATTTTTCATAAAAATGAACTAGTTATAAGTAAATGAATTAAATATGTTATGTGAAGTAAGAAAATTTGAAAATAGGATTTTATGGCTTGAGAATCCTATATGAGGTATATGCAGATTTTTGATGAAGGTTTTGGTTATTGGTGATGAAATCTTATGAGTTTGGAATTTTAGGATGATTAAATGCATTATTTAGTAAAGTGTAAACAATTAAAATAAATTATTTATAAGTTTAAGAAATGTTATTTCAATATCATTATACCGAAATATTGGTATGGATTTTATTGTGAAATTTCTACTTTTTTGTGTCGGGTTTACTATTCATGAGTTACCTATTCACGAGTTAATATTCATGAGTTACTATTAACGAAATTACTATTCATAGGTTACTATTCACGAGTTACTATTCATGACAAAATTGGTTTTTTTTTCTAATCAAATTATAGCTGATTTATGAATATTACTCTTGAGATTAAATCTAGATGTTTTGATTATATTGATTTTACTATTATATATAACATTTTTATAACCCTAATGATGATATTTCTATTTGACTTGAGTGTAAAGATGGGTAGATTTTTGGTATGATCATGACTATGGGTTCCCTTTGGCCAGTAGTACAAAGTTGAATTGTTGACTGGTATGATCATGACCATTGAATTTATAATTGAATATCTTTAGCTTAAGTGCAAAGGTGAAATGATCAACATGGTTATAATTATTATTTATATAAATTCTGAAATAATTATATATTTCTTTGAGATATTAATATATTTGGCATATAGTGCAAATATGAACGGTTGATGAATATATTTGGCCTGTAATGCAAATATGAATTGTTGATGAATAGCTTTGGCCCGTAGTGCAAAGATGACCTGTTGTTGAATATCTTTGGCCAGTAGTGCAAAGATTAATTGTTGATGAATATCTTTGGCCCGTAGTGCAAAGATGACATGTTATTTTATATCTTTGGTCAGTAGTGCAAAGATGAACAGGTGTTGAGATGAACATGATCAACTGGTGATACAAATGAATATCTTTGGTCGTACTGCAAAGATGAAGTTATTAGTATGATTATGAACAGGAAATGTGATTTGGTGTAACCATGATCTTTGATGTTTCAGGTAAAGATAGGTGATGAAAATTATCTTCGTCCTGGATGAAAAGAGGAATTTAGAACTACAATTATGATTATGAGTTATTCATATGATTGTGAACCAGAATTGTTGATTGATGTTACAGGGATAAAATATTGTTGGTGGATTTTTAACATGGAGAAGATAATAGACTTTGTAGTCTATTTGACTCTTCTAATGGATTGCTCGTTCCGCTGCAACTATGGTTAAAATTTTTATCATCTACCATATGTTCTAAATCTCTGATTTATTATTGATGAAGGCTATTGATAATTTAATTATCTTTAGTCATGATATTCTTTACTAGGCTAGTTGTGCTCACCCTTCTATTTCACAATTCTTTTCAGGTAATAAGAGTGTAGCTGGGTCGAGTGGGGGTAACAGAAAAATAGAACGGTGGTCATCATTTAGTAGTTATATTTGGTGAATCAAATAGGGTGAGGCGAACCCAACGTTGGAAGGGTGTTTTGCCACTATCATACAAGATGTCTAATGACATATAACCTCGTGTAATCATAAGACAGGATTGTGCTCATCCACTTGCTGAGTATATCTACGAACACTACCTATATAATCTTGGTGTTTGTTTGGAGTATAATTCTCAATTAGAGACAGTGGAGATAATGATATGTCAAGAGAAGACTCCCCATTAGAGAAGAATATGATAGTAATCTTCTCATTTTTCTTTGGGGTCTATTGGGTCAACCAAGGATAATTCTATGGACATACGAAATCTATCATAACCTGAAAGCATGGCCTCCCATGTACGAAGGTTTCCTTGAGCACTTTCTAAAGATTCTAATTTCTAAAACAGTTTTTGACTATACCTTTATGTAAGGTGTCATTGTGACGTGCTGTCAACGGTTGGGAGATCTGTCACATTTGGTATATATTTGTATCCAAACTTACAGCATATGTGTTGTTGTATTTTGCACGACAATTGTTGTAATAATGTTGTAGTTGTTTTTTGTACCATGTATTTGGCGACTCAGAATAGGTTGGATGGAATGGACCTGTTTTGGGGTTGTCACAACTATGGTAGTGAGAGAATACCAGAAAAAGTGCTTCAAGCCGGGTTTTATTGGCCTACTTTATTTAAGGATGCCCAGTAGTTTGTTAAAATCTGTGATAGATGTCAACGAGTGGGCAATATATCGAAAAGGAATGAGATGCCACTACAAACAATTTTAGAAGTTGAGATTTTCGATGTATGGGGCATAGATTTCATGGGACCATTCCCTTCTTCATTTTCCAATCAGTACATTTTGCTTGCGGTGGACTATGTATCAAAGTGGGTTGAAGCAGTAGCACTCTCGACTAACGATGCCAAGGTGGTTCTCAAATTCTTGCAGAAGAATATTTTTACGAGATTTGGCATGCCAAGGGCTATTATAAGTGATGAAGGTAGTCACTTCTGCAACAAATCGTTCACAGCTCTATTGGCAAAGTATGGGGCCAACCATAAGGTAGCTACAGAATATCATCCCCAAACCAGTGGGCAAGCTGAGGTTTCGAATAGGGAGGTGAAGAGAATATTGGAAAAGGTGGTAAACCCGGATAGAAAGGATTGGTCTCTTAGGTTGGACGATGCACTATGGGCCTACCGGACTGCGTATAAAACACCGATTGGTATGTCACCATACCAATTACTATACGCGAAAGCTTGTCACTTGCCTGTGGAGTTACAGTACAAGGCCTACTAGGCTATTCATAAACTGAACTTCGATCAAGCAGCTGTGGGAGAAAAGAGATTACTTCAGTTAAAAGAGCTCGAAGAATTCATCTTCAAGCTTACGAGAACTCGAAGTTATATAAAGAAAAGGTCAAGAAATGGCACGATCAGAAAATCATGCACCGAATGTTCGAACCAGGGCAATCAGTACTACTTTTTAACTCAAGGTTGAGGTTGTTCCCGGGAAAGTTAAAATCAAGGTGGTCGGGGCCATTCACCTTCAAAACAGTGTTCTCACATGGCGCCGTTGAACTATATAGTAGAAACCCATTAGAGACTTTCAAGGTCAACGACCAACGGTTGAAGCACTATTGGGGTGGCGAGTCCAATTGAGACGTCATCACAATCACACTGACCGACGCACCATAAACAGGGAGTAGTCAGGCTGAATGACTTAAAATCAAGTGCTAATTGGAAGGCAACCCAATCGTAATTTTATTTTTCATATTTTTTTAGTCATACTATTTAGATTAGAGTTTAGAGTAATTAGGATATAATAAGTTCATTAAGTAGATATTATATTGTAGTGTTCTTCATAATCTATCAACCATGCTTTAAATGATCATAATTTACTTACATTAATGTTTCATGGTCTTGCAGGATCCTAAAGTGTTCATGGTTTGAAGTAGCAAGGAAAGAACAGAAGAGTAAAGAGCCCAATTTTAGTGTGCATGCCCGCCGGGGTGGGCCCTCACAAGCCTAACACCCCCGCTGGGGCGAGGGTCCTTCCATCAAAATATCAGGGAGCATGCCCGTCGGGGTGGGGGGGGGGCTTCGTATGCCTTATACCCCCCACCGAGGTGGGGGTCCTAGAATTCCAAAGAGCAGTTTCGGCAGTTGCCTTCCTTATACCACTATCCCACTACTCTCTCCCATTACGTCTCTTTCCTCCTCTAATACAACTTCAACTCCTATCCATTATAACTATCCTTACCCACGATTTCAATAACCATAACTCCATTACCCTCCTCCATTACAAATCCATCATCCCATTACTCCTCAACACAACCAAACACCATATATATATAAACACACCCTCTAAACCCAAACTCATCACAAAAACCTACGAATTCAGCAAAGTATTGGGGCAAGTGTGACAACCCCAAAATAGGTCCATTCCACCCAACCCATTCTGAGTCGCCAAATACATGGTACAGAAAATAACTACAACTTTATTACAACAATTGTCGTGCAAAATACAACAACACATATGCTGTGAGTTTGAATACAAATATATACCAAATGTGACATTGGACACCATCATGTATCAGCACCTCACAAAGGTACCTTACATAAAGGTACAGTCAAAAACTATTTTAGAAACTAGAATCTTTGGGAAATGCTCAAGAAAACCTTCGTACATGAGAGGCCATACTTCTAGGTTATGATAGATATCATATGGCCACAGATTTATCCTTGGTTGACCCAATAGACCCCAAAGAAAAACGAGAAGTTTACTATCATATTCTTCACAATGGTGAGTCTTCTCTTGACATATCATTATCTCCACTGTCTCTAATTAAAAATTATACTTCAAACAAACACCAAGATTATATAGGTAGTGCTCGTAAAGATACTCAGCAAGTGGATGAGCACAACCCTGTCTTATGATGACACGAGGTTGTACGTCATTAGACATCTTGTATGATAGTGACGAAACACCCTTCCAACGTTGGGTTCACCTCACCCTATTTCCTTCACCAAATATAACTACTAAATGATGACCACCGTTCTATTCCCTTGTTACCCCCACTCGACCCAGCTACACTGTAACAACCCCAAAATAGGTCCATTCCATCCAACCTATTCTGAGTCGCCAAATACATGGTACTGAAAATAACTACAACTTTATTACAACAATTGTCGTGCAAAATACAACAACACATATGCTGTGAGTTTGGATATAAATATATACCAAATGTGACTCATGTCCCAATCGTGGACAGCACCTCACAATGATACCTTACATAAAGGTATAGTCAAAAACTGTTTTAGAAATTAGAATCTTTGGAAAGTGCTCAAGGAAACCTTCGTACATGGGAGGCCACGCGTCTAGGTTATGATAGATATCATATGGCCACAGAATTATCCTTGGTTGACCCAATAGACCCCAAAGAAAAACGAGAAGATTACTATCATATTCTTCCCAATGGTGAGTCTTCTCTTGACTTATCATTATCTCCACTGTCTCTAATTGAGAATTATACTTCAAACAAACACCAAGATTATATAGGTAGTGCCCATAGATATACTCAGCAAGTGGATGAGCACAACCCTGTCTTATGATGACACGAGGTTGTATGTCATTAGACATCTTGTATGATAGTAACAAAACACCCTTCCAACGTTGGGTTCGCCTCACCCTATTTTCTTCACCAAATATAACTACTAAATGATGACCACCGTTCTATTCCCTTGTTACCCCCGCTCGACCCAGCTACACTCTTATTACCTGAAAGGAATTGTGAAGCAAAAGGGTGAGCACAACTAGCTCAGTAAAGAATATCATGACTAAAGATAATTAAATTATCAATAGCCTTCATCAATAATAAATCAGAGATTTAGAACATATGGTAAATGATAAAAATTTCAACCATAGTTGCAGCGGAACGAGCAATCCATTAGAAGAGTCAAATAGACTATAAAGTCTATTATCTTCTCCATGTTAAAATCCACCAACAATATTTTATCCATGTAACATCACTCAACAGTTCCTTTCCACAATCATATGAATAACTCATAATATAATTGTGACTATAAATTTTTCTTCGCACCCAGGACGAAGAATATTTTCATCACCTGTCTTTACCTGAAACATCAAAGATCATGGTTATACCAAATCACAATTCCTGTTTATAATCATACTAACAAATTCATCTTTGCACTACGGGCCAAAGATATTCATCAACAAACCATCTTTGCACTACGGGCCAAAGATATTCATCAACAAACCATCTTTGCACTACAGGCCAAAGATATTCAACAACAGTTCATCTTTGCACTACAGGCCAAAGATATTCATCAACAGTTCATCTTTGCACTACAGGCCAAAGATATTCATCAACAGGCCATCTTTGCACTACATGCCAAAGATATTCATCAACAATTCATCTTTGCACTACAGGCCAAAGATATTCATCAACAGGCCATCTTTGCACTACATGCCAAAGATATTCATATCTCAAAGAAATATATAATCATTTCAGAATTTATATAAACAATAATTATAACCATGTTGATCAATTCACCTTTGCACTTAAGCTTAAGATATTCAATTATAAATTCAATGGTCATGATCATACCAGTCACAATTCAACTTTGCACTACAGGCCAAAGAGAACCCTAGTCATGATCATACCAATAATCTACCCATCTTTACACTCCAGTGAAAGAGAATTTCAACATCAGGGTTATAAAAATGTTATATATGATGATAAAAATAATATGATCAACATATAGTTTTAATCTCAAGAGTAATATTCGTAACTCATGAATAGTAACCCGACACAAAAGATAGAAATTCTACAATAAAATTCATACCAATATTTCGGTATAATGATATTGAAAGAATAACATTACTTAAATTTATAAACAATTTATTTTAATTGTTTACACTTTACTAATTAATGCATTTAATCATCATAAAATGCCAACTCTTAAGATTTCATCATCAATAACCAAAACCCTCATCAAAAATCTGCATATACCTCATATAGGATTCTCAAGCCATAAAATCCTATTTTCCAATTTTCTTTCTTCACAAAACATATTTAATTCATTTACTCATAACTAGACCATTTTCATGAAAAATACCAAATCAGTTCCAAAAATATTTCTTTTCTGGGATTTAGCATAATATAGTCCCATAGTGAACATATATTTTTCTCAGAATTTTTAAAAGTCATTTACTATTTTTCATATGGCCAAAATAGCCGAATATTTAGACATTTATCAAAAATTGTACTTTTGTCTAAAAATTCTGAAATTTACAGAGTATACTTCTATCATATACATGTACTCCCAATAAAAATTTCATCAATTTTGGAGTTAACCACAAGGAATTATAAGCAGTTACTTTTAAAATAGTCTTTTCTCATAAAATTCATAACTCTCAATCTATACATCCAAAAATCACCATTTTTGGACACAATCAATAAAACTCATCAAAATATCATTTCAAATTTTTCCAGAATTTTTGAAGTTCAGAAAAATTACGAAACTGAAAAACATAACAACCCTTAAAATCCCTTACTATCCCTTACTATCCCTTACTATCCCTTACCTCAAAAGAGCAGTACTTCTGATCGGTATAAGGCTGAAGGAAACTTGCACTGATGAATAGCAACTCACCAAGTATCTAAATACTCACAAAATACACTCAATAATCTAGAGAGAGAAAGAGAGAAAGCTTATGTTTCTGGTGTGATTTTCAATTCTAACTTAGCCCTCTATTTATAGGAAAATTTTGGTAGGTTTGACCTGCAACCTGATGGCTTTACCTGCTACTATTCCCACCCACCACATTTGAAATATAATTCAGCACATTTCTTCACCAACCACAAGTGGGGCCCACCAATTCTAGAATTTTCCACCAAAATGATAAACTCCGAAAATTCAACAATTTCTGAACCAGTCATCTCGTAAAATTCATAATAAATCATACGTTCATTTTTAACGGTTCAAAATTTGTGGGCATATACTCAACTTATATATGTATAACATATCCAAAAATTACCACGATCCAACGGTCGGATTAAAAATTATAACCCCCGCAAAATATCTCAAAAACCCTGATTTTTAATACCTCCATTCCGACAAAAATACTGATAAAAACCTCAACATTAACTCCTTCATTTTTAACCACAAAAATATATCCCTCATTTATATCCACATAAAATAAATATTTTCTTATCATATGAATCAATAATTAATTATTCACAAATAATATTACAGAATCACATTTATGACAACCAGGCCGTTCCCAGGAAAGAGGGGGCTTTCCAATAAGAATTTCTCCTTACTGGCGCGCAATTAGATGACCAAACCTCTCCTTAGACAGAACTTTCTAGACATTGCCAATAATGTTATCTAATAATATTATTCAAATAATATGAATTATTGATCTGATAAAGGAAAATACTGTGCAGCAACAATTATTGAAACAACAATAATATAAAATATCAACGCAGCAATTATTGAATCAATAAAATAAAATATTGAACAGTAATTACTGTAACAATTATTGAGTAGTGCCTTCGTAAGAATCAATAATTTCAAAAATACTATGCAATACCGTGTGCTACTGTGCAATAACGCGTATTACTGTATTTTAACCACCGGGTATTCCAACAGTGTTAACGGTAACAACTACGCCGTTATTTGTAAAAACTCAAATTTGTCGTTTTCTTCACCCGACAGTTATTCGTTATGGGGCCCACAAATAGCTGCGCCGTCGTACGAATATTCCCCGACAGAAAGAATATTCCACGACCAAACGAATATTCCCCGACAACAATGATTATTTTATAACCACTTGCTTATTTTGAAAAAAAATTCATATTTCACCCATAACTTTAAACTTTTATCAATTTAACCATTTACTGAATAGTAATTATAAGAAAAATTGAATACTTTTATTTCATAAAATTCGGGGTCTTACAATCTCCCCTCCTTATGAAATTTCGTCCCCGAAATTTACGTACCTGGTATTTCAAAGAGTTGAGAATACCTTGCTTTCATTTCAGATTTCATCTTCCCTGTCATCATGATTTCTCCATTGCTCATCTCCTGTATTTCAGATATCATTCTAGAATACAGCTTCAAAACAAGTGTTAATTTAACAAATTAACATATCACATAATATCCCGATATTATGACTGACCAACAAATAAGCTTAGGTAGGACACACTAGCGAATGATTTACTCATCTCTCCCCTCCTAGTTGTATTCCCCGATCTCCGCCAGAGATCATATCCCAAGCTCTGATACCAAATGTAACAACCCCAAAATAGGTCCATTCCATCCAACCTATTCTGAGTCGCCAAATACATGGTACTGAAAATAACTACAACTTTATTACAACAATTGTCGTGCAAAATACAACAACACATATGCTGTGAGTTTGGATACAAATATATACCAAATGTGACTCATGTTCCAACCGTGGACATCACCTCACAATGACACCTTACATAAAGGTATAGTCAAAAACTGTTTTAGAAATTAGAATCTTTGGAAAGTGCTCAAGGAAACCTTCGTACATGGGAGGCCACGCGTCTAGGTTATGATAGATATCATATGGCCACAGAATTATCCTTGGTTGACCCAATAGACCCCAAAGAAAAACGAGAAGATTACTATCATATTCTTCCCAATGGTGAGTCTTCTCTTGACTTATCATTATCTCCACTGTCTCTAATTGAGAATTATACTTCAAACAAACACCAAGATTATATAGGTAGTGCCCATAGATATACTCAGCAAGTGGATGAGCACAACCCTGTCTTATGATGACACGAGGTTGTATGTCATTAGACATCTTGTATGATAGTGACAAAACACCCTTCCAACGTTGGGTTCGCCTCACCCTATTTTCTTCACCAAATATAACTACTAAATGATGACCACCGTTCTATTCCCTTGTTACCCCCGCTCGACCCAGCTACACTCTTATTACCTGAAAGGAATTGTGAAGCAAAAGGGTGAGCACAACTAGCTCAGTAAAGAATATCATGACTAAAGATAATTAAATTATCAATAGCCTTCATCAATAATAAATCAGAGATTTAGAACATATGGTAAATGATAAAAATTTCAACCATAGTTGCAGCGGAACGAGCAATCCATTAGAAGAGTCAAATAGACTATAAAGTCTATTATCTTCTCCATGTTAAAAATCCACCAACAATATTTTATCCATGTAACATCACTCAACAGTTCCTTTCCACAATCATATGAATAACTCATAATCATAATTGTGACTATAAATTTTTCTTCGCACCCAGGACGAAGAATATTTTCATCACCTGTCTTTACCTGAAACATCAAAGATCATGGTTATACCAAATCACAATTCCTGTTTATAATCATACTAACAAATTCATCTTTGCACTACGGGCCAAAGATATTCATCAACAAACCATCTTTGCACTACGGGCCAAAGATATTCATCAACAAACCATCTTTGCACTACAGGCCAAAGATATTCAACAACAGTTCATCTTTGCACTACAGGCCAAAGATATTCATCAACAGTTCATCTTTGCACTACAGGCCAAAGATATTCATCAACAGGCCATCTTTGCACTACATGCCAAAGATATTCATCAACAATTCATCTTTGCACTACAGGCCAAAGATATTCATCAACAGGCCATCTTTGCACTACATGCCAAAGATATTCATATCTCAAAGAAATATATAATCATTTCAGAATTTATATAAACAATAATTATAACCATGTTGATCAATTCACTTTTGCACTTAAGCTTAAGATATTCAATTATAAATTCAATGGTCATGATCATACCAGTCACAATTCAACTTTGCACTACAGGCCAAAGAGAACCCTAGTCATGATCATACCAATAATCTACCCATCTTTACACTCCAGTGAAAGAGAATTTCAACATCAGGGTTATAAAAATGTTATATATGATGATAAAAATAATATGATCAACATATAGTTTTAATCTCAAGAGTAATATTCGTAACTCATGAATAGTAACCCGACACAAAAGATAGAAATTCTACAATAAAATTCATACCAATATTTCGGTATAATGATATTGAAAGAATAACATTACTTAAATTTATAAACAATTTATTTTAATTGTTTACACTTTACTAATTAATGCATTTAATCATCATAAAATGCCAACTCTTAAGATTTCATCATCAATAACCAAAACCCTCATCAAAAATCTGCATATACCTCATATAGGATTCTCAAGCCATAAAATCCTATTTTCCAATTTTCTTTCTTCACAAAACATATTTAATTCATTTACTCATAACTAGACCATTTTCATGAAAAATACCAAATCAGTTCCAAAAATATTTCTTTTCTGGGATTTAGCATAATATAGTCCCATAGTGAACATATATTTTTCTCAGAATTTTTAAAAGTCATTTACTATTTTTCATATGGCCAAAATAGCCGAATATTTAGACATTTATCAAAAATTGTACTTTTGTCTAAAAATTCTGAAATTTACAGAGTATACTTCTATCATATACATGTACTCCCAATAAAAATTTCATCAATTTTGGAGTTAACCACAAGGAATTATAAGCAGTTACTTTTAAAATAGTCTTTTCTCATAAAATTCATAACTCTCAATCTATACATCCAAAAATCACCATTTTTGGACACAATCAATAAAACTCATCAAAATATCATTTCAAATTTTTCCAGAATTTTTGAAGTTCAGAAAAATTACGAAACTGAAAAACATAACAGCCCTTAAAATCCCTTACTATCCCTTACTATCCCTTACTATCCCTTACCTCAAAAGAGCAGTACTTCTGATCGGTATAAGGCTGAAGGAAACTTGCACTGATGAATAGCAACTCACCAAGTATCTACATACTCACAAAATACACTCAATAATCTAGAGAGAGAAAGAGAGAAAGCTTATGTTTCTGGTGTGTTTTTCAATTTTAACTTAGCCCTCTATTTATAGGAAAATTTTGGTAGGTTTGACCTGCAACCTGATGGCTTTACCTGCTACTATTCCCACCCACCACATTTGAAATATAATTCAGCACATTTCTTCACCAACCACAAGTGGGGCCCACCAATTCTAGAATTTTCCACCAAAATGATAAACTCCGAAAATTCAACAATTTCTGAACCAGTCATCTCGTAAAATTCATAATAAATCATACGTTCATTTTTAACGGTTCAAAATTTGTGGGCATATACTCAACTTATATATGTATAACATATCCAAAAATTACAACGATCCAACGGTCGGATTAAAAATTATAACCCCCGCAAAATATCTCAAAAACCCTAATTTTTAATACCTCCATTCCGACAAAAATACTGATAAAAACCTCAACATTAACTCCTTCATTTTTAACCACAAAAATATATCCCTCATTTATATCCACATAAAATAAATATTTTCTTATCATATAAATCAATAATTAATTATTCACAAATAATATTACAGAATCACATTTATGACAACCAGGCCGTTCCCAGGAAAGAGGGGGCTTTCCAATAAGAATTTCTCCTTACTGGCGCGCAATTAGATGACCAAACCTCTCTTTAGACAGAACTTTCTAGACATTGACAATAATGTTATCTAATAATATTATTCAAATAATATGAATTATTGATCTGATAAAGAAAAATACTGTGCAGCAACAATTATTGAAACAACAATAATATAAAATATCAACGCAACAATTATTGAATCAATAAAATAAAATATTGAACAGTAACTACTGTAACAATTATTGAGTAGTGCCTTCGTAAGAATCAATAATTTCAAAAATACTATGCAATACCGTGTGCTACTGTGCAATAACGCGTATTACTGTATTTTAACCACCGGGTATTCCAACAGTGTTAACGGTAACAACTACGTCGTTATTTGTAAAAACTCAAATTTGTCGTTTTCCTTCACCCGACAGTTATTCGTTATGGGGCCCACAAATAGCTGCGCCGTCGTACGAATATTCTCCGACAGAAAGAATATTCCACGACCAAACGAATATTCCCCGACAACAATGATTATTTTATAACCACTTGCTTATTTTGAAAAAAAATTCATATTTCACCCATAACTTTAAACTTTTATCAATTTAACCATTTACTGAATAGTAATTATATGAAAAATTGAATACTTTTATTTCATAAAATTCGGGGTCTTACATACACTCTTATTACCTGAAAGGAATTGTGAAACAAAAGGGTGAGCACAACTAGCCCAGTAAAGAATATCATGACTAAAGATAAATAAATTATCAATAGTCTTCATCAGTAATAAATCAGAGATTTAGAACATATGGTAGATGATAAAAATTTCAACTATAGTTGCAGCGGAACGAGCAATCCATTAGAAGAGTCAAATAGACCATAAAGTCTATTATCTTCTCCATGTTAAAAATCCACCAACAATGTTTTATCCCTGTAACATCACTCAACAATTCTGGTCCACAATCATATGAATAACTCATAATCATAACTGTAGTTCTAAATTCCTCTTCTCATCCAGGACGAAGATAATTTTCATCACCTATCTTTACCTGAAACATCAAAGATCATGGTTACACCAAATCACATTTCCTGTTCATAATCATACTAATAACTTCATCTTTGCACTACGACCAAAGATATTCATTTGTATCACCAGTTGGTCATGTTTATCTCAACATCTGTTCATCTTTGCACTACTGGCCAAAGATATTCAACAACATGTCATCTTTGCACTACGGACCAAAGATATTCATCAACAATTCATCTTCACACTACAGGCCAAAGATATTCATCAATATTTCATCTTTTCACTATAGGCCAAAGATATTCCTCAACAGTTCATATTTGCACTAACGGCCAAATATATTCATCAACAGTTCATATTTGCACTACAGGCCAAATATATTAATATCTCAAAGAAATATATAATCATTTCAGAATTTATATAAACAATAATTATAACCATATTGATCAATTCACCTTTACACTTAAGCTAAAGATATTCACTTATAAATTCAATGGTCATGATCATACCAATCAACAATTTAACTTTGCACTACTGGCCAAAGAGAACTCATAGTCATGATCATACCAAAAATCTACCCATCTTTACACTCAAGTCAAAGAGAAATATCATCATTAGTTTTAATATGATCAACATATAGTTTTAATCTCAAGAGTAATATTCATAAATTAACTATAATTTGGTCAGAAAAAGAAACCAATTTTGTCGTGAATAGTACTCGTGAATAGTAACTCATGAATAGTAACTCCGACACAAAAAGGTAGGAATTTTATAATAAAATCCATACCAATATTTCGGTATAATGATATTGAAAGAATAACATTTCTTAAACTTATAAACAATTTATTTTAATTGTTTACACTTTACTAAATAATGCATTTAATCATTCTAAAATGTCAAACTCATAAGATTTCATCACCAATAACCAAAACGCTCATCAAAAATCTGCATATATCTCATATAGGATTCTCAAGTCATAAAATCCTATTTTCCAATTTTCTTACTTCACAAAACACATTTAATTCATTTACTCATAACTAGACCATTTTCATGAAAAATACCAAATCAGTTTCAAAAATATTTCTTTTCTGGGATTTAGCATAATATAGTCCCATAGTGAACATATATTTTTCTTAGAATTTTTAAAAGTCATTTACTATTTTTTATATGGCCAAAACAGCCGAATATTTATATATTTATCAAAAATTCTACTTTTATCTAAAAATTCTGAAATTCACAGAGTATACTCCTCTCATATACATGTACTCCCAATAAAAATTTCATCAATTTTGGAGTTAACCACAAGAAGTTATAAATGGTTACTTTTAAAATAGTCTTTTCTTATAAAATTCATAACTCTTAATCTATACATCCAAAAATCACCATTTTTGGACACAATCAAGAAAACTCATCAAAATATCATTTCAAATTTTTTCAAAATTTTTGAAGGTCAGAAAAATTACGAAACTGAAAAACATAACAACCCTTAAAATCCCTTACTATCCCTTACCTCAAAAGAGCAGTACTTCTGATCGGTATAAGGCTGAAGAAAACTTGCACTGATGAATAGAAACTCACAAAGTATCTAAATACTCACAAAATACACTCAATAATCTAGAGAGAGAAAGAGAGAAAACTTATGAATTCTGGTGTGATTTTCAATTCTAACTTAGCCTTCTATTTATAGGAAAATGTTAGCACGCCGAAGCATACTTAACCTGCAACCTGATGGCTTTACCTACTACTATTCCCACCCACCACATTTGAATAAAAATCTCAGCACATTTCTTCACCAACCAAGAGTGGGGCCCACCAATTCTAGAATTTTCTACCAAAATGATTAACTCCGAAAATTCAACAATTTCTGAACCAGTCATCTCATAAAATTTATAACAAATCATACGTTCAATTTTAACGGTTCAAAATTTGTGGACATATACTCAACTTATATATGTATAACATATCCAAATATTACCACGATCCAACGGTCGGATTAAAAATTATAACCCTCGCAAAATATCTTAAAAACCCTAATTTGATTTTCAATACTTCCGTTTCGACAAAAATACAGATAAAACACCTCAACATTAACTCCTTCATTTTTAACCACAAAAATATATCCCTCATTTATATCCACATAAAATAAATATTTCCTTATCATATGAATCAATAATTAATTATTCACAAATAATATTACAGAATCACATTTATGACAACCAGGCCGTTCCCAGGAAAGAGGGGGCTTTCCAATAAAAATTTTTCCTTACTGGCGCGCAATTAGGTGACCAAACCTCTCCTTAGACAGAACTTTCTAGACACTACCAATAATGTTATCTAATAATATTATTCAAATAATATGAATTATTGATCTGATAATGGGAAATACTGTGCAGTGACAATTATTGAACAACAATAATATAAAATTTTAACGTAGCAATTATTGAATCAATAAAATAAAATATTAAACAGTAATTACTGTAATAATTATTGAGTAGTGCCTTCTTACGTAAGAATCAATAATTTCAAAAATACTATGTAATACCGTGTGCTACTGTGCAATAACGCGTATTACTGTATTTTAACTACCGGGTATTCCAACAGTGTTAACGGTAACAACTATGCCGTTAATTATAAAAACTCAATTTTTGTCGTTATCTTCATCCGACGGTTATTTTGTTATGGGGCCCACAAATGGCTGCGCCGTCGTACGAATATTCCCCGACAGAAAAAATATTCCACGACCAAACGAATATTCCCCGACAACAACGAATATTTTGTAATCACCCTTAACTTTAACATTTATCAATTTAACCATTTACTGAATAGTAATTATAAGAAAAATTGAATACTTTTATTTCATAAAATTCGGGGTCTTACAGCAAGTGTATAGCAATTGAGAGTGAGTAACCCATTTCCAAGTTCTTCATCTTCAATCACCATAATTGCCACAAATTCATCAAATTTGGGGGAAAGAATTCAGTGTGCACACCAAGTGTTCGACAGAGTGTGTGAATCAAGTTTGGGGGAAGATAGACTTGTGTGAAGGTTTTCTGAAATCAATGGCATCTAAACCGACTTCTAAGAGGCAACGGGGAGAGAGTTCCAGAACAACACCATCATAACGAACCTTTGACCGACAGAAATTCAAAAATACCGCCACCGCCGACCGTTACGACTACATGGTAACAAAGGCTCTTACACTAGAGCGGGGGTTGGCACTGGATCATATGGATGGGGAGATGATGCAACAGATTTATCACAAAGGGTGGAACAAATTCACTGAGGAACCCGAGGCCACTGTTGTCAACATGGTCAAAGAGTTCTATGCTAACGCCGAGGACAAGGCACCTTTCAACGCGTTTGTGCGGGGTAGATTGGTCCCGTTCAGTGCCGATGCCATCAACACGTATTATCAGTTACGAGTGCCGAGATATTGTCAGTATGCTCATTTACGTGACAACGAATCGGATTTTGAGGCTATTCTGGAGGACATGACTAAGCCGGGTACAACATGGATCAAGGGTCAGAAAGGAGGCACGGTTTTTCACAGCAAAGATCTCAGCAGGTATGGAAAGATTTGGTACGCCTTCTTATGTGGAAATTGTTTCCATCCACACACACCTCTGTGCAAGATTTCATCATCAACGTCGGGGCCATAATCAATTTTTCCATTCGCCGATGCTTACGAGGAAATTTTTCGAGTGGCTTGCCACACCCATCATTCATTTGTGGGTTGTGTCGCCAAGCGGGTCTTAGATGGTCTGATGATGAACCCACTCAAATGTCGCTACATCTACTAGGTTCCAGAATGATCACACGGTATTCGGTGTGGGCAGGAGGTGAGTCACATCCAAGAGGAGTAGGTTTTATATTTCCCTCAGCTTCGGAGGATGAAGCTGACGCTGAGGACACCTCGGATGATGCCGAGTTTCTAGAGGATGCGACGATGGGAGAGCAAGGAACTGAGGCGGAACCATCTTCCGACGCCATATCTAGCCCTCAGTTTCTTGCATTTCAACGACAAATGGAGGAGCACAACAAGGAAGCACGACGGGAGATGCGGCAACTCGCAGCTAGGCAGGATCACATGTTTGATGCAATGAACATGTCGTTTGCTTCATTGAATGCAACACTTTAGAGCTTCAATCCAACTGTCCATTTCCCATACCAGCAACTGTGACACCCCCAAATCCGGGTACTTCGATTCCACGGGATTTAGTGTTCACTGTACAAGCATCATCTATCTATCTACCCATAAATAATATCAAACCATACAATAGATAGAAATCATAATAAAATCTATTCCCTTAAGGGTTACATCAACTGAATCATAAATAAATCCCAGGTTACTCTAACCATAAAACATCTGTGCGGAATTCTAAACAAATAAGTCTTAACATCAACATAACTCAAGTCTTAAACAAATACATCAGTTAATAAATAACAGGTCTTCATCATTTGCTAACTTTGCCCTTGCCCTTACTAGTGGAGGGTTCATCGCTTCTTTCATTCTTAACTGCAATGTTATTATTAAGCAAGAGTGAGCACAAATGCCCACAAGTATAAAAAAATGAAACAACAGTATAATAACATGCGAATAATCAACGACATCTGAATAAAGCTCAACTTTTGAATCAAGAATAAATAACATGAATCAAAAAAATACTGAGGGTCATAAGACCTTGAACTATGTCCTAGGTTAACAAGGGTTATACTTGAAACCTTTAACAGTCATAAGACTATGGACATTCTTCTCGTACTTAGGGGGATCAACCCTTAGTACCATACTGTGCACAATATCTTAACGCTAACGCATAAGTGAATCCCTTTTCAGGGTTGTTCATCTCAGTTTGACATTCGAGTCCGCACCAAAGGAAGTTTGGTTTGGATAATTCAATAAGGGTTCTGAAATTTAGATCGTTCATCAACTAAGGACTAGCTGAATCATTAAGATTCACTAGTTTAAAAAGGTTCAACAATAATGATATTCGATTTGAATAATAATCTCAAATGTATACAATAGAACAATTATTGTATAATTGAATCATGCTTTGAAAGATAATCAATCTTTAGTATAATACTTGAACTTGAATAATAATTTAAGTTTAAGTAAATTGCTCAATGTAAAAGTGGAGTTAAGAAACTTGCTCAATTTAAGAGTTTAAGTTTAGAAAACTTGCCTCGCGTGTAGATTACACTTTAACTAATCACGTTCTTTGAAATAAATCCTACATACCATTTACATTCAATACCAGTTAATTATTAACTAATCATCATAACTTATTATCGTTGTCTACTTTAATAATTGACTAACTTAGTCAAATCATCACGTTGACACCTAATTTGTTCTTCATGAATAAATAACTAATTATGTATTTAATAATACAACTCACATGTAATTATGTTATTTACATGCTAAATAAATATTTTATCATCATATAATATTTCTAACATATTTACATGTTCATTATTTTAATACACTAACTCATTGTTAGACTTAGAAAATTTAAAAGCTCATTTTTTTTTAATTTTTTTTTATTTTTATTTTTTTTATTTTTTTTTCCAGTTCGCGAAGAACACAGAATTCAGCGAAAATAATTACTACAAAATCATTAATTCTCCAAATTAAACATACCCACATGTTGGAATTTATATATAATTAATACCCAACATTTATATACTGACAAAACTAATTTTAAACACTTAATAACAGATTTAAAGCCTAACAATTCACCGACTTTGATATTCATGAAGTTTTAGAAAACTTTATGTGAAAATTCTCCCTACGAATTCGTTATAACACCGAATTCGTTCGTTTAAGGCTTAAACTCTTCGTATTAACATGCATAACAACATACAAGTCTAAAATTTAGGGATAATATATGATCAATACATAAATTTTCACGTATAAGGCCTTAAGGCCAAACCCAAACTCTGTAATTTTGTAAAACATATATATTACGTAATATTATGAAACTAATGATATGGAATCATGCAATATATATGTAAAACATGCTATACTTCTCGAATTACTACACATATCTTTATCACAACACCAATTCTCAATTCACAGAGATTAACAGAAGTTTTGAAAGCCATTTTATGAAAACTAAAATACGTAATTTAGAATTTGGGAAGGAGAAGATTATCCTGTAGAATATAATTAGTAGGATTAGAATTCCTCACTCAAAATCTCCTTCACCCACTCATAATTCTAAATATCTCTGATAATTTTCTCTAAACTCTCTCTGATAGCTTTCTAGACTTAGGCAAAATGAGGAAAGAAAAAGAGAAGACGTCGTAATATAATAAAGGAACTGAGCGCAGAGTGGTCAATTGGCCCAATCATGGGTTAACTGCACCAACTCCCCTTAAGGCCCTGTTTGGTTAGTTAGGAAAAGGTTTTAAAATCATTTAATTTAATAAAACTTTATCATATAGTTTAATTTATGTCACACCCACTTGCACAATAAATCAAATATCTTATTTAATTTAATATAAATAAAATATAATAATTTCTCATAAATTCACATAGTCATATTTTTAATTTACTCATTAATAAATAATGTCAATTTATTAAATCTCTAATTAATAATTACATTAATTTAATAACATAATGCTTAATTAAATATTTCGTTTAATTCAATAAGCTCACGTACATTGATAATAAAATTCTCTACATTAGTTTAATAAATGCAACACATATAATTAAATTATTCTACCACAATTGCATCAATTGATTATTTAATCTAATAATTAAATCGTCGAAAAATATTTATTTACTTCAATAAATATTTAAAATAATTTATAAAATTCTCGTTCGTCACATCTTTCCCCCCTTAAAAGGATTCTGTCCCCAGAATCACGACTCAATAATTTTGACCCGTTACATTCTCCCCCCCTTACAAAGATTCTGTCCCCAGAATCGCATACACATAATTAAGTAAATAAATAAGGGTAATTCTTCATCATATTCTCTTCGAGTCCCACGTAGCTTCTTCAGCGTTGTGGTTCCTCCAAATTACCTTAACAGAAGGTATAACTTTATTTCTGAGAACTTGTTCTTTTCGGTCGACAATTTGGACAGGAATTTCTTCATAAGACAAGTCTTTCTCAAAATGCAGGGGTTCATATTCAATTACATGCTTGTAATCAGGCTTGTAAGGTCGTAACACAGAAACATGGAAGACGTTGTGGATATTCTCGAGTGCTGGAGGTAAGGCTACCTCGTACGCAACTTCTCCAATTCTTCGCAGTACCTCAAAGGGTCCAATAAATCTTGGGCTCAATTTTCCTTTCTTTCCGAACCTGATCTTTCCCTTTCAGGGAGAGACCTTCAAGAAAACATAACTACCTGATTCAAACTCGATATTTTTACGATGTGGATCAGCGTATTTCTTCTGTCGATCTTGAGCTGCTACCAGTCGTGCTCGGATCACTTTGACTATTTCTGCCGTCTGCTGTACCAATTCTGGCCCTAGCAATTGTCTTTCACCAACTTCATCCCAATAAAGCGGAGTTCTGCACTTTCTGCCGTATAACGCTTCGTAAGGCGGCATACCAATACTAGCGTGGTAACTGTTGTTGTAGCCGAACTCTACCAACGGTAGGTGATCATCCCAATTTCCTTTGAAGTCCATTACACATGCTCGTTACATATCTTCCAGTGTTTGAATCGTTCGTTCGCTCTGTCCGTCTGTTTGAGGGTGGTAAGTTGTACTCATTCGCAGTTGTGTACCCATGCATTCCTGAAGACGTTTCCAGAAATTTGATGTGAAGCGCGGATCCCTATCGGAAACAATAGACACCAGCACTTCGTGCCTCAAAACAATCTCTTTCACATATAATCTTGCCAACTGATCTAAGTTAAATCTGATTTTGATAGGAAGGAAGTGCATGTATTTCGTCAGTCGGTCAACGATAACCCATACTGCGTCGTAGCCTTTCTAAGTCGTCGGAAGGCCAACCACGAAGTCCATCGTAATATGTTCCCATTTCTATTCTGGGATCTCCAACGGTTGTAGCAATCCACTCGGTCTCTGATGTTCTGCTTTAACTTTCTGACATGTCAGGCATTTGGCAATACATTCTGCAACATCACGTTTCAAATTCGGCCACCAGAAATGTTGTTGAAGATCTTGGTACATTTTTGTACTACCAGGGTGAATCGAATATCTTGAACTATGAGCCTCACTCAAAATTTCTTCCTTAATTTCTTGTACTAGCGGAACCCAAATTCTTCTTTCAAATCTCAATATTCCTTCCTTATCCATCTTAAATCTTGGTTCGGTTCCTTCAGATATCTTCGTTGTTACCTTTTTGCATTCATCATCCTGAAGCTGAGCCTCCTTCACTCTATCTAGTAGAGTTGTACCAGATTGCATCTGAAATAACTTCTCATCAATCTCCATAGGATACTTCACTTCTAACTCCAGTTTCTCCATATCTGCGATTAGCTCCTGCTGAGCAGTCAACATCATCAATTTCTCACGATCCTTTCTACTTAAGGCGTCGGCAACCACATTAGCCTTACCCAGATGGTATAAAATCTCACAGTCATAATCCTTGATTAATTCCAACCATCTTCTTTGACGCATATTCAAATCTTTCTGTGTAAAAATATATTTCAGATTCTTGTGGTCCGTATATATTTCACACTTTTCCCCGTATAGATAGTGCCTCCAAATTTTCAAAGCAAAAACAACTGCAGCTAACTCCAAATCATGGGTTGGGTAACCCTTCTCGTAATCCTTCAACCGCCGTGATGCATACGCAATGACTTTGCCGTTTTGCATCAGCACACATCCAAGTCCTTTATGCGACGCATCGCTAAAAATAACAAAAACATAGGCGCTGTACTCAACCTCTTCTTTAATTCTTGAAAACTCTCCTCACACTTCTCCGTCCAAACAAATTTCACAGCTTTTCGAGTTAAATTCGTTAACGGAGTTGCGATCTTAGAAAAATCTTGTATGAATCTTCTATAATATCCTGCTAATTCAAGAAAACTTCTTACTTCTGACGGCGTTCTTGGCTGATCCCAGTTAATCACAACTTCTACTTTGGATGGATCTACCGAAATTCCATCTTTATCGATTACATGACCAAGAAATTGTACTCTCTCGATCCAGAATTCGCATTTCGAAAATTTAGCATACAACTTCTCCCTTCTCAATACATCCAACGTTAACCTCAAGTGTTCTTCATGTTCCTCTTTGGTTTTGGAATATACCAAAATGTCGTCTATAAATACCACCACGAATTTGTCCAAAAACGGCTTGAATACCCCATTCATTAGTCCCATAAATGCTGCAGGAGCATTCGTAAGACCAAACGACATTACTAAAAACTCATAATGACCATATCGCGTTCGGAACGCTGTCTTCGGTACATCCTCTGGCCTCACCTTCAGTTGGTGATAACCACTCCTCAAGTCAATCTTAGAAAAGTATTTTGCTCCCTTTAATTGATCAAACAGATCATCGATCCTCGGTAATGGATATCTGTTCTTAATCGTGACCTTATTTAATTCTCTGTAGTCAATGCAGAGCCTCATCGATCCGTCCTTCTTTTTCACGAACAACACCGGCGCTCCCCACGGCGATACGCTCGGTTGAATGTACTTTTTGTCCAACAATTCTTGTAGTTGTACCATTAATTCCTTCATCTCTACTGGCGCCATTCGGTATGGTGCCTTCGATATTGGAGTAGTTTCGGGCGCCAAATCAATCACAAAGTCTACTTCTCTATCTGGAGGAAGTCCTGGCAAATCGTCTAGAAATACATCGACGAAGTCCCTCACAATCGGTATCTCCTCTACCTTCGGGTTCTCTTTTCGACTGTCGACTATGTAAGCTAAATATCCTACACAGCCTTGTCTTAATAACTTCCTGGCCTGCAACATCGTCAGACAACTCGCTTGTCTAGGCGACTTGCTACCATAAAACACAACCTTTGACGGAGTCATAAGGTTAATACGCTTCTTTTGGCAGTCAATTACAGCCCCATAATTGGATAGCCAATCCATACCCAATATAACGTCGAATTCCCTCAATCGAATAGTGATAAGATCTACATTCATGATATTACCCTTAATATCCACTCTACAATTCTTATACACATGCTTAACAGGAATTATCTCTCTATTCGTAATTTCTATAATCATGGGATATTCCAATTCATCCTTAAGCAAATATAAACTATTAGCAAAGTCATCGGATATAAAGGAACAAGTAGCACCCGAATCAAATAAAACGTAAGCATTAATTTCATTGATCGGAATGATACCTGACACCACATCACGAGACTGGAATGCATCCTGCACCGTCATATTGAAAGTTCTGGCGGTTGGTCGGTTTGTTGCAGGTGGTCTGGTGATGGTTAAGGTATTTCCACTGCTATTTCCCCGGTTTCCTCCTTGTCCTGATCCTCCCGATCCCTTCTTGTGACAGTCTCTTGCTAAATGATCTTTCGAACCACAGTTGAAACAAGCACCCTTCTTTGGGTTTGGACAATTTGGTGCTATGTGGCCTTCCTGACCACAATTGTAGCACACTCTCTTTCCCTTCAAACAAACTCCTAGATGTGCCTTGCCGCAAGTCAGACATGCTTCTATCTTCTTTTTCTGCCCTCCATGTTGACTTCCAGCTGTCGAGTTATCCGTCCACTTCCTCTTCTGATTATTATTATTCCCAGTATTACTTCCACCAGTCTTGTTATTACCTTCATTCTCACTCTTTTTCTTTTTCTGTTCTTGGTTGTACTTAGTCACTGCATCACTTCCTCCTTCCGCGAGAATGACCTTTTCCAAAACTCCCGCAAACGTGTTAAGTTGAAACATTGATACCTTGCTGTATACCCAAGGCTTTAGTCCTTGTTCGAATCGTCTGGCTTTCCTCTCGTCAGTGTGTACTTGATACGGGGCAAACCTTGCCAACTCATCAAATTTAGCCGCGTATTCAGGCACGCTCATGTTTTCCTGTTTAAGTTCCAGAAATTGCACCTCCATCTGATTCTACGAACTAGCTGGGAAATACATTTCGAAAAACATCTCTTTGAATCTCTCCCACGTAATTACACCTTCACCTCTTCACATCTTGTTTGCCTGCCACCAGTAGCTAGCCTCAGACTTTAGCATAAATGTCGCAAAAACGGTCTTCTGATCTTCTCGAACCCTAGCAACGTCAAAAACCTTCTCCATTTTTATCACCCACGTTTGAGCCTCGATCGGGTTTCTGGAACCTTTGAACTCTGGCGGTCCCACCGCCTTAAAATCTTTAAACGTTGTGCTAGGTGGAGCTTGCGGTTGGTTATTCATGACTCTAGTTAGTAAATTAACTAGATGTTGAACTGGATTAACGTTGGCATTATTGTTATTATTGGTTGACCCTTCCTGAGCCGGTTAACGTTGTTGTCTTCTCCTTGGCGGCATTTTTCTGTTAAATAAACGTTTATTAGAACTTTATTTATTTCTCTACATAGTTAAGACATTACTCAACAATTTAACATATCACTTAACATATCATCTCAAACAACTTGATATCTTTTCATTCAAATAAAAAGTTTTAACATTAAACTATAGCATACTGCTATTTACATCATCTATCCTGGAATAAAGAATCCACATGATTTAAAACATTCAAATATTAACATATTCCTTAGTTCATAAATACATCGGAATTTACATAAAACTATATAAGTCTTTCACATAAATAAACAGATTCTATTCCTGTCTTCCAAGGTGCTCAATAGCCTTGCCACGCTCCTCATTCATGATACGAGACATCGTCCTGCGATCCAACATATACGATGGAAATCCTTCAAACTGGATGGGGTACCTTAACACTCGCTCTTGAACCTCATCCATCGCATGATTAAGTGTGGCGTACGTGTCTTCAAGCTTTGCCTTCTTTGCACGACTATCATCTTCTGCACGATCAGCTCGATGTGATTCTCTTACCCATCCTTCCTCTGCTATTTTCAGTCTTTCGGAGGTTTCCTTCAGTTCCTTCTTCAGTTTCTCTATCTCCTCGGTCTTATCTTCAGTTTGACCCTTCTCATGAACCAGATCCCACTCCACGTTTCCTAAACGTGTATGAAGGGTCACAATCTCTCTATCCTTCTCCTCTAAAGTAGACTGCTGAACAGTCGCTCGCTTAGTCAATTCCTGAACCTCATCTTGTAACTCCACGTTACGATCATATAGTGTGTCATACATCTCAGCATCAACAGTGTACTGTGGTAGCTCCTCTTCTTCTTCCTCCTCATCAAACTCCTCCTCAGGATCCTCCTCAGGATCAATCTCAGGTTCATGCTCCTGACCAACAACGGTGATCATTGGAGATGAAACCCTCTGCACCAGCTGCTCCCTAGCGACATGAATGTCTCGGGGCTCCTCCTCAGTCGGTCCTACAAGTACACGAGATCCCTCCTCAGTAGGTACTATAGGTAAATGGGGTCCCTCCTCAGCTTGACTAGCTTCTCCATCATTCGTCATCCTGACAACAAAATTTTAAGTTTTAGTTACTAAGTCATACTATCTAACGCATACTTAACACATAAACACATAATGTATTTTATTATCTTCAATGAATTACAAAAATTCATTTCTTAGAACTCGATAAGAGTTTTCAATTACTATCTTCTTCTATAAGGCTACTACCTAAGGTTGTTTCCCCCACCTAAGGTTCATAACCTACAGCTTTGATACCAACTTGTGACACCCCCAAATCCGGGTACTTCGATTCCACGGGATTTGGTGTTCACTGTACAAGCATCATCTATCTATCTACCCATAAATAATATCAAACCATACAATAGATAGAAATCATAATAAAATCTATTCCCTTAAGGGTTACATCAACTGAATCATAAATAAATCCCAGGTTACTCTAACCTTAAAATATCTGTGCGGAATTCTAAACAAATAAGTCTTAACATCAACATAACTCAAGTCTTAAACAAATACATCAGTTAATAAATAACAGGTCTTCATCATTTGATAACTTTGCCCTTGCCCTTACTAGTGTAGGGTTCATCGCTTCTTTCATTCTTAACTGCAATGTTATTATTAAGCAAGAGTGAGCACAAATGCCCACAAGTATAAAAAAATGAAACAACAGTATAATAACATGCGAATAATCCACGACATCTGAATAAAGCTCAACTTTTGAATCAAGAATAAATAACATGAATCAAAAGAATACTGAGGGTCATAAGACCTTGAACTATGTCCTAGGTTAACAAGGGTTATACTTGAAACCTTTAACAGTCATAAGACTATGGACCTTCTTCTCGTACTTAGGGGGATCAGCCCTTAGTACCATACTGTGCACAATATCTTAACGCTAACGCATAAGTGAATCCTTTTTCAGGGTTGTTCATCTCAGTTTGACATTCGAGTCCGCACCAAAGGAAGTTTGGTTTGGATAATTCAATAAGGGTTCTGAAATTTAGAACGTTCATCAACTAAGGACTAGCTGAATCATTAAGATTCACTAGTCTAAAAAGGTTCAACAATAATGATATTCGATTTGAATAATAATCTCAAATGTATACAATAGAACAATTATTGTATAATTGAATCATGCTTTGAAAGATAATCAATCTTTAGTATAATACTTGAACTTGAATAATAATTTAAGTTTAAGTAAATTGCTCAATGTAAAAGTGGAGTTAAGAAACTTGCTCAATTTAAGAGTTTAAGTTTAGGAAACTTGCCTCGCGTGTAGATTACACTTTAACTAATCACGTTCTTTGAAATAAATCCTACATACCATTTACATTCAATACCAGTTAATTATTAACTAATCATCATAACTTATTCTCATTGTCTACTTTAATAATTGACTAACTTAGTCAAATCATCACGTTGACACCTAATTTGTTCTTCATGAATAAATAACTAATTATGTATTTAATAATACAACTCACATGTAATTATGTTATTTACATGCTAAACACATATTTTATCATCATATAATATTTCTAACATATTTACATGTTCATTATTTTAATACACTAACTCATTGTTAGACTTAAAAAATTTAAAAGCTCATTTTTTTTTTTCCAGTTCGCGAAGAACACAGAATTCAGTGAAAATAATTACTACAAAATCATTAATTCTCCAAATTAAACATACCCACATGTTGGAATTCATATATAATTAATACCCAACATTTATATACTGACAAAACTAATTTTAAACACTTAATAACAGATTGAAAGCCTAACAATTCACTGACTTTGATATTCATGAAGTTTTAGAAAATTTTATGTGAAAATTCTCCCTACGAATTCGTTATAACACCGAATTCGTTCGTTTAAGGCTTAAACTCTTCGTATTAACATGCATAACAACATACAAGTCTAAAATTTAGGGATAATATATGATCAATACATAAATTTTCACGTATAAGGCCTTAAGGTCAAACCCAAACTCTGTAATTTTGTAAAACATATATATTACGTAATATTATGAAACTAATGATATGGAATCATGCAATATATATGTAAAACATGCTATACTTCTCGAATTACTACACATATCTTTATCACAACACCAATTCTCAATTCATAGAGATTAACAGAAGTTTTGAAAGCCATTTTATGAAAACTAAAATACGTAATTTAGAATTTGGGAAGGAGAAGATTACCCTGTAGAATATAATTAGTAGGATTAGAATTCCTCACTCAAAATCTCCTTCACCCACTCACAATTCTAAATATCTCTGACAATTTTCTCTAAATTCTCTCTGATAGCTTTCTAGACTTAGGCAAAATGAGGAAAGAAAAAGAGAAGACGTCGTAATATAATAAAGGAACTGAGCGCAGAGTGGTCAGTTGGCCCAATCATGGGTTAACTGCACCAACTCCCCTTAAGGCCCTGTTTGGTTAGTTAGGAAAAGGTTTTAAAATCATTTAATTTAATAAAACTTTATCATATAGTTTAATTTATGTCACACCCACTTGCACAATAAATCAAATATCTTATTTAATTTAATATAAATAAAATATAATAATTTCTCATAAATTCACATAGTCATATTTTTAATTTACTCATTAATAAATAATGTCAATTTATTAAATCTCTAATTAATAATTACATTAATTTAATAACATAATGCTTAATTAAATATTTCGTTTAATTCAATAAGCTCACGTACATTGATAATAAAATTCTCTACATTAATTTAATAAATGCAACACATATAATTAAATTATTCTACCACAATTACATCAATTGATTATTTAATCTAATAATTAAATCGTCGAAAAATATTTATTTACTTCAATAAATATTTAAAATAATTTACAAAATTCTCGTTCGTCACAGCAACCAACTTCAATGCCACGTTTCCCACCAAGTGACTCGGATGAAGAAGAACACAACACACCACCACCCCAAGCTTAGTGATTATAGGGAAGTCCTCATAATTTTCTTGCTATATCCATACAATGTGGGCATTGTAATTTTCAAGTTTAGGGGATTTATTTTTATGTTTGCATTTCATGTTCGCATATTTAAATTCATTAAGCTAGGTTTGCATAGTAGTTTTTTATTGTCTAGGTTAATCAATTGTTGCATTCATGTATTCATGTAGTTGCATAGTAACTTAGGTGCATATTTAGTTTTTATTTATGTTTGCATTCATGTTATGTTTGCCATATAAAAATAAAAATAAAAATAATTAGGTTAACCATTGTGTTAATTTTGCATAAGTCCAGCAGTGTTGTAGTTCATTTTATGTTGGCCAATGATGAGATTGAGATGAAGTTGACAAGTACAACACTGATTATTAGAACCTTGATAAATTCTCTGTTATGAATTGAATTTTGAGCATGTTTGAAATTGATATAAAAAGGGTAGCACGCTAATAACATCTGTGTCGACTGGTTAGTACAAATTGATACATAAAGAGTTTCTAGAGGATAATGCTAGTGTGAATGAGAAAAGGACAAGGATAGGCAATGAAGACGAAGAATTGGGCAAGAACCTAAGTTGGGGGGGGGGAGAAATGTGGGGTACATAAGCTTTATATATATATATATATATATATATATATATATATATATATATATATATATATATATATATGCCGTGACTAGTCTTGTTTCGGGGCCTTTGTTACTTGAGCAAGTACTCCCGTAGGGGTGTCTTAACACCTAGCGCTCAAAGGACTTTTATGGTCTGGGAGTCGCTGGTTGAAAGCTCGCTAAGGGGTAGCACTGTTAGCCTAATGGAATGAGGCATTGCACAGTCATGTTAAAAAAAATATATAAAATAATAAGACGGGAAAAGAGCAAAAAGCCCCCGTGAAAAGATATATATATATATATATATATATATATATATATATATATATATATATATAAAGTATAAGTACCTTATGTTGAACCCTTGATAGTGGTAATTGTTTAATTTTAGTTGGAACTCGTCTGTTTTTGAAATTTTTGAGTTTACGCTGTATGATTCCTTCTAAGAAGTTGGTTATGTATTGAATTTGAGTCTGTATCAGTTGTCATGGATGTTGCACACGCACACACACACACACACACACTATATCAGTGAGGACAGTCTAAGATTTGAGGATTGATAAGAAACTATTGAGTGGTTTCGATATTAGGTGTTGAAATGTTTGCTTGATCTTCCTGAGGCCGGTGGAATACTTTTGAGTTTATGACGCTGTTGGATTCAAAGGCATATAGATTTGATGCATTGCATCTCATTGCATTGCATAGCATGTTAGTTTGTTTGATTGCATGTGCTCGAGGACTAGCACGGGTTAAGTTTGGGGGATTTTGATAAGTGGATTTTATATCCACGAATTGGTTCCTAATCTAAGTTTAATTGATGTTAATTTCTCGTGTTTATGTGCTATTTTACTTGTTTATTGTTGTTTAATGTGTAGGTGTGGTGGTGTGGCATTTAATCATTAAAGGAGTGTATATGTGGGGACAAAGTGGCAAGCAAAGAAGGAAACAAAGTCAGTTTGCAGAAGGCTACCCCGCCGGGGCGGGCCCATTTTAGCTTTACACCTCCGCCGGGGTGGGGGGTTTTCAACACTAGTTTACAGGAGACTAGCCCTGTAACACCCCCAAATTCTGGTACTCCATTTCCTCAAGATTTGGTGTTCACGTAATCAAAACATTCACTTTTAACTACCCAATTATAATAAAATTGAATAAATAAAACCTGCCCATACAGGACTAAATTTAAATAAATCTCCCAGGTTATCTAACCTTTACAAACATTCATTCATTCATGCGGAATAATTAAAATAACATTCATTACAATCTTTAAACAAGTCTGAAAATAAACTATTCAATCTATTACAGGTCTTCAGCATTGTTTTATCTTTCCTTTCCCTTTACTGGTGCTAGGTACATCACCGGTTTCAACCTTAGCTGTAAGAAATTTTACAGGTAAGAGTGAGCAAACAAAGCCCACTTGAAATAATAATAGATAAATCGTTTAACTTTACATCATTTGCCAATATTAGGTTTAATAGAACTGAACAATAAATTCTATTACTTTCTGAAAACTTTAACATTTACTGAGGGTCTAATGACCACGAATCATGTCCACAGTTATAAGTAATCTTTCAACTTAAACTTTAACAGTCATAAGACTATAAGGACTTCACGTACTTAGGGGGATCAACCCTTCGTACAATGTATTGTGCACAACCATTTCAACGCTAAGCGTAAACCTCTATTAAAAGAGTTGTTCATCTCAGTATTTAGAATACAAGTCCGTACCAAAGTGAGTTTGGTTTGGATATATCATGGGGTAATTTAGAATTCAACGGTAATCAACTAAGGTTTAGTTGATTACAAACGACATAACTGTATACTATGGAATAATCATAGTTTAATTGATGTTTATAAATTGACATCATGCTTTAGGAATAATCTAATAGCATACAATTTGAATAATTATAACCTACCTTGCTTGAACAATAATAAGACAAGGTTAATTGAATAATAAACATTCACAACATGTATATAATTGTACATGCTAAACCACAAGTTAAGTACAAGAATAACTTGCTCCAAATAAATTTACACCATTATAAGATAATCGAAATTGAAACAATAATTAGTTCAATAACACCAATGATTAGAAAACTTATACAATAAAGAATTTGCTAAATATCAAAAGTTAAGGCTTAAAAACTTGCTCAATGTAAAAGGTAGGTTTAGGAAACTTGCCTTTAGCACAAGCTACACTTTTACCACTTGAATTGATACCCTAAACATATGTCATATTGACATAATTAGTCCTAACCAACATTGTATATTTATATAAACAATTACATTCATCATATGGGTTGAATTACCTATTCACATAATCAATTATTTTTCAAGTAGATAATACTTAATAACATGATAGTTCATAGTCTAATAATACTGAAATTATCATTTAACATTATTATGATAAACACATAACATTTATTTTTAAGTTTTGTACATTTAAACAAAACTGTCAGACAGTTCTGCCAAGCCGCGCCGCGGCGCCACAGTTTGTACTGTGGCTCGCGCTGCGGCGCTGAGTCGGCGCTGCGGCGCATCGATTATACTATGAGCCGGCGCTGCGGCGCAGTGATTGTGCAATAGGTCGTGCTTACGTCATGGTGATGGCGCTGCGGCGCCAGAAATGAAATGCTGGGCCGCGCCGCGGCGCGAACTGTCAGCGTCGACTGACAGCTTCGGCAACCATGAAAGAAAAAGCCAAATTGGCCAAAAAGCTCGAGTCTAATAGACTAGTTACACTCTATTTTATATATAAACTTCATATAAACATATAGTAAAGACTTCTAACATGTTTTTTACTCATTAATTAACACAAACATCAAATATCCAACACCCAATTTCAATATTTTTGTCAAAAACTCCATTTTTAATATCTTCCATGAAAATCAATACTGTGATTTTGTTATTCAACCAAAACAGTAAATTCTAAGCATCATGATTATGATGTTACATACTCTAGCAATTCTTATAATCAATTTATCAATACAACCACTAATTACACCTTAATTTCCATTTTAACTAAAGCCATACTCATTCATAAAAACTCTCTGTAAAATAATTTCTTCATAAAATACATACATACATGAACTAATATATCTTATAATTATATATAACTCATAAAACAACCATATAATCAATAATCATGCCAAATTATAAACATAACAACAATTTATCTTTTATAAAAATCACAGAGAACTTTTTAGAAGAAGAAAACTAAATTTTTTTTTAAAGAAAAAGATGGAGCTCCTACCTTGGATTAGGAAGATGATGATATTATCTTCTTTGATTGTCAAGCTTTTCTCCAAAACCTGTTAAAATATCTCTCAATTCTCTCTAGTTTTCTCTCTGTATTTCTTTCTTCTTCTTCTTCTTTTCTCTCTGTAAAGTTCAACTGAGTCCCTAACTCTAACATACGTACTATAAAATATAACGTATATAGTAATAATATATATTAATTATATAATATAAGTACTGATATAAATATATCAGTTATATAAGTTTTGAAATTTAAAAGCCATAAGGCTTGTTTGGCTAGTCTAAATAAAATAACTCATTAATCCTTACTCCTTGTTTGGTAAATTGAATTAAAACAAATGGATTAATCCTTATACCTTGTTTGCTAAAACACTATTAGATTAAAGACTTATTATACAATAAGTCATGTTTGACAAAACTAAATTAAACCATTTTTTATTTATTTTAATAATTCCTTTATAGCAAGGTTATTAGTCACACCTTTATTAAATTAATAAATCAATTACACATTAATCTATTAAATTACTTTAACACATAAACAATTATAATTTTTTTTACAATTATAATTTCATTTAATCAACTAATATTTCAAACTACAATTTCTCATTTAAATATTATTATTTATTTAAAATCATTATAAGCTCTCTAGCTTATTAAATTAAGCTCCATTATTATAAAATCTCATAATAATTAATTTATTTAGCTCCTTAATTATTTACTCAACAAATAATTAATTAAATCACATCAATTCCAATTGCCATAATTCGATAAATATTTAATATTGCCAATAAATATTTAATATCTACTATTTAATTATTTATTCAACAAATAATTAAATAAACTACATCACTCAAATTAAACAATTAATTATTCAATCAATAAACCTATCCATTAAATATTTATATAAATCAATAAATATTTATTATAACAATTTAAAATTATAGAATGTCACATCATTCCCTTCTTACAAGGATTCTGTCCTCAGAATCACAATTCAAACAAATCATTCGTTACATTTTTCCCTACTTACAAAGATTCTGTCCCCAGAATCGAAGACACGGATTAAACAAATAACTCAGGGTAATCTTTCATCATTTTCTCTTCGAGTTCCCACGTAGCCTCTTCAGCGTTGTGGTTCCTCCAAATCACCTTCACAGAAGGTATCACCTTATTCCTGAGCACTTGTTCTTTCCTGTCTACTATCTGGATAGGAACCTCTTCATAAGATAAATCTTTCTCGAACTGCAACGGTTCATACTCGATCACATGCTTGTAGTCGGGTTTATATGGTCGTAACACAGAAATGTGAAAAACATTATGAATGTTTTCCAATCCTGGAGGTAGAGCTACCTCGTAAGCCACTTCTCCCACTCTTCGCAGCAGTTCAAATGGTCCAATAAACCTCGGGCTTAGTTTTCCCTTCTTACTGAAACGAATTTTTCCCTTCCAGGGAGAAACTTTTAGGAATACAAAAGTTCCTACGTCAAATGCACGATCTTGTCTGTGTTGATCAGCATACTTTTTCTGTCTGTCTTGAGCTGCTACCAACCTTGTTCTGATGAGTTTGATAACTTCAACAGTTTGTTGTACCAGTTCTGGTCCTAACAGCTGGCGTTCACCGACTTCATCCCAGCATAGTGGAGTTCTGCACTTTCTGCCGTACAATGCTTCGTAAGGTGGCATGCCGATGCTCGCGTGATAACTGTTGTTGTAAGCAAATTCCACCAATGGTAGTTGATCTTCCCAGCTTCCTTTAAAATCCATGACGCATGCTCTCAGCATATCCTTCAATGTCTGAATCGTTCTTTCGCTTTGGCCATCTGTTTGTGGATGATAAGCCATACTCATTCGCAATTGAGTCCCCATGCATTCTTGTAGTCTCTTCCAGAAATTCGATGTAAACCACGGATCTCTATCAGACACTATTGATACTGGCACCTCATGTCTCGAAACGATTTCCTTAATGTACAATCTTGCCAATTGATCAAGACTGAACCTAATCTTTATTGGTAAAAAGTGCACTGACTTCGTCAGTCTGTCCACTATCACCCAAATCGTATCGCATCCTCTCTGAGTAGTTGGAAGACCCACCACAAAATCCATCGTGATGTGTTCCCACTTCCATTCTGGTATTTCCAACGGTTGAAGTAACCCGCTGGGTCTTTGATGTTCGGCCTTTACTCTCTGACATGTTAAGCACTTCGCTACACATTCTGCGACGTCCCTTTTCATATTTGGCCACCAAAAATGTCGGCGCAAATCTTGATACATTTTCGTGCTCCCTGGATGAATTGAATATTTTGAGCTATGAGCTTCGATCAAAATTTCTTCTTTCAGTTCTGGTGTTGCTGGAACCCAGATCCTTCCCTCAAACCGTAGTAACCCTTTGGTGTCGATCTTGTATTTTACATCACCGCCTTCAATCAAATTCTCTTTGATTTTCGCACACTCTTCGTCTTGTAGTTGGGCACTCTTCACTTTGTCCATTAAAGTTGGACCAGCTTCTATCTGAAATAATTGTTCGTCAGATTCCTTTGGAAATTTGATCTCCAACTCCAGTTTTGTCATTGCTGAAATGATCTCCTCCTAAGTTGTAATCAGCATCAACTTCTCCCTACCTTTCCTGCTTAAAGCATCAGCTACCACATTCGCTTTTCCTGGATGATAAAAGATCTCACAATCGTAATCTTTTATCAGTTCCATCCACCTCCTCTGACGCATGTTCAAATCTTTCTGAGTGAAAATATACTTCAGACTTTTGTGGTCTGTGTAGATCTCACATTTCTCTCCATAAAGATAGTGTCTCCATATCTTCAGAGCAAACACAACTGCAGCCAATTCCAAATCATGAGTCGGATACCCTTTCTCATAATCTTTCAATTGTCTTGATGTATACGCAATAACTTTGCCATTATGCATAAGAACACAACCCAACCCTTTGTGTGAGGCATCACTATACACCACAAAATTTCCTGTATTGTCTGGTAACGTCAACACAGGTGCTACACTTAGCTTCTTCTTCAAATCTTGAAAACTTTCTTCACATTTCTCCGTCCACACGAATTTTACAGCTTTCCTTGTCAAATTTGTTAACGGAGTGGCTATCTTAGAAAAATCTTGAATAAATCTTCTATAATAACCAGTCAATCCCAAGAAACTCCTCACTTCTGACGGTGTTCTTGGTTGTTCCCAATTGATTACAGTTTCCACTTTCGATGGATCCACTGAAATCCCTTCCTTGTCAATAACATGACCCAAAAATTGTACACGATCGAGCCAAAATTCGCATTTAGAGAATTTCGCATACAGCTTTTCCTTTCTTAGTGTCTCCAATGTCAAACGTAAGTGTTCCACGTGTTCTTCTTGAGTTTTGGAATACACTAGAATGTCGTCGATGAATACCACTACAAACTTGTCTAAGAATGGTTTAAACACCCTGTTCATCAAATCCATGAACGCAGCAGGTGCATTGGTTAAACTAAAAGACATCACCAGAAACTCGTAATGTCCATACTGAGTTCTGAATGCCGTTCGTGGTATATCCTCCTTCCTCACTTTCAACTGGTGATACCCACTTCTCAAATCAATTTTTGAAAAGTATTTAACACCCTTCAACTGGTCAAACAAGTCATCTATTCTTGGCAACGGGTATTTGTTTTTAATAGTGACTTTGTTTAACTCCCTGTAATCAATGCAAAGACGCATTGACCCGTCCTTCTTCTTCACGAATAAAACTGGCGCTCCCCATGGCGATACACTTGGTTGAATATATTTCTTGTCTAGCAGTTCTTGCAACTGTACCATCAGTTCCTTCATTTCTACCGGAGCCATTCTATACGGAGCCTTTGATATCGGTGCTGTTCCCGGCACTAAGTCGATCACGAATTCAATTTCTCTGTCCGGCGGAAGTCCTGGCAAATCTTCTGGAAACACGTCTTCGAATTCTCTCACTACCGGTATTTCTTCTAATTTCACACCTTTCTTCTGAGTATCGACTATGTAAGCTAAATAGCCCACACAACCTTGACTCAACAACTTCTTGGCCTGCATAGTCGTCAGACATTTCATTTATCTTGGCCACTTGCTATCATAAAATACTACCTTTGACGGAGTCATAAGGTTTACGCACTTCTTTTGGCAGTCAATTACTACTCCATAATTGAACAACCAATCCATTCCCAAAATTACATCAAATTCCCCGAGTCTAATCGGAATCAAATCTACTAACAAGATATTCCCCTTAATGTTCACCCTACAGTTCTTGTAAACGAACCTAACAGGGATTATTTCCTTATTCGCAATTTCTATGTTCAAAGGAAAATTCAATTCTTCTCTAGGCAATTCTAACTTCTTAGCAAATTCATCAGATATAAACGAGCAAGTAGCACCCGAATCAAATAATACATATGCATCAGTACCATTGATTGGGATAATACCTGACACCACATCCTTTGATTGCACAACATCTTGCACAGTCATGTTGAAGGTTCTGGCTGTGGGTTTGTTTGATGCTGCAGGTCCTGTAATAGCCCACGTACCTCCATTGTTACCTCCTCCATTGTTTCTGGTTGTCACTCCCTCCTTCTTCTTAGGACATTCACGAGCAAAGTGATCCTTAGATCCGCACGTGAAGCACACATTCTTCTTTGATTGAGTGCAATTTGGGGCGATGTGACCTTCTTGGCCACATTTGTAGCAAACTCGTTTCCCCATCAAACATGCTCCCTTGTGAAACTTCCCATATGTCGCACACGCTTCAAACTTCTTATTATGCTGGTTACCCTGCTGGTTTCCAGTACCCATACTTCCATTCCACTTTCTCTTCAAGTTGTTGTTGTTGTTGTTGTTGTTGTTGTTGTTGTTGTTGTTTCCACCGCTACCACCTCCACTCTTCATCTCATTTTCATTCTTCTTCTTCTTCTTTTGTTCCTGGTTAAATTTTGTTACCGCCTCGCCTCCACCTTCGGCGAGTACTGCTTTCTCCATTACTGCTGCAAATGTCTTCAACTGGAATAGGGAAACCCTACTGTACAGCCAGGGCTTCAGTCCCTGTTCAAACCTCTTCGCCTTGCGTTTGTCTGTGCTAACCTGATATGGCGCAAACCTCGCCAATTCGTTGAATTTTGCGGCATACTCGGATACCGACATCGTCCCTTGCTTCAGCTCCATAAACTGTACTTCCAGCTGACTCTTTGAACTCTCCGGGAAATAGGTTTCGAAGAACAACTCCTTAAACCTATCCCAGGTCATCACTCCCGGCCCTTCACGAGTTTTATTGGCCTGCTACCAATAACTAGCTTCTGCTTTCAACATGAAAGTTGCGAAAGCCGTCTTCTGGTCATCCCCTACCCTAGCGACATCGAACACCTTCTCTACCTCCATAATCCAGGTTTGAGCTTCAACTGGATTCATGGACCCACGAAATTCAGGTGGTCTAACCACCTTAAACTCCTTAAACGTTGTACCATGGTTTTGAGGTTGATTCTACAACGCTCCTGTCGATAGTGTTACTAGTTGTTGAACGGGATTCGCATCAACATTGTCGTTATTGTTAGTTCCTTCAGTGGTTCTCTGTCGTGTTGGCTGACGTCTGGGAGGCATTTTCTGTTTAAAATAAAACATCTATTAGACCATTACTCAACTTCTTTAAGTATTTCTAATTAACTTGCCTCAACAAAAGAAATAACCACATAGCACATAACACTTTGAATAAAATAATAACTTTTATTTATTCATAAACTTTTTGAAAACATAACACAATAGCATCTCTGCTATCTACATCCTTTCCTGAACTACAAAAGTTTCAGGACAACACCATTATTATCATATCCCATGGTTACTTAACACTAGGGATTTACACATTATTTAATACATATTACGTGCATTACAGGCACACTTTCTACGATGATCTATTAAGATACTTCTTAGCCCTATCACGTTCTTCCTCCATGACTCGAAACATCGTTCTTCGATCTAACACAAATGATGGCAGCGTCTCGAACTGAATCGGATATCCCATAACTCGATCTTGAGCTCGATTAATTGCGGTGTCGAATACTTTATCCATCTCTTCCATCTTCATCCTCTTTGTCTGCGCGTCTCTCGCTGCTCTTCCAGTTCGTTGATAAGCTTCCTCGTATGCATCTTCAGCTCTTGCCCTCTTAGCAGCTTCTTCTCTCAGCTTGCTCTCCAGTTCAGCGACCATCTCGATCAATTGTTCTTTCTCTCCTTCAGTCTGTATTAATTTCTCCTCGGCGTTAGTCAGTCGTTCTTCACGATCCAGGATCCCATCGTCCTTCCGTGTCATTGCAGTCTGTTGTTCAGCTACTATCTCTTGCAATTCCTCAACTGTATCCTGAAGTTCCACGTTGCGGTCATGCACCTCATCGTAAATACGGCCTGTTATCGAGTTAAGTGGAATCCTTTCTTCCTCATCCTCCTCATCTGTCTCCACATCATCCTCCTCATCTTCAACTACTGTGACCAACGGGGCTAACTCCCGTGGCAGTAGTTGTTCCCAAACTACCTGAATGTCGCGAGGCTCCTCCTCTATAGGCACTTGAGGTCCCTCCTCCCTAGCCTAACTGGACTCTCTGACATTAGTCATCTTGACAACAAATTTATTTTAAAGTTTTAGTTATTAATCATTCTACTCGACACTCGCGAGCACATAAGTTATAAACACATAAGCACATAAGTGTTTTATTACTTCTTTCTAAAAACTCGATAAGATTTATCTCCACTATCTTTTCAAAGGTTACCTCCTAAGGCTTTTTTTTTCTTTCCCCCACCTAAGGTTCATAACCTAAAGCTTTGATACCAACCTGTAACACCCCCAAATTCTGGTACTCCATTTCCTCAAGATTTGGTGTTCACGTAATCAAAACATTCACTTTTAACTACCCAATTATAATAAAATTGAATAAATAAAACCTGCCCATACAGGACTAAATTTAAATAAATCTCCCAGGTTATCTAACCTTTACAAACATTCATTCATTCATGCGGAATAATTAAAATAACATTCATTACAATCTTTAAACAAGTCTGAAAATAAACTATTCAATCTATTACAGGTCTTCAGCATTGTTTCATCTTTCCTTTCCCTTTACTGGTGCTAGGTACATCACCAGTTTCAACCTTAGCTGTAAGAAATTTTACAGGTAAGAGTGAGCAAACAAAGCCCACTTGAAATAATAATAGATAAATCGTTTAACTTTACATCATTTGCCAATATTAGGTTTAATAGAACTGAACAATAAATTCTATTACTTTCTGAAAACTTTAACATTTACTGAGGGTCTAATGACCACGAATCATGTCCACAGTTATAAGTAATCTTTCAACTTAAACTTTAACAGTCATAAGACTATAAGGACTTCACGTACTTAGGGGGATCAACCCTTCGTACAATGTATTGTGCACAACCATTTCAACGCTAAGCGTAAACCTCTATTAAAAGAGTTGTTCATCTCAGTATTTAGAATACAAGTCCGTACCAAAGTGAGTTTGGTTTGGATATATCATGGGGTAATTTAGAATTCAACGGTAATCAACTAAGGTTTAGTTGATTACAAACGACATAACTGTATACTATGGAATAATCATAGTTTAATTGATGTTTATAAATTGACATCATGCTTTAGGAATAATCTAATAGCATACAATTTGAATAATTATAACCTACCTTGCTTGAACAATAATAAGACAAGGTTAATTGAATAATAAACATTCACAACATGTATATAATTGTACATGCTAAACCACAAGTTAAGTACAAGAATAACTTGCTCCAAATAAATTTACACCATTATATGATAATCGAAATTGAAACAATAATTAGTTCAATAACACCAATGATTAGAAAACTTATACAATAAAGAACTTGCTAAATATCAAAAGTTAAGGCTTAGAAACTTGCCCAATGTAAAAGGTAGGTTTAGGAAACTTGCCTTTAGCACAAGCTACACTTTTACCACTTGAATTGATACCCTAAACATATGTCATATTGACATAATTAGTCCTAACCAACATTGTACATTTATATAAATAATTACATTCATCATATGGGTTGAATTACCTATTCACATAATCAATTATTTTTCAAGTAGATAATACTTAATAACATGATAGTTCATAGTCTAATAATACTGAAATTATCATTTAACATTATTATGATAAACACATAACATTTATTTTCAAGTTTTGTACATTTAAACAAAACTGTCAGACAGTTCTGCCAAGCCGCGCCGCGGCGCCACAGTTTGTACTGTGGCTCGCGCTGCGGCGCTGAGTCGGCGCTGCGGCGCAGCGATTATACTATGAGCCGGCGCTGCGGCGCAGTGATTGTGCAACAGGTCGTGCTTACGTCATGGTGATGGCGCTGCGGCGCCAGAAATGAACTGCTGGGCCGCGCCGCGGCGCGAACTGTCAGCGTCGACTGACAGCTTCGGCAACCATGAAAGAAAAAGCCAAATTGGCCAAAAAGCTCGAATCTAATAGACTAGTTACACTCAATTTTATATATAAACTTCATACAAACATATAGTAAAGACTTCTAACATGTTTTTTACTCATAAATTAACACAAACATCAAATATCCAACACACAATTTCAATATTTTTGTCAAAAACTCCATTTTTAATATCTTCCATGAAAATCAATACTGTGATTTTGTTATTCAACCAAAACAGTAAATTCAAAGCATCATGATTATGATGTTACATACTCTAGCAATTCTTATAATCAATTTATCAATACAACCACTAATTACACCTTAATTTCCATTTTAACTAAAGCCATACTCATTCATAAAAACTCTCTGTAAAATAATTTTTTCATAAAATACATACATACATGAACTAATATATCTTATAATCATATATAACTCATAAAACAACCATATAATCAATAATCATGCCAAATTATAAACATAACAACAATTTATCTTTTATAAAAATCACAGAGAACTTTTTAGATAAAGAAAACTAAATTTTTTTTTTAAAGAAAAAGATGGAGCTCCTACCTTGGATTAGGAAGATGATGATATTATCTTCTTTGATTGTCAAGCTTTTCTCCAAAACCTGTTAAAATATCTCTCAATTCTCTCTAGTTTTCTCTTTGTATTTCTTTCTTCTTCTTCTTCTTTTCTCTTTGTAAAGTTCAACTGAGTCCCTAACTCTAACATACGTACTATAAAATATAACGTATATAGTAATAATATATATTAATTATATAATATAAGTACTGATATAAATATATCAGTTATATAAGTTTTGAAATTTAAAAGCCATAAGGCTTGTTTGGCTAGTCTAAATAAAATAACCCATTAATCCTTACTCCTTGTTTGGTAAATTGAATTAAAACAAATGGATTAATCCTTATACCTTATTTGCTAAAACACTATTAGATTAAAGACTTATTATACAATAAGTCATGTTTGACAAAACAAATTAAACTATTTTTAATTTATTTTAATAACTCCTTTATAGCAAGGTTATTAGTCACACCTTTATTAAATTAATAAATCAATTAAACATTAATCTATTAAATTACTTTAACACATAAACAATTATAATTTTTTTTTACAATTATAATTTCATTTAATCAACTAATATTTCAAACTATAATTTCTCATTTAAATATTATTATTTATTTAAAATCATTATAAGCTCTCTAGCTTATTAAATTAAGCTCCATTATTATAAAATCTCATAATAATTAATTTATTTAGCTCCTTAATTATTTACTCAACAAATAATTAATTAAATCACATCAATTCTAATTGCCATAATTCGATAAATATTTAATATTGCCAATAAATATTTAATATCTACTATTTAATTATTTATTCAACAAATAATTAAATAAACTACATCACTCAAATTAAACAATTAATTATTCAATCAATAAACCTATCCATTAAATATTTATATAAATTAATAAATATTTATTATAACAATTTAAAATTATAGAATGTCACAAGCCCACCGGGGCGGGCATTCTATAAGCTTACACCCCCGCCGGGGCTGGGGGTGCCAAATTTGGACAATCCTGATGGTCTTCAAACTCTGTTGTGACTTGGAAATTTGAGACTTGTATACCGTATGGACTCTAATTAAAATGGGACTTCGACCAAAACTCAGATGTTGCATATATATCGGGTAACAACAACAAAATCATGAGGATGAAAAGCAATTAACAGAGTTTAAGGACAGAATTGGATAGCGAGCATTGGAGTGAAGATTTTGAAGAACGATCATATTGGTTGCGGATTAAGGCTAAAGTGAAGGATGAAAAGCAATTAACAGAGATTAAGGACAGAATTGGATAGCGAGCATTGGAGTGAAGATTTTGAAGAACGATCATATTGGTTGCGGATTAAGGCTAAAGTGAAGGGTGTTCTGCGTTATTCTTCTTTAGTTTTATTTCTGTAATTGAGAAGATGTTATCTTTAATTTATTCAGTGATTATTTCATTTATGATGAACTAATTTCTTTTTAGGCTTAAGACGGATCTTTAAGTGGAATGATGGTTATGTAATCTTTGATTTCAGTTTAATAAGCTATTATCCGGTTTATCTATATTAATTTGAGCGTGAATTTATGAATTGCCTGATCAACGATTCTTTGTGGACTTGTATGAATTTTATAGATGAAATACGAGTCTAGACTTAGTTAGTATAGCGTGTGTTCTTGATTTATGTGATTGAACAGAATCTTGATGAATGTTAGGGTAGAGATATGCTTGACATCGCATGTAATCGGATAAGGAACTTGAGTTTAAACCTTCTTTGATTATAATTCACATAGAGATATAGTGAATTAGTTGATTAAGGTGTTTAACTTGATTCTATCTTAATTGTGGATTTGAGTTAATACGGTATTAGTGCATCGAGGTGGCTAGTACTACATACATGTTCTTGATTAAGAAACTGGGATAGTGAATTAAACTAGAATAAAGGTGTAATAATCAGAGTGATGTTTAAAGTGAAGTCGGAAGCCTAATTCTTTATTATTTGTTTGAAAAATTTAGTTTTTAGAGTTTATTGATTGTTTGGTGATTTTAATAATCTTAATACTTTTAATTATAAACTTGAATTTGGTTAGTTTAATAAAATTAGGATTAATAAGAAATTAGTAATTGTGAGGTTTAAATTCTATTTACAGTCTCTGAGGGAACGATACTCTACTTACTATTATATTACTTGTTGACCACGTATACTTGCGTGCTGTGCGTAATTAGATTTTACCCAACAGTATTCGTCACATGAAGGAGGTAACGTTCATCAAGCTGGAGCAGAACAATATGACCTTATCGCATTACGAATCTAAGTTTGCCGAGTTGTCTCGGTTTGCGTCCTACTTGGTTGATAATGAGGAGAGAATGACGCAGATGTTTCTAAGAGGTTTGAAACCCGAGATACGTCAATATCTAATTTCTCAAAAATTGTGTTTGTATTCAGATGTTGTAAATAGGGCTTAATTATTGGAGCGCGATAACGAGTCAATCCAACCAAGAGAGAGCAGCCGACAAAATGATAATACCAGTGGTTGCAGTCATCGAAGCGGTGATAACAAACGTGGAGGGAATCAACTTGCCAGAAATGGTAACCACTTAGGTGGTAATCATGGCCAATACAATAAGAGTGGAAATTTCAAGAAGAGGAGATTCAATAATGATGGAAAGACGTTAGCACCAGCACCCGTTGTTAAAGAAGGAGAACGGTCCTCGATCATGTGCTACAAATACGGAGGGGAGGAACATATCAGTCCAAGCTGTATGCAGCAGTTCAAAGCATGTTACAATTGTGGAAGAGAAGGTTGCCTAGCCCAATTTTTTCGTGCACCGAAGTCAAGTCCAACTGGGATGGAGGCATCAAAGGCCATCCCAAACAAGACAAAACCTGTAGTTCAAGGGAGAGTGTTTGTCATAACCTCCAAAAAAGAGAGGAATCCGAACGAGGTGATCACGGGTAAGCTAATCTTAAACTCTAGCGAAGTCTATACCTTATTTGATACCGGTTCTTTCCATTCTTTTATTTCTCCTACTTGCGCTCAACGTTTAAATTTGACTTCAGAGAAATTAGACTTTGACTTATCTGTTAAAACTCCGTTGGGAGAAACCTTCATTACATCCACTATTTAGAAGTCTTGTTTGATCCAAATCGGCACTCGCACATTACCTGTCGACCTTATTTCTTTGAAAATACTTGCGTTTGATGTGATTTTAGGGATTGATTGGTTAACTACTCATCATGCAAAAATTGATTATTTTTGTAAGGTTGTTAGCTTTCATATTCCTAACCAACCTATTATGCTAATTCAAGCAACCAATCCACTAAAGTTAATCACTGTCATCTCAAGCCATAAAGCTTTTTATTTATTGAAAAATGGATGTCAAGCTTTCTTAGCCCATGTCACAGATTTAAACAAAAATACGTCAGATTTGAATGATATTTCTATTGTTAATAAATTTTCTGACGTATTCCCTGAAGAACTTCTTGGCCTACCCCCAGAGCGTGAATTCCAGTTTGGTATTGACCTTGAACCTAATACAAAATCTATTTTCAAAGCCCCATATCGAATGGCTCCTATTAAACTTCAGGAGTTAAAAATCCAACTACAAGAATTGTTAGATATCGGTTTCATTCGTCCTAGTACGTCTCCTTGGGGTGCTCCTGTTCTATTTATGAAGAAGAAAGTTGGAAGTATGAGACTTTGTATTGACTATCGGGAGTTGAATCATGTCACCATCAAAAATAGGTACCCGTTGCCTCGCATTGATGACCTTTTTGACCAGTTACAAGGCACCAAATTCTTTTCAAAGATCGATCTTTGTTCTGGATATCATCAGTTGAAGATTAAAACCAATGACATCCCAAAGACTGCTTTCAGAACTCGGTACGGGCATTATGAATTCCTAGTCATGTCTTTTGGATTGACTAATGCTCCTGCGGCCTTCATGGATATGATGAACCGAGTATTTAAGGAATATTTGGATCATTTTATGGTTATCTTTATTGATGACATCCTCATATGTTAGAGTTTATGCCCTAGAGGCCAATTATTTGATATAATTGCTTAACATTTGATATTATTGTTGATTGAATAAATAAATAATTTTATTATGATTTTATTTACTGCGTAATATAATTATTAACATAATAAAATTCCTTAGAATAGTGATACAAATTTTATAGTTTCAAGTATGTGACTTGAACATGAGATTATATAATTACAATTAGTATCATTGTTCTTAAATGTCCCTAGTCGAGTATCATTGTTGATGGGACAACAATGATGCATTGAGACTAGTATGTGAATTGACTGATGACCAAATCTCATTGGTCAAAAATATATGAGATATTAAGTCAATGCATAGGTACATGTTAGAGAACAATGTACTGGACAGACCCACCATGAGAATTCTATATGGAGCATTATGCGAAGTGTCATTAGCAATTCTCATAGTGACAATGATGTAATGGTCCTCCGACCTGAAACCGCTATATTACTACACGAGAATTTATGTACTTTGATATCATCAAATGTCACCTTTAATAGGGTGGACTATAAAGGTGATTATTGGGTTCATTATGAATCGTGTGAGTAATATGAGTGATCTAGATGGAATTTAACCATCCTATATTTTATAGGTGATATCCATAGGCCTCTTGATTGAGTAGGACTATGAAATGCATGGCCATGCTCAAATAGTGATTTGTTTCATATAGTCTACTCATTGATCAAGAAAACTCAGATTAAATTATGAAGAGTATGACACATTCCATGACTCGAGTTTAATCTAGGATATTAAGGTTAAAAGGATTAAATTACATTAAAATATTGGTCACAAAAAGGTTGCATCGAATTATCGATCTTATTATTACTTGGGTAGCAGTGATGCATTACTAAAAGCCGCTCACCGTTTATAACTTTATAATATGATTTTAAGGTTATTGCCAACGTAATAATAACCTATAGGGTCACACACAAAGAACGTAATTAAAAGGAAATTAATTTAAATTGTAAAGATTTAAATATGTCAATATGATTGATATAATTTTAAATTACGAATTTAAATTAATAGGATAATTTATATATAGGTATATTAATTAAGTAAGACTTAATTAAGATATATATAAATTCGGATTTTAATAACATTAGGTTTTGATTAATTCCTCCTAACTGCTATATATATAATGTATATCAGACTTTAGGTTTTACGTCAAAACAAAAAAAAACCCTAGCCGGTCTTAGAGAGAGACTAGAGAAAAATAGTTTAAAAATCCCCATCCTTGGTGGCTAGTGTCGGTTTCCTTCTTCTGCAGATTGTAAGACGATTCGTGTGGAGCGTTCGTGTGGATACCGTAGAGACGCAGTTCGTTTGAATTGCGTTAGAGATTCGACCGCATCGATTCTAGCTTTTACAATCGGTATAATTTCTTACCACTGAATTAATTATTTTTCGCATGGATCCTGTTTTAGGGTTTCAAAATTGCTTTAAATTTTAATTTCCGCTGTGCGTTTCTGTATCGAAACCCCAACAGTGGTATCAGAGCTACTTGTGAAAAGATTAATTCAGATTACGTGTTTTAATTGTATTCGATATATGTGATATATGATGATGTATGTTTACCGATATGAAATTGAATATATGATATTCCATTGTATATGTATTCTGGTAATATATATGATGATACTGTTAATCGTATCTTTAATCGGTGGAATAACAATATAACTGTTCTAATCGGATTAGAAGCGTGAAGAATCGTTTTAATATGATTAATCGAAACTGGATATATATGATAAATTCTGGGTGTACTGTTATTCGTTTTAATATGATTAAATCGAAACTGGACATATATGATTTGTTATTATGGGTGTTTTGGTGGATTAAAATGTATGATTCTGAAACTGTTTCAGAGATTCGTATGGAAAAATTAGCCGGACCACCGCCAGGGGGGAGACCCCCCCTTGGACCCCCCCGTCGTTGCGCACGATGGTCGTGACCCCAATTTGTTATATATTTTTCTTTAATTTTATATAAATTCTTATATTCTTATTGTGATATGCATGGTGCACAGTTATGGCCTTTTGACGCATAGGTTAGTGGTTTTGGTTTTGAAATACGGCTTGCATGTCGTGCCTTCCATAAATTCTAATGTAATATTCTCTTCTCATCTAAATCCCCTCGAATGTAACTCGAGGTTTCTTTATGTCATGTAATAATCTGTAATCAATGAAGATGTCAAGATGGAGAACACGATGAAAGATGATAATGGATAGGAGGCACATGCTTGAGGAAGATCCAAGGAAGCTATTTATTTTAAGATCTTTTACCACCTTCGATTGACCTTTAATCTTTCATTAGCTTGAAAAGATTGATAGTGGATTGGGCCATAACTGTGACACATTTAATTTTGCACTTTATTTATGCTTGTATGCGATATGATATGATAAATAATGTGCATACTTAATAACATTAAAATTGGTGAGATCTAAATTAATTAATAAAATCCCTCATTAAATTATTAAGTCTAAATCAGATGCCTTCCAATGAATAACACTCATCAAGACCTTGATCAATAGATGTACGTTTGCCAAAGCAAAGTACCCTATTTATCTAGGTAAGATGCGATAGGATAAGTGTGATATCCAAACTGTTAAAATCATTGGGCCCGACTTAACTAAGTTATCTCAATAGGATTGTGGACTTAGAGGCATAGAGTTTGGTAGGTACCATTAGATGGACTAAAAACATTTGTTGTTTACCAAACTATCCAGGAGTTATATATGATATAATTGACAAAGGGTTGTCTACCTAAATAATTATGTTTTAAGAGATTAGCCAAAGCTAACTTAAGTCATAATGAAATATGGATCTTGGCTCACTAGAAAGATTTAATAGAAAATGCTTTCCGAATTAATGGTGAGGGCTATTAATTTGAATAAAATAGTGAGAGGTATATTTTGAATATACTATTATCAATTACATAATATCAACTCTGCAATTTGACTTATTATTTTGACACTTATAAATTGTAGATATCAATGGCAAACAACAACAACACAAGTAGTCTTTCACTACAATCAGTCCTTGAGAAGGACAAGCTGAGTGGGATTAATTTTCTTGACTGGCACAGGAACTTGAGGATTGTCCTCAAACAAGAGCGTAAGCTATATGTCCTTGATGGGCCCATTCCTGCAGCACCGGCTGTCACTGTACCACGTGCGGAGCATAATGCTTACAGGAAGCATCAAGATGATGCTCTGGACGTGAGTTGTCTCATGCTAGCAACCATGAACGCTGAGCTTCAGAAGCAACATGAGTTAATGGATGCTTATGAGATGATCGAGCATCTCAAGAAATTGTTTGAAGGGCATGCTCGACAGGAGAGGTATGATACAAGCAAAGCGTTGTATCACTACAAGATGGGTGAACGTGATCCAGTTGGTCCACATGTGCTGAAAATGATTGGGTATATTGAGTACCTTGATAGGTTGGGTTTTCCAATCACTCCGGAAGCCCAAACTGATCTTATTTTACAATCTTTGAACAACAGCTACTCTCAATTTGTTATAAACTATCTTATGAATGAAATTGAAAAACTCCTTATTGAGTTGTTGAGCATGTTAAGAACTGCCGAGAACAACATGAAAAAGGCAGGACCCGCTCCCATAATGATGGTGCAAAAGGGGAATGCTAAGGGAAATTGGAAAGGCAAAAAGAAGATAGGATCTAAGTCTGTTGCCAAACCCAATTCCAAAACCAAACAGGCTTTAAAACCTAAAGGTGGGGTGGCTAAAGAAGGTGAATGTCACTTCTGTGGAAAACCTGGACACTGGAAAAGGAACTGTCATGCTTATTTGGAAGAAGTGAAGAAAAAGAAAGGAAGTACGACTTCTGATTCAGGTATATATGTTATAGAAGTCAATTTGTCTACTTCTACATCATGGGTATTGGATACTGGATGTGGTTCTCACATTTGTGTTAATGTGCAGGGACTCCGAAGGAGTAGGACTTTGGCAAAAGGAGAGGTTGACCTACGAGTTGGGAATGGAGTAAAAGTTGTTGCACTGGCCGTAGGAACTTATCATTTATCTTTGCCCACTGGGCTAGTTTTAGAATTAGAAGATTGTTATTTTGTGCCTGCTATAAACAAAAACATTATTTCTGTTTCTTGTTTGGACAAGAAAGGTTTTTCATTTATAATTAAGAACAATGGTTGTTCGTTTTACTTAAATGATATTTGCTATGGTGTTGCACAATTGTTTAACGATCTTTATATTCTTGATTTAGAAATACCTATCTATAACATAAACACAAAACGATTTAAATCAAATGATTCAAATCTGACATATCTCTGGCACTGTCGTTTGGGCCATATAAATGAGAAACGCATATCAAAACTCCATAAAGACGGATTTTTGGATTCATTTGATTTTGAATCATATGAAAAATGTGAATCTTGTTTATTAGGCAAGATGACTAAAGCCCCTTTTACTGGACACAGTGAACGGGCTAGCGATATATTGGGACTTATACATAGTGATGTATGTGGACCCATGAGTTCGTTTGCAAGAGGTAGGTTTTATTACTTCATTACATTTACTGACGACTTCAGTAGATATGGATATGTGTATCTAATGAGACACAAATCCGAATCCTTTGAAAAGTTTAAGGAATTCAAGAATGAAGTTTAAAACCAATTTGGCAAAAGCATAAAAGCCCTTCGATCCGATCGAGGAGGTGAATACTTAAGCCAAGACTTTGATGACCTTCTAAAGGAGTGTGGTATTATATCACAGCTCACTCCACCTGGAACACCACAATGGAATGGTGTGTCTGAGAGGAGGAATCGAACCTTGTTGGACATGGTACGATCAATGATGAATCATGCAGATCTTCCAATAAGCTTTTGGGGTCATGCCCTAGAGACAGCTGCATTCACACTTAACCGTGTTCCTACAAAGACGGTTCAGAAGACACCATATGAGATGTGGACTGGGAAACGTCCTAGTATGTCGTTCATGAAGATTTGGGGATGCGAGGCGTTTGTAAAACGTCTGGATTCTGATAAGCTCGGACCCAAATCTGACAAATGTAATTTTGTGGGATACCCAAAAGAAACAAAAGGGTATTATTTCTACAAACCTTCTGAGAATAAAGTGTTTGTTGCTCGAACTGGTATTTGTCTAGAAAGAGAATTTGTCTCTAAAGGAAACAGTGGGAAGAAAGTAGAACTCGAAGAAATTCGAGAACCACAAAATATCATTGAACCTGAGTTGGAACGTGAGCAGGAACCACAAGAAATTGTGGAAAGTGAACCTGCTCAAATTACACAAGGAATTCGTAGATCTGGTAGGACACGCCAAGAGCCCGAGAGATATTATGGATATCTTGTGACTCAAAATGGTGATGTGATGCTCATAGATCAGGATGAGCCTACTTCCTACCAAGAAGCTATGAATGGACCAGATTCTGAGAGATGGCTTGAAGCCATGAGATCTAAAATGGATTTCATGTATACTAACCAAGTATGGACTTTGGTTGATCCACCCGAAGGGGTAAAACCAATCGGGTGCAAGTGGGTTTTCAAGAAGAAAACCGACATGGATGGTAATGTACAAACCTATAAAGGCCGACTGGTAGCAAAAGGTTTCAAACAAATTCAAGGTGTTGACTATGATGAAACATTTTCTCTAGTGGCAATGGTTAAATCCATCAGGATCTTACTTGCTATTGCAGCTTTTTATGATTACGAAATCTGGCAGATGGATGTCAAAACTGCTTTCCTTAACGGAAATCTACTTGAGGATGTGTATATGACACAACCTGAGGGTTTTATCACTCCAAAGGATGCTGGAAAGGTATGTAAGCTGCAGCGATCCATTTATGGATTGAAGCAAGCCTCTCGGAGTTGGAATCTTCGATTTGATGAAGCAGTCAAAGAATTTGGCTTTATTAAAAATGAAGATGAACCTTGTGTATATAAGAAGGTTAGTGGGAGTCACATTGTATTCCTAGTATTATATGTTGATGACATATTAATTATTGGGAATGACATTCCTTCCGTACAGGCTGTAAAAACATGGTTAGGAAAATATTTTTCCATGAAAGATTTGGGCGATGCTGCCTATATTTTAGGTATCAAGATCTATAGAGATAGATCGAGAAAAATGCTCGGCCTAAGTCAAAGTACATATATTGATAAAGTGTTAAAACGGTTCAACATGCAAGAGGCGAAAAGAGAAAATTTACCCGTGACTCATGGTATAAAGATCTCTAAGGCCCAATGTCCTAAATCACAAGATGATGAGGAGCGTATGAGAAAGATCCCTTATGCTTCGGCAATTGGATTTATCATGTATGCAATGATATGTACTCGTCCAGATGTCTCGTATGCTTTGAGCATGACGAGCAGATACCAGTCGAATCCAGGTGAAGGTCACTGGACAGCAGTCAAGAATATCCTCAAGTACCTGAAAAGGACTAAGGATTCATTCTTGGTATATGGATGTGATGACGAACTGGCAGTAAAGGGTTACACAGATGCTAGTTTCCAAACTGACAATGATGACTATAAGTCTCAGTCAGGTTTTATGTTTTGCCTTAATGGTGGTGCTGTTAGTTGGAAAAGTTCGAAGCAAGAGACAGTCGTTGATTCTACAACAGAGGCTGAGTATATTGCTGCTTCTAGTGCAGCCAAGGAGGCTGTATGGATTAAAAAGTTCATCACTGAACTTGGTGTTGTTCCAACCATTGTTGATCCGGTTGCTCTATACTGTGATAATAATGGAGCCATTACACAGGCTAAGGAACCCAGATCTCACCAACGATCCAAGCATATACTTAGGCGGTACCATCTCATCCGTGAAATCATTGACAGAGGAGATGTACATATAGGAAGAGTGCCAACAGATGATAATGTTGCAGATCCACTGACCAAGGCTTTGTCGCAGCAGAAGCACGACGGTCACATTAGTTCTATGGGTATTAGATACATGAGTGATTGGCTCTAGTGCAAGTGGGAGACTGTTAGATTTTATGCCCTAGAGGCCAATTATTTGATATAATTGCTTAACATTTGATATTATTGTTGATTGAATAAATAAATGATTTTATTATGGTTTTATTTACTGCGTAATATAATTGTTAACATAATAAAATTCCTTAGAATAGTGATACAAATTATATAGTTTCAAGTATGTGACTTGAACATGAGATTATATAATTACAATTAGTATCATTGTTCTTAAATGTCCCTAGTCGAGTATCATTGTTGATGGGATAACAATGATGCATTGAGACTAGTATGTGGATTGACTGATGACCAAATCTCATTGGTCATAAATATATGAGATATTAAGTCAATGCAAAGGTACACGTTAGAGAACAATGTACTAGACAGACCCACCATGAGAATTCTATATGGAGCATTATGCGAAGTGTCATTAGCAATTCTCATAGTGACAATGATGTAATGGTCCTCCGACCTGAAACTGCTATATTACTACACGAGAATTTATGTACTTTGATATCATCAAATGTCACCTTTAATAGGGTGGACTATAAAGGTAATTATTGGGTTCATTATGAATCGTGTGAGTAATATGAGTGATCTAGATGGAATTTAACCATCCTATATTTTATAGGTGATATCCATAGGCCTCTTGATTGAGTAGGACTATGAAATGCATGGCCATGCTCAAATAGTGATTTGTTTCATATAGTCTATTCATTGATCAAGAAAACTCAGATTAAATAATGAAGAGTATGACACATTCCATGACTCGAGTTTAATCTAGGATATTAAGGTTAAAAGGATTAAATTACATTAAAACATTGGTCACAAAAAGGTTGCATCGAATCATCGATCTTATTATTACTTGGGTAGCAGTGATGCATTACTAGATGCCGCTCACCGTTTATAACTTTATAATATGATTTTAAGGTTATTGCCAACGTAATAATAACCTATAGGGTCACACACAAAGAATGTAATTAAAAGGAAATTAATTTAAATTGTAAAGATTTAAATATGTCAATATGATTGATATAATTTTAAATTACGAATTTAAATTAATAGGATAATTTATATATAGGTATATTAATTAAGTAAGACTTAATTAAGATATATATAAATTCGGATTTTAATAACATTAGGTTTTGATTAATTCCTCCTAACTGCTATATATATGATGTATATCAGACTTTACGTTTTACGTCAAAACAAAAAAAAACCCTAGCCGCTCTTAGAGAGAGACTAGAGAAAAACAGTTTAAAAATCATCATCCTTGGTTGCTAGTACCGGTTTCCCTCTTCTGCAGATCGTAGGACGATTCGTGTGGAGCATTCGTGTGGATACCGTAGAGACGCAGTCCGTTTAAATTGCGTTGGAGATTCGACCGCATCGATTCTAGCTTTTACAATCGGTATAATTTCTTACCACTGAATTAATTATTTTTCGCATGGATCCTGTTTTAGGGTTTCAAAATTGCTTTAAATTTTAATTTCCGCTGTGCGTTTCTGTATCGAAACCCCAACATCATATACTCCAAAAGCCGTGAAGATCATGAGCAACACTTGAGGCTGATACTCCAAAAGTTTCGTGAAAACAAGCTATATGCTAAGTTGAAGAAATGCGAGTTCTGGCTTGAGAAAGTAGCATTCCTTGGGCATATGATATCAAATCATGGAATATCTGTTGACCCGACAAAGATTGAAGCAATTCAAAGCTGGGAGCAACCTAAGTCAGTGACTGAAGTACGTGGCTTTCTCGGCTTAGCTGGTTATTATCGGAGATTCGTAGAAGGGTTTTCTCGAATCGCTACTCCATTAACTCAGATGTCTTGGAAAGATACAAAATTTGGTTGGAGCAAGGAATGTGAGAAGAGCTTTTAAGAACTCAAGAGGAGACTCATTTCAGTACCTATTCTGACAATACCATCTGGCTCGGAGGGATTTGTCATCTACAGTGATGCTTCAGGCAAAGGGTTAGGATGTGTTCTCATGCAACATGGAAAAGTCATAGCCTATGCCTCACAACAACTCAAGAAATATGAGAGGAATTATCCTACTCATGTTCTAGAGTTGGCAGCTGTCGTTTTTGCGCTTAAGATTTGGAGGCATTACCTGTATGAAGAAAAGGCGGAGATCTATACGGATCATACAAGCCTCAAATATTTCTTCTCTCAAAAGGAACTCAACATGCGGCAACGACGATGACTTGAGCTGTTGAAAGATTACGACCATACCATTCAATACCATCCTGGAAAAATAAACATAGTAGCTGACACATTGAGTAGAAGATCATATGCGGGTACGAGTGCAATATTGTCAATGCAAAGCTCCATTTTGTATGACTTACAAAGGATGAAGACAGAGTTAAAGACTCGAGGGATCCATGTGATGATGGAAAATATATGAGTAGAACCGACTTTAATTGATAAGGTTAAAGTTGCTCAAGCTACAGACTTGGAGCTGATGCGTATGAGGAAGAAAGTGCAAGAAGGTGCTATTTTGTAAACAAGAATCGATGAAGAAGGAATACTTCGAGTCAACTCCAGACTTTGTGTTCCTAACGATTCTGACTTGAAGTATAAAATCATGATGGAGGCACACAACACACCATTTACAATCCATCCTGGGAGTACCAAAATGTATCGTGATCTTCGACATACATTTTGGTGGAGCAATATGAAGAGAGAAATAACAGGGTTTATCTCAAGGTGTCTAACTTGTCAACGAGTCAAGGCGGAGCATCAAGTGCCAAAAGGTCCATTAAAATCACTTGAAATTCCAGAATGGAAGTGGGAGCACATTATCATGGATTTCGTTACTGGTCTTCCCAAGGTTTCTCAAGGCATAGATGCGATTTGGGTCATTGTTGATAGATTGACCAATTCTGCTCTTTTCATACCGATACGAGAAACTTATACACTTGAACGTCTTGTTTGTATGTACATAAATGAGATTGTAAGATTGTATGGTATGCTAGTATCCATAGTTTCGGATCGAGACCCAAGATTCACTTCACGATTTTGGGTTAGTTTGCAAAAAGCTATGGGAACGATTTTACAATTTAGTTCGGCATATAATCCTCAAATGGACGGATAGTTGGAGAGGACTAGTCAAACTCTTGAAGATTTATTAAGCTTTGTGTCCTTGACTTCAAAGAAAATTGGGACAAGTTCTTACCATTGGTGGAGTTTTCCTACAACAACAGTTATCAAGCAAGTATTAGCATGGCTCCATTTGAGGCATTGTATGGAAGAAAGTGTCGTTCTCCAGTATGCTGGGATGAGGTGGGTGAAGCAACGTTGTTGGGACCGGAGTTGGTACATATGACTACGGAAAAGATTCAAACGAACCGATAATGTATAAAAACCTCACAAGATCGATAAAAGAGTTATGTTGATCTTCATTGAAAGGATGTGGAATTCAATATTGGAGATCATGTGTTGTTACGTGTTGCTCCATGGAAAGGAGTTATGAGATTTGGAAAGAGAGGAAAGCTCAATTCTCGATTCATTGGCCCATTTATAATCCTCGATCGAGTAGGAACCGTGGCCTATAGACTCGCCTTACCGCCAAGTATGTCTCGTGTTCATAACGTGTTTCATATATCTATGTTACGTAAATATGTGAAAGACCCGAACCACATTATTGAATTAGAACCGGATGAGATAGCGGAAGATTTAACGTATGAAGAGGTACCTGTTAAAATCTTAGATAAGAAGGATCATATTCTACGCTCCAAGGTTATACCTCAAGTCAAAGTTTTGTGGAGAAACCACAAAATTGAGGAAATGACCAGGGAGTTAGAATCTGAAATAAAGTCAAGGTATGTTCAACTCTTCAATATACCAGGTACGCACCCTAATTTCAAGAACGAAATTTCATAAGAAGGGGAGGTTGTAAGACCCCAAGTTTTATAAATAAAGATTAATTTTTTTCTCGAGTTATATTTTTGAATATTATGGTGTGGATTTGATATAATGTCATAGTTGTGTGTAATATTTACAAATTTTGCAAAGTAAGCAAGTGGTTATAAAATATTCGATTGGTCGGGGAATATTCATTTTAACAAGGAATATTCATACGACGACACCATCATTGGTGGACCCCACAACGAAATAACTGTCGGAGTTAGAAAACGACAGAATTATCTTTTTATAAAATAACGGTGAAAGTTTTACTATTAAACTGTTGAAATACCCTATGGTAAAAGAACAGTAATACGCGTGGTTACATAGTAGCACACGGTATTGATTATTGATGCTTACGTGAGAAGTCACTCAGTTATACTCAATTATTGCTACAGTAATTACTGCATAGTATCTCACGTTATTTGATTTAATTATTGTCACAGTATCATCTGCATAATATTTTATATTATTTAATCAATAATTGAGACGATAAAGTTATTCATATTATTATTTGCAATATTGATGATGTCTAGAAAGTTATGTCGAGGAGAGGTTTGGTAACCTAATTGCACGCCAATAGGGAGAAATCCTTATCAAAAAGCCCCCTCTTTCATGGGAATGATCTGGTTGTTAAATATTGTGATTTATAATATTAATGATGAATAATTGTTAATAGATTAAAAATGTGTTTATTAAAGATAAGTGATTTGTGGTAATTACTTATTCAATTTTTGATATAAATATATGGGTTTATTATAAGTTTGGCTTATTATTCCATGAGGAGATGTGCTAATTTTTCATACCGTTGGTTGAAGTTATAATAGTAAATCAATATGGATCGATGGTTTAAAGTTTTAATAGTAAATCAGTATGAATCGTTGCTTTAAGTTTTAATAGTAAATCAATATGGACCGTCCGTTTAAAAGTGAATTAATATGGACCGTTCATGAATTAGTTACTATTCAATCCTTTTTCCTATAAATAGAAGCTCATTCCTTCATTATTTCTTACGAATTCACTGAAACTCTAAAGAGAAAAACTATAAAGAGCAAGAAGAAGAGTATTATGCTACTACCCTACTTCAGTATTCACTCTTCTATTAAGGTAAGGGGTATTATTTCTTTCGTATTCATGAAGAGAGTTATTTTCTTTCAATACTCGTAAGGGTTGTTATTCCATTCTTTATTATTCTATTGGAATAACATGTCTACGCTGACTACCGCATGCATGGTGAAATCTTTTCTTTATTCCATTCTTTATTATTCTGTTGAAATAACCTGTCTACGCGGACTACCGTATGCATGGTGAAATCTTTTGTTATTTCATTCTTTATTATTCTGTGGGAATAACCTATCTACGCGGACTACCGCATGCATGGTGAAATCTTTTGTTATTCTATTCTTTATTATTCTGTGGGAATAACTTGTCTACGCGGACTACCGCATGCCTGGTAAATAACCCTTCGTATTCAATTGTTATTAAATTATGGAAATAATCTGTCTACGTGGACTACCGCATGACAGGTGAAAATCCATTTGCAGTTTCGTATATTATTTCTTTTCATATTCTTAAATCTAAACTTACTATGGTATGTATTGCTTCTATAATTTCTGAAATTAGTGGAATATCCTTGAGTTTTGCGCTTCATCCAGTATCGTTTCATTGGAATATTGATCTGAACTTTCTTATTAAATATCAATATTTTCACCTGGGATACTATTCACGGGTTACTATTCACTCGATTACTATTCACTAGAATATTATTAACCCGAGAATTCAAGATACTTTTCTTACTGAGTTACTATTCACGGGGTATTATTCACCCGGAGTACTATTCATGACAAAAAATAATTTCTTTTTGGTCCAAATCACTTTTGATACAGTATTATTCTTGAATTTTACTCCACAAAGTAGTATCATGTTGACAATTTGGATATTTTTAAACTCTGGATAAATTTAAAGTCATTAATATTTATCCTTGATCTCGTTTGATTGAATTTTTTTATCATTGTCATCATCCTCAAGCTTATATTGTGATAAAAGTCATCTGTGGCTTACGTGCATAGATGTACTATTGATTGGTATGATTATGACCAGGGATTATTCTGTATAATCATGACCGTAATGTTACAAATGATGTGGTAAAAGTCCTCATTGGCCCGTAGTGCATTGATAGATAGTTGTTAGCATGATCATGACCATTGATGAAAATACGAATATCCTTGACCCGTAGTTCATGGATAATTCATGGTCGTGATACTAATGAATATCTTTAGTCGTAGTGCAGGAATGATTCGATGATGTGGATTAAGTCTCAGCGATAAAATTGATGATAAACTTTTTAAATTATAGAAGATAGTAGATATCATGCTCTACTTGACTCTTCTAATGGATTGCTTGTTCCGCTACAGTTAAACTTGATATTTATTATATTTTTATCAGTTTAACATGTTAAAGCCTAACGATAATTTATTCTGCATTATCTTAGTCATAATATTTCTTACTGGGCTAGTTGAGCTCACCCTTTGCTTTCATTGTTCTCTTCAGGAAATGAGAATATAGCTGGGACTAGTCGGGGAACAGAGTGGCGATTCAGATGTTTGCATTAGTAGTCCTCACTATTCTGTGAAATAGTGTGATAATAAATGATGACTTATTTTGAGTTTAAATACTGTCTAGAAGATAATATTTGTATTAAAACTCACAGCTCATGTTGTATATTTAAGTTTATATTTGTATTATGTACCATATATTTGGCGACTCAGAATAGGTGATGTATACCTATTTTGGGGGCGTCACATTTTTCACAGATATGCTGCCATTGCTAGGGTATGACCGAAGAAGGATACTGGAATGTCGATAAAATTATTATGGACCGCACCATATCTAACATGGTATAATTTTTCCTTTCAGATACACCAATCAATTATTACGTATCATAAGGCACCCATTATGGAAAACCATTTAAGATGATCTAGAAACTCATTGCACAAGTATTCCTTCCTCGATCTAATCAAAGAATCTTAATACTTTGCCAATTAGTTTCACCTCTGAATTCTTTAAAAATTTCAAATGATTATGACTTGTATTTCATCAAATACAAATATTCAACTCTTTGAATGATCATCTCTTTTTATTATACTAGTTTGTTCAATTTGCAAAATAATTTTTATGTAAGTCAAGTATACAATGTCCATTAAGTAATATTTCAGTTCTATACAAAACATTATTATTATAAATAAAACAACAATTGTTTTTAAATATAATACCAAAAAAATTTTGCTGTCCAATAATAAAATGGAAATAATATTTCTAACGAAAACTGGAATACAATAACAATTTATTGACTTAGTAGATTTGCTCGCAGGCAATGCTAAACTATAAGTTTTTCTGGCTAATGCAGCAACTTTTGCTTCATTTCCCACACATGGGATTACTTATCCTTTGTTTAGCTTTTCTACTTCTGCTTAGGTCCTCCATAAATCTATATTTATGAGAATCAAAGTCGGTATCCAATAGTCCAATACCCAAATAGAATCTTGACTTAAAGAAAAATTTATTTCAATCATGAATGTATTTGTAACCGAAGCTTCACTAAGCTTCTTCTGGTTAGCCTCTGCAAGATGCTTCTCGCAGTTTCCTTTCTAGTGTCCTAGCTTATTGGAGTGGAAGTAAATTCCTTTGTTATCCGTATCAGTTTTCTTCTTCTTATCCTTTGTTTTGCCTTTCTATTTATCTTCTTAGAATCGCTCTTCTTTTTAGAAGATCCTTTGGCCCCTACCAGTAAGACTTGGTCTTTCTTGGTTGCAAAGTGGCTCTCAGCATTTTCAACATGTTAAGCAAATCAGCGAGGCTGATATCTAACTTGTTCATATGAAAAATTCACAACAATTGTGATGAGTCTGGGAGCGAATTCAAGATCAAATCTTGGCTCAACTCTCAATCCATGACAAAACCTGTTGTCCTAATTGTTCAATCAAATTGATCATATTAAGGACTTTTGTATGTACTATAGTGTCATCGGTCATTCTAGATCGGAAGAGCTCCTTGGATATCTAATATTTATTATTCCTACCATCCTCTCCTTCAACTACTTGAAGTGCAGGATTATAGTAGAAGCATCCATAGTGTCATGCTAAAGTTGAAGCTCGTTACTCATGGATGCGAGCATGATGCATTAAGCCAACTGTGCATCATCTTGCCACTTTCTAAAAGTAGCAATCTCTTCCTTAGAGGCATTGTCTACAATCATTGCAGGGATAAGCGTATTAAGGATATAAAATAACTTTTCAACCTTGAGAACTATTCTCAAATTATTTAACCAATCCAATTAATTTGTTCTAGTTAAATAACATCTAATAAGTTCTGCAGTGATAGTGAATTAGACATTGTAAAATTCTGTAAATTAATTTGTAATTTAACAACATTTTAGCATATATTCTTTTATTAATTACCAAGATAAATTAGGTCTTGTTTTAAATTGATATCTACCACTATTTTTTTAAAACTATATTACCCTCACTTATATAGTTCAGCAAAATCTAATTAAAGATTTGCTAGTGAGAATAAGAATCTCATTTCAAATATATATAGCATTGTGTGTGCACAACAAAACATATATAAATAAATAGGTAGACAACTCTTGTCAATTACATCAACATGTAACTCCTTTATTTTGCCTTTTAGATCATAATTGTCAAGTGTATGCACATCCGAACTAAAATAATCCAAGTTAAGTCCAATTTAGCACTCCATATATTCAAAAGAAAAACATTGTCCTTGTGGTAACACAACAAAATAACATCGTTCAATCTATTTATAAGCATCAAATGTGATAAAATAACATTTCAAAAAATTAAGATAAACCTTGTGATGACACAATAAACTTATAATAATTAATTGATACTCTTTTAATTTTTTTCATGCTAGAAGGCGACGTTTGATATTCCAAATACCTTTGAACGCTTAGGTCTTAATATAAAATCTTTGAGGGGTTTGTTATTATTTTTATCTCATCTTGATTAGCGCGCATGCACATGTATATATAAAATACACGTCATATTAATTTACATACGAAGCATGTTGCATAATATATATATATATATATATATATATATATATACTTTATTCTAGTTTAGTTCACTAGAGCCACCAAGTGAACTAAGAGGTTAAACCTAGAGTGCAAGAATTAAATTTAAATATAACTATTACATTTAAACTCGGGCTCCATTTCAAACGGGTCTTCAAGCGGTCCTTGCTCCTTGATCTCCAAATTTTCAAAATTAATTCTAATTTTTCCTATTACAAAACTGTTTACAATAAATAGAAACCTTGATCAGCGGTTAAGGAAAATTATATAGGAGGGAGATAGAATTGACATCAAGAAAAACTAGAGAAGAAGAGGTGCGCAGACTCCATTTAATAAAACTCATACATTCATGCATCCAACTAAAATAAAATCCAATCACATTGGTCAATAGTCCATAATCAACCTTATTTATTATCATACACATCATCATATGCATCAATAAATAACATTCATCTCATAAATAAATAAAACCATTCCATATATGCATTGATATCAATTTAATGGGCAATTAAAAGTTTACTAGAAATCCAATTTTTTTTTAAACAAAATAAATTCCTTTTATTTAAATCATAATAAACTTATTTATTTTATTTTATCCAATGTTGAATAAAAAATAAACTCCTTTATTTTTAATCAAATTCCAAATCAAAATAAACTCCTTTACTTTAATTAACATGGAATCCAATTTCAAGTACAAAACAAACTCCTTTATTTTAACTTAAAATTGTTGGAAAAATAAAATATGTTGAATCATATTCCTTATCAAAATTAAACATCTTTAATTTTAGGAAACATGAAATCTTATTACATATGTGAATAAACTCATTTATTCTAGGAAACATGGAATCATATTTCATATGTGAGCTAACGTGGAATCCAATTCCAAGTTAATATAAAACTTTAATTTTTAAAATATATTCCAATTAAAAATAAACCTTTTATCTTAACTGAAATAAATAAAATAAATAAATTCAAATTTTGGTGTTGGAAGCGGTCGCGTCCATAATGAATTGGGACACGGCGCGGTCGCGCTGCAACCCCAGAAACGTTTTCTGGGTTAGGGAGCGGCCGCAATCCAAAATGAAATGGAAGCGGCGCAGCCGCGTAGTAGAATAAAAAATAATAAATTCTTGCCTAGAAAATTTGATCCAATCGCATACCATACATACATAGAATCATTAAAATTGATAATTAGCACAAAGTTAAGCTTTGATACCACTGTTAGGTTTGTATATAGCGCGATAATGAAATCAAATTACATAAAAGGTGCGGAAGAGCGATAAAACAAAATTTAAATTTTTTCATAAAACCATCACCATGATCATACTTTGTGCATAATTATCAATCAATAGAAAAAAGATGGAAATCAGATTCATACCCTTGTAGAAACTAGCTTCCTCAGTACGAGTTCATCTCAAATTCCTTTTCACGTTCAACTTGAATCCACCGGGTTTGATTCCTTCCTTTGATCAACGTTAGCTACCCAAGTGTTTGACTTCTAGAAGTTATCCACCAAGGAAGAACAAGTATTCAAGAAGATGAGTGTTTAAAAAAATCCTAGATTCTATCTCCATAGAATATTGTGTACTCTCCCAACTCTTGGAATTGTCATTAACCCTAAATCAAAATAAGACTCCTCTTATTTATAGATGTAGATAACCCTCCTAAACAATTTAGGAATAATGTTTTATTTTAATTAATTATATTCCTTTAATTAATTAGGCTCCTAATCTTATTAGAAATAATTAATTAAACTCTTTTTAATTAATTAGCCTCCTAATCTTATTAGGAATATATGAGAGTACTTTTATTAAATTAATTCTCAAACTCCTTTAAAAATTAAATAATAATAATAGTAATAATAATAATAATAATAATAATAATAATAATAATAATAATAATAATAATAATAATAAGGCTCCTCTTATTATATTATATTTAATATTTTCAAAATATTAAATAATAAATATTAAGCTATTTAATTTATTCTATCACCATAGATTAAATTAAATACACTTAACTTATTATTACGATTATGTCATTTGCTTCATAAATAAATATTTTTCCTTTTTTGGTTTGACCCTTTAGGTTCTCCATATTAAATCGGTTGTGAATAAATCAATTAGAATAATTCTAATCTTATTTAAATAAATAAATGAATCTAATAATTTATTTAAATAAATAAATAACATTTATTCTACAATAACGATAAACCTTCTTAGTGATCAATGACTTTTCAGATAATATAAATTTCAACATTAATCATAAAAGAACATTTAGGTAATAGTTACCGTACAATTCAATCCTTCCACCATACAATGTCCCAATTAAATATAAGACATGAAATTACTTTCAAGTCTTATTTTATTTAATAATATGTATTTCGATTCTTAAATGCACAACTCCAAATAATACAAATTAGAAATTTCTTTCTAATTTCATTATACCTTGATCAAGGACTATTGGATTGTCATTTATCGAATTACATAAGACATTCTCTTCTTTTACTAGAAGCGGTAGATTCTTTGTTGATAATTCATTGTCTCTATGTACAACTTATTACACCCAAACATACCCTTTGATATATCCTAAGGGTCTTAAGGGACATGTCAAAATATAACTCATCATATACAAGATACTATGACGATCTCAAGTCTAAGGATCACATGTACTACTATCACTATAGGAATTCCTATTGACCGGCAAGTAAAAATCCGTTACGTATTCCTTAGTGAGCCACGTTCAGTGAACTTATTCTCCAATAAGCACCTACATACTTGTTTTAGTCTCTCCACACAAATGACCATGAGATAAATCATCCTCATCCAATAAGTAAACAACGTATGTACCAATCTATCCGGATTCACTAATCCCCTTTTTAGTAATTCAACAATTGAGAACAATTTTAGTTTGTGAGCTATCTAAGAATTTTGATCACATTAGCATGATTATCATCATGATTCTAAAAGTATTGCTCAAAATTATGGGTTTATCACATATTATAAAACAACACTTTGTAGATAAATTAAAAGTCTTTAATTAAATAATTCTTTTATTAATAAATGAATAAGATTATGAAAAAGTATATGCTTAATCATCAAACATGATTGGCTTGTGTGCATACTACTTTCATTGACAATGCAATGACACTTGTACATCAGCAGCGTGAGCAGACAGATCAAAGGTTATAAGAAAATTGAGACGATATTGTCTTGTCTTGTAACCAAATGCAAGAGCTGTGACGCCCCCAAATTCAGACCACTCACGTCTCGAATTTGGTTCGCTACGTGCTACAAATCTAATGACTAAATAACATCTTAATGCAACGGAAATTACAGAATAGATTACATTTATTTAATATAATCATTCGCGTCCCAAGGGTTCCTAACTTAAAACATCTCTTACATACCTTAAACATAGATTAAACATAACTAATACATAACACAATATGTCTTAACATTATCATAAAACTTCTAAATAAATATGAAGCTACTCTGTAGCTTTGCCCTTGATCTTATCAGTACCCGAGGGTCCGCCTTGCTTTGCCTTAACTGAAATATTTTTAGGGAAAGCAAGAATGAACAATAAGTTTGCTCAGGAAATAATATAGAAATAAGGGTGCTCAATATAGTTTTAATTTCTCAAGGGTACAACAATAATGCTAGTTCAAGGATAGCAATAAGTATCAATGGTTCTCAACAATAGTCACTAAGGACAGAAAATATCAATAAGATTCAATACTTAATCATTTTGAGATTTCAAATTAATGAATATTGAGCAGTCATTAAGGACTATGAACTTCTACTAGAATTAACAGTAATATACTGATAATCCAACAAAAACGAGTACAACATGTGATTAGCCTAAAGTACCCTACGTTATGCATATCGTTTAATCGTACTCAAGTGCGCACGTCGGTCTCCCGACAAATACAGTTTCCCCTTCAAAGAAGGTTGTTTATCTCAGTCAATACAAGATTCCGCACCAATCAATTGGTTTGGATTACTTTCAAATTATGATTTAGGTATAGCCAAATCAAATGACATAGACCGCTCTTTAAATGTATATAAGAACAATTATAAGTTCAATACTCGAAATCAAAGTTTAAAGAATATAAACAACTCTATTATAACTAAGAAGCATTATGTTATAAGATAGGAATCATACTTTCAATTGTTTTCTTGTACAACCAATAATAGTACAAGCTCAAGTAATACTCAATAAAGAGTAGGGTTCGAGTACTTGCACAAATTCAAAGTTGTGTAAGATAGGAAACTTGCATCAAGAAATAAGGTTTATATACTTGCCTTAAGCGTAGTTTATCAACCTTTAGCTTATCGATACCTTTCGAACCCTATTATAACATAATTATGTATATAGGATATTCATTAGTTATGTACATCCGATACACAAACTCGATATGTAAGTTTATCATACACATACGATTTTAACTTACCCGTATAATCCTATACATAAGTCATTACGTACTTTACATACACATAACATAAAATCAGCTTGTAAGACACTATGAATCAAATAACATGGTTCCTAATCATTACTTGATAATCATAGTTTGTAATCATAGCTGACTTAACATTTGAAAGTTTGTAAATACTTATCAAACCTATGATTATATTGCTAGTATGCTCATTGACATCTGGACATACCACTAAGCATGCATTACAGATTAAGATAATAATACAAGCATGCATCAAGTTCAGGTTATAATTAAATAGGCTCTGTTCATTCTGCATATTGGCGCGGCCGCGCTTGGTTTGTACTAAGGAGTGGCGCGGCCGCGCTGCTCCTGGTTAAGACCAAGACATGGTTAACCACTTTTGAATTTTTTTGGCAAGTTTTAATTTTAGAAAAATTAAAATGGTTAACCACTTTTGAATTTTTTGTTGAAATCCTATAAAACATGCTTGCATGTCATTGAAAGTGAAATTTAAACAAGATTCTAATTTTAGGGGAATCCTTGGGATGTTTTGTGACGCCCCCAAAATAGGTATACATAAACCATTCTGAGTCGCCAAATACATGGTACAGAAACAAATACAACTTCATTAAAACACTTGTCGCGCAAAATACGACAACACAATACTGTGAGTTTAAATACCAAATGTGACTCATGTCTCAACTATGAACAACACCTCACATTGATACATTACATAAAGGTACAGTCAATAACTATTTTAGAAATTAAAATCTTTGGGAAGTGCTCAAGAAAACCTTCGTACATGGGAGGCCATGCGTCTAGGTTATGATAGATATCATATGTCCACAGAATTATCCTTGGTTGACCCAATAGACCCCAAAGAAAAATGAGAAGATTACTATCATATTCTTTCCAATGGTGAGTCTTCTCTTGAAATATCATTATATCAACTGTCTCTAATTGAGAATTATACTTCAAACAAATACCAAGATTATATAGGTAGTGCTCGTAGATATACTCAGCAAGTGGATGTGCACAACCCTATCTTCTGATGATACGAGGTTGTATGTCATTAGACATCTTATATGATAGTGGCAAAACACCCTTCCAACGTTGGGTTCGCCTCACCCTATTTGATTCACCAAATATAACTACTAAATGATGTATAAAATATAACACATTTTTCTATACTGTTTAGGGAGAACTCCACAGCTAGAGACCACCGTTCTATTTCCTTGTTACCCCCGCTCGACCCAGCTACACTCTTATTACCTGAAAAGAATTGTGAAGCAAAAGGGTGAGCTCAACTAGCCCAGTAAAGAATATCATGACTAAAGATAAATAAATTATTCATAGCCTTCGACAGTAATAAATCAGAGATTTAAAATATATGATAGATGATAAAAAAATTTAACCATAGTTGTAGCAGAACGAGCAATCCATTAGAAAAGTCAAATAGACCATAAAGTCTATTATCTTCTCCACGTTAAAAGTTTACCAATAATATTTTATCCCTGTAACATCAATCAACAGTTCCTTTCCACAATTATATGAATAACTCATAATCATAATTGTGATTCTAAATTCCTCTTCTCATTCAGGACGAAGATAATTTTCATCACATGTCTTTACCTGAAACATCAAAGATCATGGTTATACGTTCATAATCATACTAATAAATTCATCTTTGCACTATGAGCCAAAGATATTCATTAACAGTTCATCTTTGCACTACAGGCTAAAGATATTCAACAATAGGTCATCTTTGCACTTCGGGCCAAAGATATTCATCAATAATTCATCTTTGCACTACCGGCCAAAGATATTAATATCTCAAAGAAATACATAATTATTTCAGAATTTATATAACCAATAATTATAACCATGTTGATCAATTCACCTTTGCACTTAAGCTAAAGATATTCACTTATAAATTCAATGGTCATGATCACACTAGTCAACAATTCATCTTTGCACTACTGGCCAAAGAGAACCCATAGTCACGATCATACCAATAATCTACCCATCTTTATACTCAAGTCAAAGAGAAATATCATCTCCAGGATTATAAAAATGTTATATATGATAATAAAAATAATATGATCAACAACTGCGTTTAATTTCAAAAGCAATATTCATAAATTAACGATAATTTGGTTAGAAAAAGAAACCAATTTTGTCGTGAATAGTGCCCCGTGAATAGTAACTCATAAATAGTAATTCATAATTCATGAATAGTAATCCCGACATGAAAAAGGTAGAACTTTTACAATAAAATCTATACCAATATTTCGATATAATGATATTGAAAGAATAACATTTTTTAAACTTATAAATAATTTATTTTAATTGTTTACACTTTACTAAATAATGTATTTAATCATCTAAAAATGCCAAACTCATAAGATTTCATCACCAATAACCAAAACCCTCATCAAAAATCTGCATATACCTTATATAGGATTCTCAAGCCATAAAATTCTATTTTTCACTTTTCTTACTTCCCATAACATATTTAATTCATTTACTCATAACTAGTCTATTTTCAAGAAAAATACCAAATCAGTCCCAAAAATATTTTTTTTCTGGGATTTAGCATAATATAGTCCCATATTGAACATATATTTTTCCCGAAATTTTTAACATTTATTTACTATTTTTCATATGGCCAAAACTGCCGAATATTTAGACATTTATCATAAATTGTACTTTTGTCCAAAAATTCTGAAATTTATAGAGTATACTTCTGTTATATACATGTACTTCCAATAAAAATTTTACCAATTTTGGAGTTAACCACAAGGAGTTATAAGGGTTTACTTTTAAAATAGTTTTTTCCCATAAAATTCATAACTCTTAATCTATACATCAAAAAATCGCCATTTTTGACACAATCTAGAAAACTCATCAAATTATCATTTTAAATTTTTCCAAAATTTTTGAAGGTCAGAAAAATTACGAAACTGAAAAATATAATAACCCTTAAAATCTCTTACCTCAAAAGAGCAGTATTTCTAACTGGAATATCGGATGGAAAGTCGAAGGAACCTTGTACCGGATAATAACTCTCAAAGTATCTAAATACTAATAAAATATGCTCGACAATATAGGGAGAAAGAAAACTTATTTCTGATGTGATTTTTAATTCTAACTTAAGCGCCTATTTATAGGAAAATGTTAGAACGCCAAAGGAACTAAATTAATAAAATAATATTATTTATTTATCATCCTTCTACGTATGTCATCCTTGAACAACTTCAGCCACCAGAACAATTAATTAAGCACATGTGTTCACAAGAAACAAAAGTGAGTCCCACCCTTAATTAATAAAAATATTTTATTTTCCGAAACTTCAATAATTCATAGAAAATAGCTCGTTTATCAGAAAAATATGAATTTTATATCCATTCCACACGAAATCGAATTCTCTACAACTTTGTAGCTTTAAATTTTTCTAAATTCCAGACAGAAAATATCCGAAACCCATAAACGGATGATTTTCAACACCTTTTAAAATTTATAAAAAATCATGCGTTAATTTTTAACGGTTCAAAATTTGTGGACATATACCCATCTTATATATGTATAACATATCCAAAAATCACAACAATCCAACGGTCGAATTAAAATTATAACTCACGCAATAAAGCTTTAAAAACACCGATTTGATCTTTTGATACCTCCAATCCGACAAAATACTTGATAAAACACCTCAACATTAATTCCTTCATTAATAATCACATAAATAAATCCATCATTTATATCCACATCAAATAAATATTTCCTTATCATATAAATTAATAATTAATTATTCACAAATAATATTATAGAATCACAATTATGACAACCAGGCCGTTCCCAAGAAAGAGGGGGCTTTCCAATAAGGATTTCTCCTTACTGACGCGCAATTAGATGACCAAACCTCTCCTTGACAGAACTTTCTAGATATTGCCAATAATGCTATCTAATAATATTATTCAGATAATATGAATTGTTGATCTGATAATAGAAAATATTGTGCAGTGACAATTATTGAACAACAATAATATAAAATATCAACGTAGCAATTATTGAATCAATAAAATAAAATATTGAACAGTAATTACTGTAATAATTATTGAGTAGTGTCTTCTTATGTAAGAATCAATAATTTAAAAATAATGTGCAATACCGTGTGCTACTGTGCAACAACGCGTATTACTTTATTTTACCCACCGGGTATTCCAACAGTGTTAACGGTAACGATTACGTCGTTATTTATAAAAATTTAAATTTGTCATTTTCTTCATCTGACAGTTATTCTGTTATGGGGCCCACAAATGGCTGTGCCGTCTAACGAATATTCCCCGACAGAAAGAATATTCCACGACCAAACAAATATTCCCCGATAACAATGAATATTTTATAACCACTTGCTTATATTGAAAAATTTGCACATTTCACCCATAACCAAAGCATTATATCAAACTAACACCTTATTATTCACAATAATAAATAGAGGAAATTCGATTTTATTCATTAAAAAGTTGGGGTCTTACATGTTTCCGTTTTCTAAATTATAATAAATGAATATATATATATATATATATATATATATATATATATATATATATATATATATATGAAGTGAATAAAATCTGACTTAGTTTGACTTTGAAGCCTCTGTTACTCGGAAAAGTAAGCCCTAGATGTGTATCTACACCCAACGTAAAATCAACTGGTTTGGGAGTCGTTGTTGGTTGAAAGTTGAACATTGCATAAGTCAGGTAGAAATTTAAAAAAAAATCATTATATATAAATTTAGCTTGACTAGTGTTGTTTTGTGGCCTTTGTTACTCAAGGTAATAGATCCTTAAGGGTGTCTTTACACCTAGTACCCTAATGCCTACTAGTTTTGGAGTCATTGGTCAAACGCTCATTACATGAGTAACTTTGAATAGCCTAAGAGAATTAGACATTGCACAAGTCAAGAGTATATTTTAAGAACGAGATGGAGAGTAAAGCGCACTCATTTAATAAAGAAAAAAATAATAAACATATTTGGAAACCTTAGGCTTGGTGATTTGTTGAAATTATCTGAATTTGATGTGTTTAGCAGTTTTGTAGGGTCAAGATTGAAATTTTTTGTTACGTAGTTGATTTTGTGGATTGATCTGAGTTGTTACTGGTTAAGATAGTTGATATATATATACACACACAACACAGTCAATGGTTTGTGCAAAATTGATGAACATGTTGGAATTATAACATGACATGGATTTGACATTGATTTTGGGTATTGCTATTGAGTTTTGAGGCCATTGTTCAAATTCTTGTTGATTCATTGCTTGGGTCGAGTTTTTGCTAGTTAGGTTTTAGTCTTGTTTTTAGTGTTTTGCTTGAGGGCAAGCAAAGATTTAAGTTTGGGTGTATTTGATGAATGACTTCTATACCTATAAATTGAGTACTTTTGACTTGATGATTTGTGAGTTTTCGAGTATGTTCTATTCCTTTTTACATGTTTTTATGTAGTAAATGAAGTTGGGTGCTATTTGGTTGTAGTCTAGTTAACTTAGAGCTATATGGATGCATTTTGAGTCAAATTGGAGTATATTCAACTTTTTGGCGATTTATCCTTCGGAGCTTCAATGGAGTTTTAGATGGTGTTAGAGTTTTAGAAGGAGAAAATGGTTTTCTTGAAGTTATAAAGGAATTTTCAATCTTTCCATAAAGATGTGATTTGCAAAAATTCAAGTTTGTTTGGACCTCCAAACAGTGTGTCAAAGTACAGTTAGTTGGAGTTGGATTCCTGTTCAGACATTCGTTAGTAAAATGGCCATAACTTGAGATCCGAGAGGAGTTAAGGGGCGTACCACATGTCAAAACGAAGCTTACAAAAGTTTCTATAGGGATAGAGTGTTGGGAACCGTGGCCGCCAAAAGAGGAAGTCGCGGTGTTGGATGGAATCTGCGGCCGGCAAAAGAGGGAGTCGTGGCGCTTGTGGTTCTGATGGGACGCAAATATTGACAATTTTTGCTCGCTTTTTTACTTGGAATTGGATTGGGATGCCTACTTTTGATAGATTTCCACTTGATATCTATATATACTAATCAAGAGACATTATTTTGGGGGGACTAACACCTTAGAGAGGGAAACTAACATCTAACACGTATTAATTGTAACGATCCAGAATTTTATATGTAATTTAGAATATTTATTAAATTAAATAAATATTTTAGTTGATGTGTTTATTGTTAAATAAACATTTGATTGATTTGATTATTTATTACTTAAATAAATAATTCATGAGTTATTGTGAAATAACTTGATTAAGTGTAATATGTTAATTAAGTTGTTATTTGGTAATTTTGTATTTTGAAGTTAATTAAATTAAGTGAGTGTTGAATTAATTATTTTGTTATAGAGTGGTAGTATTCTAATTTAATTTAATAATTAAATTAGAGAGTTTTTAATGATTAGATGAATTGTTACAAGGCTGTTTTAATTTAATTTAGTAATTAAATTAGAGACGTACTAATATATTATATAAATTTATAATTTATAATGAAAATTATAATTTTGTAGCAATTGGAATATGTGGCATCTTAACTTAATAAGTTGTTGTTAGCTTTAATTTAATTGAATTTGAATATGGGAATTTAATTAAATAGTGTGTGACTATAAACTATATAGTAAGTGAGTTATCAAAATAAGTTAAAAGGAGTTTTAAATTGGTTTTACCAAACAAGGCTTAAGGCTGTTTGAATTCCTATTTTAATTTAGTTTTTTGCCAAACAAGCCTTGGTGGCTTTTGAATTTAAAAAATATATATTTGACAAAGGATTTAACAGGGATATTATGTTTTATCAGTTATAATACGTTTATATTATATGTATATCAATTATATTCTACGATAAGTTTTATCAGCCTAACTCTAAAGAAGAGAGGAAGGGAGTTTACAAAGAAAGAAAAGAGAAGAGGGAAAGAATTTCTCTATGAGTTTGAGCAAACAAAGAAGGATTCTATCATCTTGTCTAGCTAAACTAGCAACCAAGGTATAATTTTAGTTTTTTTAAAGTTTTTATTTTGTTTTTTCTTTGTGTTTGAGTTTCATGAACAATTAGTTGAAGGTATGGGTTAAACATGTTAATTTGTTCATATAAGCTGCTTTTATATGATTTGTATGTGATTTAAAGTTGTTTAATTCATGAAAATATGGTATATATGAAGGAATCATGTTTACAGTGAAATACAATAATATATATACAAGAATATAACTTATGTGATGTTAAAATTGATGCTCAATTCATATTTTTATGTGTAAATTGATTATTGATTGTGTAAATACATGAAGAAACGAAAACAATGAGTTTTAAACGGACTGTTTTGGTTGAAAACAAATTCACAATGATTAATTTCGCTAAGAGTATTTAAAAGTGAAGAAATAGCAAAAATAATGAAATTTAAAGATTTTACTTTGTTGTTTATGTTGTTTATATGGTTAGAAACATTAATTATTGTTTTTGTAAAGTTTATACAACTTGGGTAAGTTAAAATTATTGTTAGAAAGAAGTTTTTAGGCCTATTTGGCTTTGTTCTGTGTTCTTCGCGAACTGGAACGACCTAAAACTGTGCCGAGACGCTGCAGCACCGACATAGCGCGGCAGCACCAGTCCAAGGCATGTGTGGAGCGCAGCAGCGCCAGACCAGCGCTGGTCCTCAGTACAAACTGGGGAGCTACAGTGCCAATTGGCAGTTTGGTCCAGAAATGTGATTTTTAGTATACAATCCTGTAAATGTTAATGTAACATGATCTTATGACTATAAAATGTAGTTAATCATGTTAAGGGATGAAGGAACGGATGTAAGAACCGTGAATTTCATGAATAAATATTAATAATAATATTAACGAAAAAAGGAATATTTATTTGAATATAAATATTGATGTGTTGTGAAATGAATAATTCAATTAATTTAAATTGAATTTATAAGAATTTAGAAAAATATGGAATTGGTGATGAGATTTGTGAAATGCCTTGTGTGGCATGAGAATGAAAATTTGAATGTTTTAATTAAGGAATGAATAAATTAAGAAGAGAGTGATTAATTAATATTATATTATTAATTAATTGATATTGTGAATACTAGAATATAATGAGCAAAATAAATCACATAATTAGAATTATATTGATCATTTAATTGATGTGTGCAAGGTATGTAGTAATATATAGTACCTACATTAAAAAGAATGTGTAGTGTGACACTTTGTGGTAACTATATAATATATGGAAACTATATAATAAAGTGGAAGGAATTATAAGTTACATAAATAATTGCTTATGTGACAATAAGTATGTGCGGGAACATTAAACATGTACTTTATCAAAAAATTACAAATTATTTCAATAAGTGAGTCTAATTGGATTAATAAAGTAGTGAAGAGATATGAAATTATTAATGATCAATTAAATTGAGTCCATACATGTTATAAACATTAATTAGACTGGACTAATGTACATGGATTATATGATGTGAGTACATAAATAATTCCTAACTTTCCATTGTGTATTAGCATTAACAAATTAAAATTACATTTTGGAAGTCTAAAGTGTTAGTTCCCAGTAAGCATACAATAGATCTAGAAGGGGGGTTGAATAGATCCTTTTAATTTCAAATACTTTTCTCGTTTATTTTGTATTGCTAATGACTTAGCATATGACAAACCTAAGAATCTTTTCAACACAGCGAAAAAAGTAAAAGATCCCCTTCATTGATATAATCATTAATATACATACATTGTTCGTAAAGTTAGTTTAGTTGTAAACAGCTAATACATACACAACATTTATAGCAGTTAGGTACATAATATAAATGACAGTAAGTAAAAGACTGAAAGTAAAAGACACAAGGGATTTTAAGTGGTTCAGAGACTCAAACTCCTAATCCACTCTTCTGCTTTAACTAGTAGGATTTCCACTAAGGAAGGGCAGCACCCTGAATCACTAAGATTCCTTCAAGCCCAGCAGGCTTAGAACTTCATTTAGTCCCTCCGGACAAGGACCCCTCAGACCCTGGCTACTTGTTGTTATTGTTATTGTCGTTGTTTTTTGTTGTTGGTGGTGCCTTGCTGCTAAGTTGTCTTCAAGCTTGACCATCTTCTTTACTTAGCAGCTTGGCGTGGTCCTCTATGCATTCTGCTTCGATTCTGGACCATTTCTCTTCCGGTGCAGCTGATCTTCATTCTGTTATTCTCATCTTCATCTGATGTCAGTTGTGCACCATCACCATTTAGGTTTGCTAAGTGTTTAAGCTTTTGGTAGACTTCGTCTGGCACTTAGTATTCCCTGAACCCTTCTTAAATGGTTTGCAGACATGGTTCTGCACTTGTTCTGTTTTAGCTTTTGGTTCATGGTGATTCATAGAGTGACTCTCTGGATCTTCTTTGTGCTCTGCCACTTTTCTGAATGCTATCTTTTTGTCCTTCTCGTTTCTCAGTTTAGCTGCCATCTTCAGTGGCATTCTCATCTTTGTTGAGTAAAGCTTTAGTCTGTTTGAGTCCTTCTTCAAGTTTGCTTCACTTCCACCTTCGTAGTCTCACTGTCACTGAGACTTGTTCTGTAAAGTTCTGGTGGAGCTCTTAGACTCAAAAATATAGAATTTCAACAACTCAACGATTCTGCAACTTCGCAACTCTTGATATTTGAAGCTCTTGTTGATTTATACTCCTTCACAACCTCCCCATTGGAATGTAGCCGTTGGGAGCTATTTGAATTGCTTTGCAAATCTCGAGTTATTTGATGTAGATTGCAGATATGACATGATAGCTCCTTTATGACTTTCTGACACTACAGTCTACTGTTTCACCTACCTCGTCAAAGATGTCACTTTGATGTCTCAGACAGGTAGTCATCTTTATTTCTTCTTTCTGATTTCTCGATCTGAACATCAGGAGTTGTCATTTTGCATCGATGCTCTCACACATCACTATTCGAATATTAGTATTCAAATTGAACCTTTGCCAATGCTTTAATTTTCAGATGATCGAACTTTACGATTTTGATATAGATGTTCTTGGACCTGATCATAGTGTGTCTTGTCAAATGTTACTCATTGACAGGTTGAGACAACACTACGATCCTGAAGAGTGTTCATTGGATCTTCAATGTTGAACACCCCTTCTTTCTCTTGTGCAGTGCTTCAACACTTCTGTTTGTCTCGACTGATCTCAGGAATTGATAGCTTGACTTCTTATTCTGGCCTCTTCTGAATAGCAAGACACTTCAAATTTTTGGCATGCCCATCTCACTTTTTCCTTGTGATCTCCCGTTCACTTATCATCAATGAACTGACCCAATGTTTAATCACTTTAGCCTTGTTCTTCATAAGCTGACCAGTGTCTATGTGCACACTTCATTATTTCCTACTTTGTTTGTCAAACACTACAATCCTGGTTACTTCCAAGATCGTTGTCTTCTGTTATTTTGACAGCTACTGCACTTGCTGACTTTCCTTAGTCAGTTACTTTGACTGAAGTCTTCTTCTGATCAACTTGTGGAAGACTTCATCTTGAATGGCTTCACAACTCAATCTGGATGTTGATTGGGTTGGTGCTTAGATCTTCTAGTAGCTTGCATGCCATTCGTTGAGTGCTCTCTGGTTTCCCTTCAAGTGGAATGTATCTCTGCAACTCAGACCAGAGGCTTCATACTTTGGATATTCTAAGAGTGCTCATCTGTCGAGAATCGTGTTTACTCTACGATTCTGCCATGGTGTTGTGAGCACTTCTGTTAAAGGCTTAGTTCTGCACTCTACGATTTTAGCTTTGGTTCTGCAGACACTACGACTCCGAGATCAGAGGTTGACACTCTACGATTTATATCCTTAAGCTTGTTATCTTCATCTGATCTGGCTCGACTACGATCTCTACCTCTTATGTGATCAGTAGACTCTACGACTCCAAGTGTGGTCTATGATTCTTAACTTGACTACGACAGATGCTCGGTCGGCTCTTTGACAGGCTGTCTCTACGATTCTGAATATGACTTCCTCAGCTGACTATGGCTCCGAGGAAGTTCTTCTCGACACACTATGATCCTTCCTCGTCTCTCCTGGCAGTCAACGGACTCCGAGATCTACTATCTTACAGACTACGATTCTGCCTTGATAGTTCTCTAGTTTTCCTCGACTCTCCTGGCAAACTACGATTTATGGTGCAGTGCTCGACAATCAGACAAGCCTTTCTATTATATTGATAATAATATGGAATTACATAAACTATGACACTTTACATCCTGGATCCATAACATAGCTAACTAGATAGAGATTTACCTTTTTGGCTCCATGTGTGTTTCCAGGATGTCTGCTGAACAGTTACTTATTTGCTTGATCTTTTTGTTCCTGCTCCCCCTGGGATGGAGACTTCATTTCTTTTCTCTGCTCCCCCTCAGATTCATGCTCTTCTTCTTTTTCTGGCTCCCCCTCAAACTCTGTATTCATAGGATCATCATCTTTTGGCTCCCCCTCAGATGATGAATCTGCTTCTGTTGCTGCTATCTTCTTCTTTGCCTTCCTCTTGGCCTTCTTGTTTTCTTTTCTTCTGTTCTCCTTGCTCTTCCTTGAGTGCCTTTTTCTATGCCTCTTTCTCTTCCCCTTTTTATCATTAATCACTTGTGAAAGCTGCTCCATGTTGGAAATAAGTTGCTCTATCAGGTAAGATGAGTTACCAACCTCAATCTTAAGTTCTTGTTGGCTCAACTCAATTTGTAGAGAGAGCGACTGATTCAGATTGTCAATCTTGTCAGAGAGGGATTGGATTTGCTCTTCATTAGCCTTCTGTGCTCATAGAGCTTCTTCCTTCTGATCAACAACATAAACATCCAAACTACAACCATTAATTTTCACTATTTTTGCTAAAGCTTCACTTTTTGAAAGTTTCAGTGAAAAATCATCACTGTGATTTTGTTCTCAACCAAAACAGTTAATTCAACATACTATGCTTATGTTTATTCATCCTCTTTCAAATTCAATAGTCAATTTATAAATTAAATAACTAATTAAACCTTAATTTTACTTTAAACTAAGCCATATTCATATATATTCATATAAACTAACTGTAATATGGTTTTCTTCACAAGTTACATACATAACATGAATTCATTAACTATACTCATATATAAACTTATGAAAATAGTTTCACAACAACTAATAAATCATATAAACTATATATAACAATTAATTCAACCTCTACAAAGATTTTACAGAGAATTTTTGGAAGAGAAGACAACCACAACTTTTATAATTTTAAAAGGGTAAGAGGATACCTTGTATGCTATAAGGTGAAAATTTTCTTCCTTTGATCAACAAGACTTCTTTTCCCCAATTCCTTTCTCAAAATCTCTTTAGGATTCTCACAATTTATCTCTCACTTTTTCTCTGTATTCTTCTTCTTCTCCTCTTTTCTTCTTCTGAGTCTTTCTTCTCCTAACTCTAACTTGCGTACTAACATATAACGTATGGTAATAATATATGTATTATTTATATAATATTAATATATGTATAACTGACATCATTTATCTAACTTTTAAAAATCAAAAGCCATAAGGCTTGTTTGGCTAGCTAATAAAAAAATAACACATTAAATCTTACACCTTGTTTGGTAAAACACAATTAGATTAAAGACTTAATATGCATTAAGCCTTTTTTGACAAAACTAAATTAAACTCTTTTAATTTATTTTATTAACTCCTTTATAGAAAGGTTATTTATCACACTTTTATTTAATTAAATTTTAATAATCAATTTAATTAATTCTAATAACAATTTATTAAATTACATTGACACATAAACTAATACAACATACTTATAACTTTCTTTATAATTATAATTTTGTTTAATCAACTAACACATCATTTTAATTACAAATTCAAATTAAAATATAATAATTCATTTAATCATTATAAACTCTCTAACTTAATTATTAAATTAAATTAGTATATTATCTCATAACAATTAATTTTCTTAACTCCTTAATTATTTACTTAACAAATAATTAACCAATTAAGTTAAATCAAATTAAATATTTATTCAACAATAAACACATCCATTAAATATTTATATAACTCAATAAATATTTAAAATTATAATTTAAAATTCTGAATTGTTACATTCTTCTTGGAGGTTCAGCTATAGGAGCTTCAGACTCTTCTTCTTCAGAATCCAAATCCTCTGTATCATTAGATAGGCTTCCTTAATGTTCAGCAACTATAGGAACAGGTCCTTCCTTTTCGGACTCAACATCTTTTAATTCATCACATGAATTTGTTGGAGTTTTAGCAGTAGGAGTTGTAGTTGTTTCAGCTCTCAAACTTTCTTCGGCAGCAGAGTTGCTGCTCTGAGTGTTAGCCATAGGGCTTCCACATTCTTCTTCACCATCAGATTTATCTATTTCTTTACTGCTGGACTTGCTCGTTGAGGGTTCAATCTTGAGGCTTTCAATTCCCTTCTCCTCTTCTGACTCTACGTTCTCTTCCTTGGAAGATAGACTTTCTTGGGAAACTGGGCCTGACTTCTTTATCATCTTTGCTTTCTGTTTGGATGGCCATTGGAGTAATTTGTTACTCCTTCTTCTCTTTGGGGTTTCTGCAGTTGATGCTTTTTCTTCTTCTGCTCCATGTCTCTGTTTATCAGTGGAGAGACAGCTTGGTGGAGCCTCTATATTCTTTACACTCTTAAACTTCTTCTTTTCTGGTGTGGCTGCTACAGATACAGAGTCATTAGAATGGGATGACTTGCTTTCCACCTCTCGTGCCTTTCTCTTCTTTACCGAGACCTTGTTGTTGCTGCCAGAAGTTATTAGCCTCTTGATTTCCTTAGGATTTTTCTTCCAATTTTCAAACAGCTGTGGGGACATTACTTTGTGGACATTTAGTGGTTCTCCCTCATCATCCCTTATCTTTCTTTTCAGCTTCTTCTTTAGTACAATGCTCAAGAGTCTTCCATGAAAAACCTTTGTGAGTGGTTTATCTGTAGACTTCTTCGTCTCTGCCTTTTCCATCCACTTGGTCAACCAATCAATTAGAAGGGCTCCAAAGTTCATCTAGTTCTTCATGAAGATTACAGTCAGGACTCTTAGTTGTACATCACTGACAGTATCGTGTGTGTTGTCCTTGCACAAGATGCATTTTCCTATAACCTCGGCCAGAAATTCAAACTCTTCATGAAACTCCTTCTTCTTAATATCCTTCAGATTTACGTTCCTCTTGCAATGCATTAACCTCTTGCCTTCTTCAATGTCAACTTCATTGAGGTTTATCAGACCTTGGTTGGGAAACCCTAGGCATAGGTTGATATCTGATGCCCTTATATTCAGGCTTACTCCTTTGAACTTTGTGGATAGAAGCCCAGAATCTATCGATGCATTAGAGTAGAATTGCTTCACTAACTCTATGTAGACTGGAGTGTCAGCTTCCAAGCATTCAGAGAACCCAACATTCTTTACAAGCTCAAGTATATCTCTGAACTTCCTTTCTGATCTTTCAAACTTCTTGAAGCTGAGTTGGATTCCGGTTACAACACGTCATTCTTCCATTTTGAGGGTTCAAAATAGATGGGTATTTAGTTTCAGACTTCTTACGAGAGATAGTTGAATGCGATTTGGGCGAATCTAGAGGTTTAATGGATTCAGGCTGTGAAGGGGATTCTAGGTTTTGAATTAAAAAGAGAGAGAGAGAGAGAGAGAGAGAAAGGTTCGATAGCTTCTGATAACTATTTGGAGATTTTAAATTTGTCTTTATGACAGTTTCTTCTGACTCAACATAAGTTGTGATGTGTCAGCCAGTCATTGGTTGCACGATGCCCAGTAAGAAACTGTAACTCTCCATAAACTTTTCAGTTTGATGTTCCTTTTAAGAAAATAGTTAATACTGACTTGGATTGACCGTTGACCTTTTCAGTACGTAGAGTAGCTTGGTGAGGTAGCTGGACTCTACGATTTTCTTTGTTGACTCAACGATCGTCTTCTGAGAGATGCTTCAGTGGATGATTTGGCACTAATCCTCATCTTGAAGTTGCATGGCTTAACCACTGATGTACTCCGAGATAGTTTGGGCACTGAAATTCTGAGGTGAGTTTGCAGGGCATCTTTCCAAACTATATCCGAACTTAACTCCATATGATTTGAATAGTTCAGGACGTATCTAGTTCTTTCGAGCTCCCCATGGGCTGGTGTATCCTCTGGGAAGACTTCGATCGTTGAGCCTACTCTACGATCGTTAAGGTTGTACTACGATCGTTGAGTTCCCTTCAGAATCTATTCTACGATCGTTGTTTGTCCTGGTCCTTGAGATGAACTTGCCTAAACATTCCTTCTGGGTTAAGGTAGCTCAGGAAGGGCCAACCTCTTAGAGTGAACTAAGGGTCATGTTTGTCCCTGAGGCACTTTCCAGATGAAAAACTTTAGAAGTTATTAGCACTGATATCTCATTTGACCTTTTCTGCTAGGGAGTTCTTCTACCAACTTTAGACATTTGCATTTGGTTATAATCGTAGTGTCCTCCTGCTCTTACACTACGATTAGATGGTTGATCGTAGGCGCTCCACGATTTTGAGTTGGGTGGTTGACAAGGTTATCAGTAGTACGTTTTGAGACGTTCCTACTGACTATGGATCTTTATTTGGTTCATCAGCCATAAAGTTTTGGGACTTTGTAACTGGTATATTGCTTCATAGTGTATTTTTGATACTTTCAGTGTTGCTATTCCTTAACAGATCACTGCTCCTCCATGGTTGATACTATCTTCTCAGAGAGGTGAGAGTTCTTCTCCATGTGCATCAGAAAGCAACCTTGCATATCTCTTTCTGACTGAAGTCATCATTATCACTTAAATCTTATTATATCATAGAAATGGATATCTTCAGGACTGTTCATTCTACGATCATTTGACAGCACTACGAACGTAGTTTTCTTTGACAATTTGTGCTTGCGGAGTCCTGCTTCTATGATGAATTCCTTGAGGGTTCTTCTCAGCTGATATGCTTTGGATGATTGAGCATATAAGACCCTTTTTATCTTAGGGTGAATGGTTTACTTTCATATAGAGATTAGCAACTATGTGAGCTTCATTCATTTTAGCTCAACAAGTTTTTGAGGACAGGCTTTGACAAATAAGGATTTTGTCAGAAACATTTCTGAAATGTCTTAAGCCTTCTGCTGGTTGAATCTTCTTGACTGAAGTCTTCTACTTCAGCATTCCTTAGTGTGGTCAGATAGACCAAGCACCTGTAGGCTAAATAAATTTATATTTTTGGTACCCATGGTTAAATAGGTCCTGCCAAGTTAGCCTTCAAAATCCCTGTTCCTCATACGTTTGAATTTTCATCATATTGATTGGTTATGTTCTCAGAGTTTAAACGTTCAAAGAGTGAGAATCAACTCTATCACTTATTTGTATCTAGTTAATTCATGGAGGTGATCAGTTTCTACGAATCTTCAAGATACTCTTGTAAAACTGATTATACTCTATGTATTATCATAAACCTAGAACAGAGGTTTGTACATACGTACTAGCCTATCAACAAAGATTACTCCACTTAAGATAAATTAAATCTTGATATTCTTATGACCTATTTCAGACTTCTTTCAAGACGTAATCTTCAACCTAAAACTTGGATGGAGAGAAAGTTTATTAGCATTTGATTTTCCAACCTTAGTGTACTTTCTCTCTTCTTATTTTTAGGTAGAATATGATCTCTTGATAGAATATTGTTGTATTGCATAAGGTGGTGCAACATGATGTACACATTTATATTAATGAGGAACCGTACCTTTCCACTATCAGTTTCTTGACAGTCGTTTATCTTCATATTATTAGATTAAGCATTGATATGCATAATTTTTCATTCACTCCTGATAACTTGTTGCTCCAGTTATCCTTCGATCAATCAGTCATACTCTTGAAGATGTAAGCTAAGAGAATCTTGGCATCTTTAGTTCTTTGACAACCTTGAGACCTCAAGGTTCACATCTAGCTGCTGGTTGGCCAAATACAGATTTGAGAAATTCTTCTTTCTTCTCTGGATAAGTACTTCTTAGCATATATGGCCTTTTCATCTTTCAGACTGGTGGATGCTTGACTCTTTGCTGTTGATCCCTTGTCTGGTCTTCAGACTACAAGATTGATTGTGGCCAAGGATTGGTCTTGTTGTCATGGCATTAAGAACATGGACCAATCTAAGAAGCTTTAGGTGTATATACACATTTACCTATACACAATATTTCCAACGTGTGAGCTCATCTGCATTTACAAGTGACTTACTACTAAACTAAGTTTAGAACAATGTTTATGCCTAGGATCAGACTCAAAGCGATTAGCTTTTAAATATAGCATGAGAACCTGTTCTGATACCAATTGTTAGTTCCCAGTAGGCACATAATAGATCTAGAAGGGGAGGTTAAATAGATCCTTTTAATTTCAAATACTTTTCTCATTTATTTTGTATTGCTAATGACTTAACATATGACAAACTTAAGAATCTTTTCAGCACAGCGGAATAAGTAAAAGATCCCCTTTATTGATATAATCATGAACATACATACATTATTCGTAGAGTTAGTATAGTTGTAAGCAGTTAATACGTACACATCATTTATAGCAGTTAGGTACATAATGTAAATGACAGTATGTAAAACATTGAAAGTAAAAGACACAAGGAATTTTAAGTGATTTAGAGACTCAAGCTCTTAATCCACTCTTCTGCTTTAACTAGCAGGATTTCCAATAAGGAAGGGCAACACCCTGAATCACTAAGATTCCTTCAAGGCCAGCAGCCTTGGAACTTCAGTTCACTAAGAACTCTTCAAGCCCAGCAGACTTGGAACTCCTCTAGTTTTCTAAGAACTCTTCAAGCCCAGCAGGCTTGGAACCTCATTTAGTCCCTCCGGACAAGGACCCCTCAGGCCCTGGCTACTTGTTGTTGTTGTCGTTATTTATTGTTGTTGGTACCTTACTGCTAAGATGTCTTCAAGCTTGACAATCTTCTTTACTTAACAGTTTGGCGTGGTCCTCTTTGCATTCTGGTTCGAGTCTGAACCACTTCTCTTTTGGTGCAGCTGATCTTCATTTTATTCTGCTCAACTTTATCCGATGCCAGCTATGCACCATCACCATTTAGGTTTGCTAAGTGTTTGAGCTTTTGGTAGACTTCGTCTGGCACTTAGCATTTCCTGAACCCTTCTTTTGTGTTTTACAGACATGGTTCTGTACTTGTTCTGTTTCCGCTTTTGGTTCATGGTGATTCGTAGAGTGGCTCTCTGGATCTTCTTTATGCTCTACCACTTTTCTGAATGCTATCTTCTTATCCTTCTCGTTTCTCAGTTTAGCTGCAATCTTCAATGTTATTCTCATCTTTGTTGAGTGAAGCTTTAGTCTGTTTGAATCCTTCTTCAAGTTTGCTTCATTTCCACCTTCGCAGTCTCACTGTCACTAAGACTTGTTATGTAAATTCTGGTGGAGCTCTTAGAGTCAACAATATAGCATTTCAATAATTCAACGATTCTGCAACTTTGCAACTCTTGATCTTTGAAGCTTTTGTTGATTTATACTCCTTCATAACTTTCCTATTGGAATGTAGACGATGGGAGCTATTTGAATTGCTTCGCAGATCTCGAGTTATTTGATGTAGACTGCACATGTGACATGATAGCTCCTTTATGACTTTCTGACACTATAGTCTACTGTTTCACCTACCTCGTCAGAGATGTCACTTTGATGTCTCGGGCAGGTAGTCATCTTTATTTCTCCTTTATGATTTCTCGATCAGAACATTAGGAGTTATCCTTTTGCATCGATGCTCTCACACAGCACTGTTCAAATATCAATCTTCAGATTGAACTGTTGCCAATGCTTCAATCTTCAGATGACCGAACTCTACGATTTTAATGCAGACCGTAGTGTGTCTTGTTGAATGTTGCTCATTGACAGGTTGAGACAACACTACGATCCTGAAGAGTGTTCATTGGATCTTCAATGTAGAACACCCATTCTTTCTCTTGTGCAGTGCTTCAACACTTCTGTTTGCCTCGACTGATATCAGGAACTGATAGCTTGACTTCTTGTTCTGGCCTCTTCTGAATAGCAAGACACTTCAAATTTGTGGCATGCCCAGCTCGCTTTCTCCTTGTGATCTCCCGTTCACTTATCATCAATGGACTGACCCAATGCTTAATCACTTTAGCCTTGTTCTTCATAATCTAACCAGTATCTATGTGTACATGTAAGACCCCGAATTTTATGAAATAAAAGTATTCAATTTTTCTTATAATTACTATTCAGTAAATGGTTAAATTGATAAAAGTTTAAAGTTATGAGTGAAATATGATTTTTTTTCAAAATAAGCAAGTGGTTATAAAATAATCATTGTTGTCGGGAAATATTCGTTTGGTCGTGGAATATTCTTTCTGTCGGGGAATATTCGTACGACGGCGCAGCTATTTGTGGGCCCCATAACGAATAACTGTCGGGTGAAGAAAACGACAAATTTAAGTTTTTACAAATAACGGCGTAGTTGTTACCGTTAACACTGTTGGAATACCCGGTGGTTAAAATACAGTAATACGCGTTATTGCACAGTAGCACACGGTATTGCATAGTATTTTTGAAATTATTGATTCTTACGTAAGAAGGCACTACTCAATAATTGTTACAGTAATTACTGTTTAATATTTTATTTTATTGATTCAATAATTGTTACGTTGAAATTTTGTATTATTATTGTTCAATAATTGTTGCTGCACAGTATTTCCCATTATCAGATCAATAATTTATATTGTTTGAATAGTATTATTAGATAGCATTATTGGCAATGTCTAGAAAGTTCTGTCTAAGGAGAGGTTTGGTCATCTAATTGCGCGCCAGTAAGGAAAAATCCTTATTGGAAAGCCCCCTCTTTCCTGGGAACGGCCTGGTTGTCATAAATGTGATTCTGTAATATTATTTGTGAATAATTAATTATTGATTCATATGATAAGAAAATATTTATTTTATGTGGATATAAATGAGGGATATATTTCTGTGGTTAAAAATGAAGGAGTTAATGTTGAGGTTTTTATCAGTATTTTTGTCGGAATGGAGGTATTAAAAATCAGGGTTTTTGAGATATTTTGCGGGGGTTATAATTTTTAATCCGACCGTTGGATCGTGGTAATTTTTGGATATGTTATACATATATAAGTTGAGTATATGTCCACAAATTTTAAACCGTTAAAAATGAACGTATGATTTGTTATGAATTTTACGAGATGACTGGTTCAGAAATTGTTGAATTTTCGGAGTTTATCATTTTGGTGGAAAATTCTAGAATTGGTGGGCCCCACTTGTGGTTGGTGAAGAAATGTGCTGAATTATATTTCAAATGTGGTGGGTGGGAATAGTAGCAGGTAAAGCCATCAGGTTGCAGGTCAAACCTACCAAAATTTTCCTATAAATAGAGGGCTAAGTTAGAATTGAAAATCACACCAGAAACATAAGCTTTTTCTCTTTCTCTCTCTATATTATGAAGCATATTTTGTGAGTATTTAGATACTTTGAGAGTTGCTATTCAGTGCAAGTTTCCTTCGGCTTTGCATTCCAGTCAGAAGTGCTGCTCTTTTGAGGTAAGGGATTGTAAGGGATTGTAAGGGATAGTAAGGGATATTAAGGGATTTTAAGAGTTGTTATGATTTTCAATTTCGTAATTTTTCTGATCTTCAAAAATTCTGGAAAAATTTGAAATGATATTTTGATGAGTTTTCTTGATTGTGTCCAAAAATGGTGATTTTTGGATGTATAATTGAGAGTTATGAATTTTATGAGAAAAGACTATTTTAAAAGTAACTGCTTATAATTCCTTGTGGTTAACTCAAAAATTGATGAAATTTTTATTGGGAGTACATGTATATTATAGGAGTATACTCTGTGAATTTCAGAATTTTTAGACAAAAGTATAATTTTTGATAAATGTCTAAATATTCGGCTATTTTGGCCATATGAAAAATAGTAAATGACTTTTAAAAATTCTGAGAAAAATATATGTTCACTATGGGACTATATTATGCTAAATTCCAGAAAAGAAATATTTTTGGAACTGATTTAGTATTTTTCATGAAAATGGTCTAGTTATGAGTAAATGAATTAAATATGTTTTGTGAAGTAAGAAAATTGAAAAATAGGATTTTATGGCTTGAGAATCCTGTATATGAGGTATATGCAGATTTTTGATGAGGGTTTTGGTTATTGATGATGAAATCTTAAGAGTTGGCATTTTATGATGATTAAATGCATTAATTAGTAAAGTGTAAACAATTTAAATAAATTGTTTATAAGCTTAAGAATATTATTTTTTTAATATCATTATACCAAAATATTGGTATGTATATTATTGTAGAATTTTTACCTTTTTCATGTCGGGGTTACTATTTATGAGTTACTATTCATGGGTTACTATTCACGAGTTACTATTAATGAGTTACTATTCACGAGTTACTATTCTCTTTTTCTGACCAAATTATAGTTGGTTTATGAATATTACTCTTGAGATTAAAACTAGATGTTGATCATATTATTTTTATTATTATATATAACATCTTTATAACCCTAATGATGATATTTCTCTTTGACTTGAGTGTAAAGATGGGTAGATTTTTGGTATGATCATGACTATGGGTTCTCTTTGGCCAGTAGTGCAAAGTTGAATCGTTGATTGGTATGATCATGACCATTGAATTTATAAGTGAATATCTTTAGCTGAAGTGCAAAGGTGAATTGATCAACATGGTTATAATTATTGTTTATATAAATTCTGAAATGATTATATATTTCTTTGAGATATTAATATATTTGGCCTGTAGTGCAAATATGAACTGTTGAGGAATATCTTTGGCCTGTAGTACAAAGATGAATTGTTGATGAATATTTTTGGCCCGTAGTGCAAAGATGACATGTTGTTGAATATCTTTGGCCAGTAGTGCAAAGATGAGCAGGTGTTGAGATGAACATGACCAACTGGTGATATAAATAAATATCTTTGGCCGTAGTGCAAAGATGAAGTATTAGTATGATTATGAACAGGAAATGTGATTTGGTGTAACTATGATTTTTGATGTTTCAGGTAAAGATAGGTGATGAAAATTATCTTCGTCCTGGATGAGAAGAGGAATTTAGAACTACAGTTATGATTATGAGTTATTTATATGATTGTGGACCAGAACTGTTGATTGATGTTACAGGGATAAAACATTGTTGGTGGATTTTTAATATGGAGAAGATAATAGACTTTATAGTCTATTTGACTCTTCTAATGGATTGCTCGTTCCGCTGCAACTATGGTTGAAATTTTTATCATTTACCATATGTTCTAAATCTCTGATTTATTATTGATGAAGGCTACTGATAATTTAATTATCTTTAGTCATGATATTCTTTACTGGGCTAGTTGTGCTCACCCTTTTGCTTCACAATTCCTTTCAGGTAATAAGAGTGTAGCTGGGTCGAGCGAGGGTAACGGGGAAATAGAACAGTGGTCTCTAGCTGTGGATGTTCTCCCGAAGCAGTATAGAAAAGTTCATTTAGTAGTTATATTTGGTGAATCCAATAGGGTAAGGTGTACCCAACGTTGGAAGGGTGGTTTGCCACTATCATACAAGATGTCTAACGACATACAACCTCGTGTCATCATAAGACAGGGATGTGCTCATCCACTTGCTGAGTATATATACGAGCACTACCTATATAATCTTGGTGTTTGTTTAAAGTATAATTCTCAATTAGAGACAGTAGAGATAATGATATGTCAAGAGAAGACTCACCATTGGGAAGAATATGATAGTAATCTTCTCGTTTTTCTTTGGGGTCTATTGGGTCAACCAAGGATAATTCTGTGGCCATATGATATCTATCATAACCTAGACGCGTGGCCTCCCATGTACGAAGGTTTCCTTGAGCACTTCCCAAAGATTCTAATTTCTAAAATAGTTTTTGACTATACCTTTATGTAAGGTGTTATTGTGAGGTGATGTCCACGGTTGGAACATGAGTCACATTTGGTATATATTTGTATCCAAACTCACAGCATATGTGTTGTTGTATTTTGCACGACAATTGTTGTAATAAAGTTGTAGTTGTTTTCTGTACCATGTATTTGACGACTCAGAATGGGTTGGGTGGAATGGACCTATTTTGGGGTCGTCACAGTTGGTATCAGAGCTTAGGGATATGATCTCTGGTGGAGATTGGGGAATACAACTAGGAGGGGAAAGATGAGTAAATCCTTCGCTAGTGTGTCCTACCTAAGCTTATTAGACAGTCATAATATCGGGATATTATGTGATATGTTAATTTGTTAAATTAACCCTTGTTTTGAAGCTGTATTCTAGAATGATATTTGAAATACAGGAGATGAGCAATGGAGAAATTATGATGACAGGAAAGATGGAATTTGAAATGAAAGGAAGGTATTCTCAACTCTTCGAAATACCAGGTACGTAAATTTCGGGGACGAAATTTCATAAGGAGGGGAGATTGTAAGACCCCGAATTTTATGAAATAAAAGTATTCAATTTTTCTTATAATTACTATTCAGTAAATGGTTAAATTGATAAAAGTTTAAAGTTATGAGTGAAATATGATTTTTTTTCAAAATAAGCAAGTGGTTATAAAATAATCATTGTTGTCGGGAAATATTCGTTTGGTCGTGGAATATTCTTTCTGTCGGGGAATATTCGTACGACGTCGCAGCTATTTGTGGGCCCCATAACGAATAACTGTCGGGTGAAGAAAACGACAAATTTAAGTTTTTACAAATAACGGCGTAGTTGTTACCGTTAACACTGTTGGAATACCCGGTGGTTAAAATACAGTAATACGCGTTATTGCACAGTAGCACACGGTATTGCATAGTATTTTTGAAATTATTGATTCTTACGTAAGAAGGCACTACTCAATAATTGTTACAGTAATTACTGTTTAATATTTTATTTTATTGATTCAATAATTGTTACGTTGAAATTTTGTATTATTATTGTTCAATAATTGTTGCTGCACAGTATTTCCCATTATCAGATCAATAATTCATATTGTTTGAATAGTATTATTAGATAGCATTATTGGCAATGTCTAGAATGTTCTGTCTAAGGAGAGGTTTGGTCATCTAATTGCGCGCCAGTAAGGAAAAATCCTTATTGGAAAGCCCCCTCTTTCCTGGGAACGGCCTGGTTGTCATAAATGTGATTCTGTAATATTATTTGTGAATAATTAATTATTGATTCATATGATAAGAAAATATTTATTTTATGTGGATATAAATGAGGGATATATTTCTGTGGTTAAAAATGAAGGAGTTAATGTTGAGGTTTTTATCAGTATTTTTGTCGGAATGGAGGTATTAAAAATCAGGGTTTTTGAGATATTTTGCGGGGGTTATAATTTTTAATCCGACCGTTGGATCGTGGTAATTTTTGGATATGTTATACATATATAAGTTGAGTATATGTCCACAAATTTTAAACCGTTAAAAATGAACGTATGATTTGTTATGAATTTTACGAGATGACTGGTTCAGAAATTGTTGAATTTTCGGAGTTTATCATTTTGGTGGAAAATTCTAGAATTGGTGGGCCCCACTTGTGGTTGGTGAAGAAATGTGCTGAATTATATTTCAAATGTGGTGGGTGGGAATAGTAGCAGGTAAAGCCATCAGGTTGCAGGTCAAACCTACCAAAATTTTCCTATAAATAGAGGGCTAAGTTAGAATTGAAAATCACACCAGAAACATAAGCTTTTTCTCTTTCTCTCTCTATATTATGAAGCATATTTTGTGAGTATTTAGATACTTTGAGAGTTGCTATTCAGTGCAAGTTTCCTTCGGCTTTGCATTCCAGTCAGAAGTGCTGCTCTTTTGAGGTAAGGGATTGTAAGGGATTGTAAGGGATAGTAAGGGATATTAAGGGATTTTAAGGGTTGTTATGATTTTCAATTTCGTAATTTTTCTGATCTTCAAAAATTCTGGAAAAATTTGAAATGATATTTTGATGAGTTTTCTTGATTGTGTCCAAAAATGGTGATTTTTGGATGTATAATTGAGAGTTATGAATTTTATGAGAAAAGACTATTTTAAAAGTAACTGCTTATAATTCCTTGTGGTTAACTCAAAAATTGATGAAATTTTTATTGGGAGTACATGTATATTATAGGAGTATACTCTGTGAATTTCAGAATTTTTAGACAAAAGTATAATTTTTGATAAATGTCTAAATATTCGGCTATTTTGGCCATATGAAAAATAGTAAATGACTTTTAAAAATTCTGAGAAAAATATATGTTCACTATGGGACTATATTATGCTAAATTCCAGAAAAGAAATATTTTTGGAACTGATTTGGTATTTTTCATGAAAATGGTCTAGTTATGAGTAAATGAATTAAATATGTTTTGTGAAGTAAGAAAATTGAAAAATAGGATTTTATGGCTTGAGAATCCTGTATATGAGGTATATGCAGATTTTTGATGAGGGTTTTGGTTATTGATGATGAAATCTTAAGAGTTGGCATTTTATGATGATTAAATGCATTAATTAGTAAAGTGTAAACAATTTAAATAAATTGTTTATAAGCTTAAGAATATTATTTTTTTAATATCATTATACCAAAATATTGGTATGTATATTATTGTAGAATTTCTACCTTTTTCATGTCGGGGTTACTATTTATGAGTTACTATTCATGGGTTACTATTCACGAGTTACTATTAATGAGTTACTATTCACGAGTTACTATTCTCTTTTTCTGACCAAATTATAGTTGGTTTATGAATATTACTCTTGAGATTAAAACTAGATGTTGATCATATTATTTTTATTATTATATATAACATCTTTATAACCCTAATGATGATATTTCTCTTTGACTTGAGTGTAAAGATGGGTAGATTTTTGGTATGATCATGACTATGGGTTCTCTTTGGCCAGTAGTGCAAAGTTGAATCGTTGATTGGTATGATCATGACCATTGAATTTATAAGTGAATATCTTTAGCTGAAGTGCAAAGGTGAATTGATCAACATGGTTATAATTATTGTTTATATAAATTCTGAAATGATTATATATTTCTTTGAGATATTAATATATTTGGCCTGTAGTGCAAATATGAACTGTTGAGGAATATCTTTGGCCTGTAGTACAAAGATGAATTGTTGATGAATATTTTTGGCCCGTAGTGCAAAGATGACATGTTGTTGAATATCTTTGGCCAGTAGTGCAAAGATGAGCAGGTGTTGAGATGAACATGACCAACTGGTGATATAAATAAATATCTTTGGCCGTAGTGCAAAGATGAAGTATTAGTATGATTATGAACAGGAAATGTGATTTGGTGTAACCATGATTTTTGATGTTTCAGGTAAAGATAGGTGATGAAAATTATCTTCGTCCTGGATGAGAAGAGGAATTTAGAACTACAGTTATGATTATGAGTTATTTATATGATTGTGGACCAGAACTGTTGATTGATGTTACAGGGATAAAACATTGTTGGTGGATTTTTAATATGGAGAAGATAATAGACTTTATAGTCTATTTGACTCTTCTAATGGATTGCTCGTTCCGCTGCAACTATGGTTGAAATTTTTATCATTTACCATATGTTCTAAATCTCTGATTTATTATTGATGAAGGCTACTGATAATTTAATTATCTTTAGTCATGATATTCTTTACTGGGCTAGTTGTGCTCACCCTTTTGCTTCACAATTCCTTTCAGGTAATAAGAGTGTAGCTGGGTCGAGCGAGGGTAACGGGGAAATAGAACAGTGGTCTCTAGCTGTGGATGTTCTCCCGAAGCAGTATAGAAAAGTTCATTTAGTAGTTATATTTGGTGAATCCAATAGGGTAAGGTGTACCCAACGTTGGAAGGGTGGTTTGCCACTATCATACAAGATGTCTAACGACATACAACCTCGTGTCATCATAAGACAGGGATGTGCTCATCCACTTGCTGAGTATATATACGAGCACTACCTATATAATCTTGGTGTTTGTTTAAAGTATAATTCTCAATTAGAGACAGTAGAGATAATGATATGTCAAGAGAAGACTCACCATTGGGAAGAATATGATAGTAATCTTCTCGTTTTTCTTTGGGGTCTATTGGGTCAACCAAGGATAATTCTGTGGCCATATGATATCTATCATAACCTAGACGTGTGGCCTCCCATGTACGAAGGTTTCCTTGAGCACTTCCCAAAGATTCTAATTTCTAAAACAGTTTTTGACTATACCTTTATGTAAGGTGTTATTGTGAGGTGATGTCCACGGTTGGAACATGAGTCACATTTGGTATATATTTGTATCCAAACTCACAGCATATGTGTTGTTGTATTTTGCACGACAATTGTTGTAATAAAGTTGTAGTTGTTTTCTGTACCATGTATTTGACGACTCAGAATGGGTTGGGTGGAATGGACCTATTTTGGGGTCGTCACAGTACACTTCATCAGTTTCTACTTTGTTTGGCAAACACTACAATCCTGGTTACTTCTAAGATCGTTGGCTTCTGTTATTTTGACAACTACTGCACTTACTGACTCTCCTTAGTCAGTTACTTTGACTGAACTCTTCTTCTGATCAACTTGTGGAAGACTTCATCTTGAATGACTTCATAACTCAATCTGGATGTTAATTGAGTTGGTGATTACATCTTCTAGTAGCTTGCATGTCATTCGTTGAGTGCTCTCTGGTTTCCCTTCAGGTGGAATGTATCTTTGCAGCTCAGACCAGAGGCTTCATACTTTAGATATTCTGGGAGTGCTCATCTGTTGAGAATCGTGTTTACTCTACGATTCTGCCTTGGCATTATGAGCACTTCTGTTGAAGCCTTAGTTCTGCTCTCTACGATTTTAGCTTTGGTTCTGTAGACACTACGACTCTAAGATCAGAGGTTGACACTCTACGATTTATGTTCTTAAGCTTGTTATCTTTATCTGATCTGGCTTGACTACGATCTCTGCCTTTTATGTGATCAATTGACTCTACGACTCCGAGTGTGGTCTATGATTCTTGACTTGACTACGGTAGATGCTCGGTTGGCTCTTAGACAGGTTGTCTCTATGATTCTGAACATGACTTCCTCAGCAGACTATGACTCCGAGGAAGTTCTTCTCGACACACTACGATCCTTCCTCGTCTCTCCTGGCAGTCTACGAACTCTGAAATCTACTATCTTGTAGACTATGATTCTGCCTTGATAGTTCTTAAATTTTTCTTGACTCTCCTGGCAGACTACGATTTGTGGTGCAGTGCTCGACGATCAGACAAGCCTTTCTATTGCATTATAAGATAAACCTAACAAGCTTGATCTTTCTATATTTATAGTCTTTGTACATAATTTCTTTTTAAGGACTTTACAAAGCAGTTTTGCTTATGTAGGATCAACCTAACATATTTGATCAATTCATTCTAAGTCCTTGTACATATGTTCCTATTATCTATCAAAGGACTTTATAGTTTTTCTTAATGCAAGCATACTTGCATATTCATTCATACATATCATAATCAAATCATATATAAATAGGAATTCACATGCTTATTCCTAACATAAAGAACCAAACTAAGTATTATTAACCAAGTTGCTAAGATTTAAAACCTTGCCCCAAATTAAAAGTCTCAGTTATTAGTCGTGTATTAGGCCAATGGCCTATCCTCCCTGCTGTTGCGTAAAACTCAGCAAACCAAAAGGCTAGAGGAAGATGATGATGGCTATGAAGATGGTGGGGGAAGAGTGGTTGGCTAACTTCTCCTTGCCCATTGTCTTCTTCCATTTTCCTTTAAATCAAACCATGGTGTAAGAACAATAACTAGGCAATGAATTCTCTATATAAAGCACCCTCTTCTTCTCATTTTATGTTGCGTAAAAATTTATCTGATAATTGTAGTTTGAGAATGAGAGCTGTTGAGCATTGAAAGAGTATAATTAGTGCATTGAGGAATCAAATTAAGCTTCAAGGAGGTACAAATTCTATTTTTGTTCTTAGTTTGAGTTTTATAAAATTCTTGCAATTACTTAAATTCTCTGTCAATAAGTATGAATTAGCATGCCATGGTGTTACCTGAGTTTGTATGTATGCTCTGAAGTGTTGCAGTTAGTCTGGTTACAGAATTGGCAACACTTGTGTTAAGGCTTTGAAGAAGTAGAGCCATTTATTTTTGCCTCTGAACGAAGTGGCGCGGCCGCGCCACTTCTATAGCTTAATACCGCGCGGTCGCGCGGGATGTCTGCCTTAGATACTGACTTTGTTATCCTGAATAGGTTAAGTTGGCTGGACCATACATGTAATTAACCTTAAGACATGGAATAAGGTTGTTATGTATATAGTAAAGCCATGTTAGTTGATTTTAGTATGAACATTCAAAGAAAACTTAAAAGAGTTGGAAACTAGTTTTGATAAACATTATGCAACTTGTGAGCATGCTTATGTGGACTAACATGTATATATGAGAGTATGATGTATGGTAAGTAAAGTGGCTTTCCATGCTTGGTAGCTTAATATGAGATTCTCAAAGGAAACCTTGAAGACTAGTTTTGTCAATAACTAGATTACAAGTATTCTAGAATTTGATATCATGAGTAGGTGTGTCATGTATGTAGACATGATTGACAAGCATGTTAGCTAGTCATATACATTGTAAAATAGTGGAGCATGGGGTATGACAAGTCTAAATGATGACTTCATAACTTGGAATACATGAATTAACTAATGTAAACATGTATAGTTGAGATCTATTGACCATGTAGCATGTGTACAACGACTAAACGTAAGAAAATTGGTGAATTGAACACTTAAAGTCTTGATTAAATGAGAATAGATAATGACCTATGTTAATGTTATGATGTAGGGTCAAACTTAGTTATCCACATACTAATATGTGCGTTTTGCATGATTATTTCATATATGTGCAAGTTGGGTGTACACTGACCTTCTGCAGGAGCAGCCGTGTCTTGGTTTGCACTAGGAACAGCGCGACCGCGCCACTCCTTAGTACAAACCAAGCGCGGCCGCACCACCCTACAGTGAGATCTATTTTCTGCTAATAATTTGAGAGCTGATGCATGCCTATATTGTTACATTAATCTGTAATACATGTCCAGTGCAGTATTCATGTGTCAATAAGCATGTTAATGAAAGAATTCTATGTTAAATTAGTGTTTACAACATTAAAGTCAAAATGTGATTTCAAACTATGTTCTTTAAATGACATAGTGTATTAGAAACTGATTTTCGTGTTATGTGATGACATACGTATGAGATCATGCGACTAAGAGAAGACTAGCAATATATGTTTAGTGTTGATGAATTACACTTGTGTATCATAGTAAATTAAGATAGTAGGTGTACATGTTGAACTTGTATAACTAATGTGATTATACATGAATAGGATATTATAGTTCATTGGAGTGGTATTAAGCTTTACTTTGGTAAACTACGTGTAAGGCGAGTATCCGAACTCTATCTTATATTGAGCAAGTTTTCTAACTTTCACAACTTTGAATATTGTGCAAATATCTAAACCTTATCTCGTTGATGAAGTATTATTCAAGCTTGTGCTATTAATGATCGTACAAGTAAATCTTTGAAAGTATAATTCATATCTCATGACTTAATACTTCATAATTTAGAAATGAAATTGTTTTCGAATCTTGATTTCGAACGATAATTGCTCATGTATATACTTTAAAAGAAAGTTGTCTAAGCCATTGATTCTGCTAGACTATTGGTATAAGATCAAAAGCTATGGAAACTAAATTAACTTGGTGTGGACTCTTATAACTGAGATGAACAACCCTCTTGGTAGGGGAATTATATATTTGTCGGGGAACCGACGTGCGCACATTAGAATGATTAAATGTTATGCATGACATAGGGTACTTTAGGCTGAACACATGTTGTACTCGTTTTATTGGATTATCAATATATTACTGTTAATTCTAGTACAAGTTCAAAGTCCTTAGTGACTGCTCAATATTCATAATTTGAAATCTCGAATTGATTAAGTATTGAATCTTATTGATATTTTCTGTCCTTAGCGACTATTGTTGAGAACCATTGATACTTCTTGCTATTTTTGAACTATCATTACTATTGTACCCTTGAGAAATTTAAAACTATATTGAACACCCTTATTGCTATATTACTTGTTGAGCAAACTTGTTGCTCATTCTTACTTTCCCTAAAAACATTTCAGTTAAGGCAGAGCAAGGCGGTCCCTCAGGCATTGATAAGGGCAAGGGCAAAGCTACAGAGTAGTTTACATTTAGTGGAGATCATTATGTCCATGTAATGACATAAGTTGTGTTATGTATTAGTTATATCTAAACTATGTTTAATTATGTTTAAGGTATGGAAGAGATGTTTAAGTTACGAACCCTTGGGATGAGAATAATTATATTATAACAATGTAATTTATTCTATTATTTCTGTTGTGTGAGATTTTGATTTGTTATTACATTTATAGTACGTGATACACCGAATTCGAGACATAAGTGGTCTGAATTTGGGGGCGTCATAACGGATTGTGATGTTATAATATCAACAATGAAGATTATCATTAGTAATTAGTTAGTTATGTGATAATTGAAATTGGTATTAATAAAATTAGAAGTGTGATTTGACCATATGATTAAACCTAAGACTAAGGGTTGTAAATGAAATAGATATTTAATTATGTAATGTGATCATGTGGTAACTAATTATGTTACGATGACATGCGTATATGATATTTGAGAATCAAGTTATACTGTTTAGCTTACATGCAAGGCAAGTTCTCTAACCCTAAACTCTATTTGAGCCTATCCTACTTTGATTACAATTATACAAGTTTTATATCCTACCTTGTTTATAAAATTAAGCACGTTCTTGAATCCTAATTCTTTTTGTATTGAGCAAAGTTCTTAATTATGTTTCCTTATTGAAAAATGTAACCTTAGCTTACTATTATTACTCAAGCAAGGTTTATTATATCTTTCAATGCTTTAAAATTTATTTCTAAAGCATGACTTTGATGCATAACGTTATTCGTTTATGGTTCATAACTATTCTATATTAAGTTGTTATCGAACCCTTGAATTGTCATTAAACTTATGATTAAACTAATCCTTAGTTGATATACGTTGAACTCTAAATTATCCTTGAAGCTTATCCAAACCAAACTTCCTTTAGTGTGGACTCGTATGTTAAAACTGAGATGAACAACTCTATTATAGGGGATTATTTATGTGGAAGCGTTAAGATGTTTGTGAACAATACATGGTACGAATGGCTGATCCCCCTAAGTATGAGAAGGAAGGTCCATATAGTCTAACGACTGTTAAAGGTTTAAGTAGAAATACCTACAACCTGGGACATAGTTCATGGTCTTGTGACCCTCAGATGAATTCTAATTTCAATTCTTGATTATCAATAATAGAAAATGTTGTTCAATTCAATTGGGCTTATTTATTGCCAGTTATTATGTTCTATCAAGTGAGCATTTATTTTGCTCACTCTTGCATATATATAACCATTGCAGCTAAGATTGAGAAGGTTGACGAGCCAACCACTAGCAAAGGAAAAGACAAGATGAACTAGTGTTGAAGACTTGTTAATTTATTATGGTTTATGTTTCAGACTTAAATTTTAATTATGTGATGTAATTAATTATTTTTTTCGCATTTGATGATTGTATTAAGGTTAGACAACCTGAGATTTATTTGATTAAGCCATGTAACCCTTTAATGGGAAGGTTTATTGCTTAAGTTTTATTTAACTTGGGTAGCTAGAAATGAATGTTTGGACAGTGAACACCAAGTCCTGTGGGAATGAAGTGCCCGAATTTGGGGCTGTCACATTAATTCTAGGGCTCTTCATCAGATTTTCCAAGAGCATGAGGGAGAGCAAGTTGGAGGCTAAGCATGGAGATCGAGAGGTTACGTGACATAAACTTTTTTCTCTTCTCTTTACCTTTTATTTTTGTAATCTTAAGATGTTCTTTGGTTTATTGATGATGATTCCCAATTACGTTATGAACTAAATTTTCAATTGAGATTGCAGTTGAACCCAATGTTTAGTTTAAATTAATTTATTATCGTTCTTAGTTGATATTGATTATATATGAATCATTTATCATGTTTTGTACTTCATGAATGATTGTCTAGCTAGCAATTATTGTGATAACTTATATGAAATTGGACGATGGGTTATAAGTTTAGATCTGAATATGATAACTTGTGATTAGTAATTCTTCCTCGGAGTGAATGATAATTTATAGATGCGATAGGAATATACTTGTAGACCGCAAACAGCGTGGGGAAGATGATACTTAATTAATTTATTATTATTATTTCTCATAGGAATACAGTGAAATTAATAGTAATAGATATGCTATATAATTATTTGAGAAATGATTGTACAAACTATTAGTGTTTTTTTGTTGGCAATTCTAAATAATCAATTTAATAATATTTAGACGAGACATTGGGGAAAATTGTAATCTTAACTTTTAAATCCGATTTTTAATCCTTGTTAGTAATTTTGTTTTAATAATTAGTTTTATAATCTTTAATCAATTGTTTAAATAAGATTGAATTGACACAAAGTTAGCACTTGGTTTAATATTATTAGCGTATTCCTCGTGGGATCAACAATCTACTTACTATTTATTACTTGTTGGTGTGTAAATTGTCAATACCAATTTCGAACAACATTGAGCCATAACTAAACTTTACCCTGTTTTAGCTCAAATCCTTCTCTGAAATCATGTCGACCAACCAAGTTATACCACGAAACCTGTTGTGCTTTGATGAATTTGAAGGTGTCGAGTCTCACTTACGTACAATCCTTAATCTTTTCAAAAAGGCAGGATTCTATAATATTCTGGTTACTGATACCAAAGTCTACTTGAAGAAGGTAGAGGAGTTCTAACTTAATGGATCTTGTATTGATGGCAATATTAAGATAAGAGTGGGAGACATCACTTTTACATATGACCCTAAGGAGTATGGGCAATCTACTAGGGTCGTAGGTAAAGGAGATACACGGTTTGGTGATGTTGATACGAAGAAAGGTTTGGATTTCATGAGGTTCAAAAAGAAAAATCCATAAACTAAAGGATACAAGAAGAAAGGCCTCTCACATGATTTCTAGTTCCTAGCTAACATAATGGGAAAATGTATCTTGTGCAAAGACTCTGCTCATAACTCAGTAAGTGAGTTTCAACTCCAAATTATATTTGTTATTACTAAAGATGTGCCTATCAATTATGGAGTGATATATTGCAACTGGATCTCAAAGTTGTTTTCTGACACTAAGAAGAGGAAGAAGGATAGAAAACCTCTACCCAATGAGGAAACACATTAAGGAGAAAGAAAGAGAGCCTCTTAATGTCAACAAGAAGATTACTAAGAAGTTGTTTGAAGATTGGAAAGGAATTAAGTAGAGCTAAACAAATCCAAACAATCAGAGGGCAATGAAAGAACTATAACAGAGGTTCAAAAACCCTCTAAGGCCTCCAAAAAAATGAAGTTGGCCAAAACTGAAGGAGATACAGAATCTCAGGGTTTTGCTACCCCTAAGATATCTTAACACTTGGTTTTCACTGTAGAGAAACCACAGAAGAAGAATAAGAATAAGAATAATAATAATAAGAAGAAAGCTCCGAAGAAGAATGAAAGTGAAAAGGACACCTCTAAGGTTGATTCCATTATTCCTGAGAATGATACAACTATAAATCTTAGTCAATTGGCTAGCCAATGCACTTGGAAAGTACAGAGGAGAAGAAATTTTACTTCCAAGCCTCCTCCAACATCCTACTATGAAGTTGTGACTGACAAAATTAAAAAATACTATGTTGAGATAAATGAAAGGGATGGTGAAGTTACTACGAAGGAAGGGTTAACTATTGAAGAAAGGGATAAGAAATAGATGGAGAAGAAGTGACAGGAAACCACAGAATGACACATGTGACAACCCCAAAATAGGTCCATTCCATCCAACCTATTCTGAGTCGCCAAATACATGGTACAGAAAACAACTACAACTTTATTACAACAATTATCGTGCAAAATACAACAACACATATGTTGTGAGTTTGGATACAAATATATACCAAATGTGACATTGAACACCATCATGTATCAGCACCTCACAAAGGTACCTTACATAAAGGTACAGTCAAAAACTGTTTTAGAAACTAGAATATTTGGGAAGTGCTCAAGGAAACCTTCGTACATGGGAGGCCATGCTTCTAGGTTATGATAGATATCATATGGCCACAGAATTATCCTTGGTTGACCCAATAGACCCCAAAGAAAAATGAGAAGATCACTATCATATTCTTCCCAATGGTGAGTCTTCTCTTGATTTATCATTATCTCCACTGTCTCTAATTGAGAATTATACTTCAAACAAACACCAAGATTATATAGGTAGTGCTCGTAGATATACTCAGCAAGTGGATGAGCACAACCCTGTCTTATGATGACACGAGGTTGTATGTCATTAGACATCTTGTATGATAGTGGCAAAACACCCTTCCAACGTTGGGTTCGCCTCACCCTATTTTCTTCACCAAATATAACTACTAAATGATGACCACCGTTCTATTCCCCTGTTACCCCCGTTCGACCCATCTACACTCTTATTACCTGAAAGGAATTGTGAAACAGAAGGGTGAGCACAACTAGCCCAGTAAAGAATATCATGACTAAAGATAATTGAATTATCAATAGTCTTCATCAGTAATAAATCAGAGATTTAAAACATATGGTAGATGATAAAACTTTTCAACCATAGTTGGAGCGGAACGAACAATCCATTAGAAGAGTTAAATAGACTATAAAGTCTATTATCTTCTCCATGTTAAAAATCCACCAACAATATTTTATCCCTGTAACATCACTCAATAGTTCCTTTCCACAATCATATGAATAATTCATGATCATAATTGTGATTCTAAATTTTTCTTCGCACCCAGGACGAAGGATATTTTCATCACCTATCTTTACCTGAAACATCAAAGATAATGGTTATACCAAATCACAGTTCCTATTCATAATCATACTGATAAATTCATCTTTGCACTACGGGCCAAAGATATTCGTCAATAGACCATCTTTGCACTACAGGCCAAAGATATTCATCAACAGGTCATCTTTGCACTACGGGCCAAAGATATTCATCAACAATTCATCTTTGCACTACAGGCCAAAGATATTCGTCAACAGTTCATATTTGCACAACAGGCCAAATATATTAATATCTCAAAGAAATATATAATCAAATCAGAATTATATAAACAATAATTATAACCATGTTGATCAATTCACCTTTGCACTTAAGCTTAAGATATTCAATTATAAATTCAATGGTCATAATCATACCAGTCACAATTCAACTTTGCATTACAGGCCAAAGAGAACCCTAGTCATGATCATACCAATAATCTACCCATCTTTACACTCCAGTGAAAGAGAATTTCAACATCAGGGTTATAAAAATGTTATATATGATGATAAAAATAATATGATCAACATATAGTTTTAATCTCAAGAGTAATATTCATAAATCAACTATAATTTGGTTAGAAAAAGAAACTAATTTTATCGTGAATAGTAACTCGTGAATAGTAACTCACGAATAGTAACTCGTGAATAGTAACTCATGAATAGTAACCCCGACACAAAAAAATAGAAATTTTGCAATAAAATACATACCAATATTTCGGTATAATGATATTGAAAGAATAATATTTCTTAAGCTTATAAACAATTTATTTTAATTATTTACACTTTACTAAATAATACATTTAATCATTCTAAAATGCCAAACTCATAAGATTTCATCACCAATAACCAAAACCCTCATCAAAATCTGCATATACCTCATATAGGATTCTCAAGTCATAAAATCTTATTTTTCAATTTTCTTACTTCACAAAACATATTTAATTCATTTACTCATAACTAGACTATTTTCATGAAAAATACCAAATCAGTTCCAAAAATATTTCTTTTCTGGAATTTAGCATAATATAGTCCCATAGTGAACATATATTTTTCTCAGAATTTTTAAAATTCATTTACTATTTTTCATATGGCCAAAATCGCCGAATATTTAGACATTTATCATAAATTGTACTTTTATCTAAAAATTCTGAAATTCACAGAGTACACTGATATTATATAGATATACTTTCAATAAAAATTTCATCAATTTTGGAGTTAACCACAAGGAATTATAAGCGGTTACTTTTAAAATAGTCTTCTCTCATAAAATTCATAACTCTCAATCTATACATCCAAAAATCACCATTTTTGGACACAATCAAGAAAACTCATCAAAATATCATTTCAAATTTTTCCAGAATTTTTGAAGGTCAGAAAAATTACGAAACTGGAAAATATAACAACCCTTAAAATTCCTTACTATCTCTTACTATCCCTTACCTCAAAAGTGCAGTATTTCTGACTGAAATGCAAAGCCGAAGGAAACTTGCACTGAATTGTAACTCTCAAAGTATCTAAATACTCACAAAATATGCTTCATAATATAGAGAGAGAAAGAGAGAAAACTTGTTTCTGGTGTGATTTTCAATTCTAACTTAGCCCTCTATTTATAGAAAAATGTTAGCACGCCGAAGCAGACTTAACCTGCAACCTGATGGGTTTACCTGCTACTATTCCCACCCACCACATTTGAATAAAAATTTCAGCACATTTCTTCACCAACCAAGAGTGGGGCCCACAAATTCTAGAATTTCTACCAAAATGATTAACTCTGAAAATTCAACAATTTCTGAACCAGTCATCTCGTAAAATTCATAATAAATCATACGTTCATTTTTAACGATTCAAAATTTGTGGACATATACCCAACTTATATATGTATAACATATCCAAAAATTACCACGATCCAACGGTCGGATTAAAAATTATAACCCCCGTAAAATATCTCAAAAACCCTGATTTTTAATACCTCCATTCCGACAAAAATACTGATAAAAACCTCAACATTAACTCCTTCATTTTTAACCACAAAAATATATTCCTCATTTATATCCACATAAAATAAATATTTTCTTATCATATGAATCAATAATTAATTATTCACAAATAATATTACAGAATCACATTATGACAACCAGGCCGTTCCCAGGAAAGAGGGGGCTTTTCAATAAGAATTTCTCCTTACTGGCGCGCAATTAGGTGACCAAACCTCTCCTTAGACAGAACTTTCTAGATATTGCCAATAATGTTATCTAATAATATTATTCAAATAATATGAATTATTGATCTGATAATGGGAAATACTGTGCAGCAATAATTATTGAAATAACGATAATATAAAATATCAACGCAGCAATTATTGAATCAATAAAATAAAATATTGAACAGTAACTACTGTAACAATTATTGAGTAGTGCCTTCTCACGTACGAATCAATAATTAAAAAAAATACTGTACAATACCGTGTGCTACTGTGCAACTACGCGTATTACTGTATTTTAACCACCGGGTATTCCAACAGTGTTAACGGTAACAACTACGCCGTTAATTATAAAAACTCAATTTTTGTCGTTATTTTCATCCGACGGTTATTCTGTTATGGGGCCCATAAATGTCTGCGCCGTCGTACGAATATTCCCCGACAGAAAGAATATTCCACGACCAAACGAATATTCCCCGACAGAAAGAATATTTCACGACCACACGAATATTCACCGACCAAAAATAAATATTTTATAACCACTTGCTTATTTTGAAAAATATTCTCATTTCACACATAACTTTAACTTTTTATCAATTTAACCATTTACTGAATAGTAATTATAAGAAAAATTGAATAATTTTATTTCATAAAATTAGGGGTCTTACAATCTCCCCTCCTTATGAAATTTCGTCCTCAAAATTTACGTACCTGGTATTTCAAAGAGTTGAGAATACCTTCCTTTCATTTCAGATTCCATCTTCTCTGTCATCATAATTTCTCCATTGCTCATCTCCTGTATTTCAAATATCATTCTAGAATACAGCTTCAAAACAAGGGTTAATTTAACAAATTAACATATCACATAATATCCCGATATTATGACTGACCAACAAATAAGCTTAGGTAGGACACACTAGCGAAGGATTTACTCATCTCTCCCCTCCTAGTTATATTCCCCGATCTCCGCCAGAGATCATATCCCTAAGCTCTGATACCAAATGTGACAACCCCAAAATAGGTCCATTCCATCCAACCTATTCTGAGTCGCCAAATACATGGTACAGAAAACAACTACAACTTTATTACAACAATCGTCATGCAAAATACAAAAACACATATGCTGTGAGTTTGGATACAAATATATACCAAATGTGACATTGAACACCATCATGTATCAGCACCTCACAAAGGTACCTTACATAAAGGTACAGTCAAAAATTGTTTTAGAAACTAGAATATTTGGGAAGTGCTCAAGGAAACCTTCGTACATGGGAGGCCATGCTTCTAGGTTATGATAGATATCATATGGCCACAGAATTATCCTTGGTTGACCCAATCGACCCCAAAGAAAAACGAGAAGATCACTATCATATTCTTCCCAATGGTGAGTCTTCTCTTGACTTATTATTATCTCCACTGTCTCTAATTGAGAATTATACTTCAAACAAACACCAAGATTATATAGGTAGTGCTCGTAGATATACTCAGCAAGTGGATGAGCACAACCCTGTCTTATGATGACACGAGGTTGTATATCATTAGACATCTTGTATGATAGTGGCAAAACACCCTTCTAACGTTGGGTTCGCCTCACCCTATTTTTTTCACCAAATATAACTACTAAATGATGACCACCGTTCTATTCCCCTGTTACCCCCGCTCGACCCATCTACACTTTTATTACCTGAAAGAAATTGTGAAACAGAAGGGTGAGCACAACTAGCCCAGTAAAGAATATCATGACTAAAGATAATTGAATTATCAATAGTCTTCATCAGTAATAAATCAGAGATTTAAAACATATGGTAGATGATAAAACTTTTCAACCATAGTTGCAGCGGAACGAACAATCCATTAGAAGAGTTAAATAGACTATAAAGTCTATTATCTTCTCCATGTTAAAAATCCACCAATAATATTTTATCCCTGTAACATCACTCAATAGTTCCTTTCCACAATCATATGAATAATTCATGATCATAATTGTGATTCTAAATTTTTCTTCGCACCCAGGACGAAGGATATTTTCATCACATGTCTTTACCTGAAATATCAAAGATAATGGTTATACCAAATCACAGTTCCTGTTCATAATCATACTGATAAATTCATCTTTGCACTACGGGCCAAAGATATTCGTCAATAGACCATCTTTGCACTACAGGCCAAAGATATTCATCAACAGGTCATCTTTGCACTACGGGCCAAAGATATACATCAACAATTCATCTTTGCACTACAGGCCAAAGATATTCCTCAACAGTTCATATTTGCACAACAGGCCAAATATATTAATATCTCAAAGAAATATATAATCAAATCAGAATTATATAAACAATAATTATAACCATGTTGATCAATTCACCTTTGCACTTAAGCTTAAGATATTCAATTATAAATTCAATGGTCATGATCATACCAGTCACAATTCAACTTTGCACTACAGGCCAAAGAGAACCCTAGTCATGATCATACCAATAATCTACCCATCTTTACACTCCACTGAAAGAGAATTTCAACATCAGGGTTATAAAAATGTTATATATGATGATAAAAATAATATGATCAACATATAGTTTTAATCTCAAGAGTAATATTCATAAATCAACTATAATTTGGTTAGAAAATGAAACCAATTTTATCGTGAATAGTAACTCGTGAATAGTAACTCACGAATAGTAACTCGTGAATAGTAACTCATGAATAGTAACGTCGACACAAAAAAATAGAAATTCCACAATAAAATACATACTATTATTTCGGTATAATGATATTGAAAGAATAATATTTCTTAAGCTTATAAATAATTTATTTTAATTGTTTACACTTTACTAAATAATGTATTTAATCATTCTAAAATGCCAAACTCATAAGATTTCATCACCAGTAACCAAAACCCTCATCAAAAATCTGCATATACCTCATATAGGATTCTCAAGTCATAAAATCTTATTTTCTAATTTTCTTACTTCACAAAACATATTTAATTCATTTACTCATAACTAGACTATTTTCATGAAAAATACCAAATCAGTTCCAAAAATATTTCTTTTCTGGAATTTAGCATAATATAGTCTCATAGTGAACATATATTTTTCTCAGAATTTTTAAAATTTATTTACTATTTTTCATATGGCCAAAATCGCCGAATATTTAGACATTTATCATAAATTGTATATTTATCTAAAAATTCTGAAATTCACAGAGCACACTGATATTATATAGATATACTTCCAATAAAAATTTCATCAATTTTGGAGTTAACCACAAGGAATTATAAGCGGTTACTTTTAAAATAGTCTTCTCTCATAAAATTCATAACTCTCAATCTATATATCCAAAAATCACCATTTTTGGACACAATCAAGAAAACTCATCAAAATATCATTTCAAATTTTTTCAGAATTTTTGAAGGTCAGAAAAATTATGAAACTGGAAAATATAATAATCCTTAAAATCCCTTACTATCCCTTACTATCTCTTACTATCCCTTACCTCAAAAGTGCAGTATTTCTGACTGGAATGCAAAGCCGAAGGAAACTTGCACTGAATAGCAACTCTCAAAGTATCTAAATACTCACAAAATATGCTTCATAATATAGAGAGAGAAAGAGAGAAAACTTGTTTCTGGTGTGATTTTCAATTCTAACTTAGCCCTCTATTTATAGGAAAATGTTAGCACGCCGAAGCAGACTTAACCTGCAACCTGATGGCCTTACCTGCTACTATTCCCACCCACCACATTTGAATAAAAATCTCAGCACATTTCTTCACCAACCAAGAGTGGGGCCCACCAATTCTAGAATTTTCTACCAAAATGATTAACTCTGAAAATTCAACAATTTCTGAACCAGTCATCTCGTAAAATTCATAATAAATCATACGTTCATTTTTAACGGTTCAAAATTTGTGGACATATACTCAACTTATATATGTATAACATATCCAAAAATTACCACGATCCAACGGTCGGATTAAAAATTATAACCCCCGTAAAATATCTCAAAAACCCTGATTTTTAATACCTCCATTCCGACAAAAATACTGATAAAAACCTCAACATTAACTCCTTCATTTTTAACCACAAAAATATATTCCTCATTTATATCCACATAAAATAAATATTTTCTTATCATATGAATCAATAATTAATTATTCACAAATAATATTACAGAATCACATTATGACAACCAGGCCGTTCCCAGGAAAGAGGGGGCTTTCTAATAAGAATTTCTCCTTACTGGCGCGCAATTAGGTGACCAAACCTCTCCTTAGACAGAACTTTCTAGACATTGCCTATAAGTTATCTAATAATATTATTCAAATAATATGAATTATTGATCTGATAATGGGAAATACTGTGCAGCAACAATTATTGAAACAACAATAATATAAAATATCAACGCAGCAATTATTGAATCAATAAAATAAAATATTGAACAGTAACTACTGTAACAATTATTGAGTAGTGCCTTCTCACGTACGAATCAATAATTAAAAAAAAATACTGTACAATACCGTGTGCTACTGTGCAACTACGCGTATTACTGTATTTTAACCACCGGGTATTCCAACAGTGTTAACGGTAACAACTACGCCGTTAATTATAAAAACTCAATTTTTGTCGTTATTTTCATCCGACGGTTATTCTGTTATGGGGCCCATAAATGTCTGCGCCGTCGTACGAATATTCCCCGACAGAAAGAATATTCCACGACCAAACGAATATTCCCCGACAGAAAGAATATTTCACGACCACACGAATATTCACCGACCAAAAATAAATATTTTATAACCACTTGCTTATTTTGAAAAATATTCTCATTTCACACATAACTTTAACTTTTTATCAATTTAACCATTTACTGAATAGTAATTATAAGAAAAATTGAATAATTTTATTTCATAAAATTCGGGGTCTTACAACACATGCAAGATATTGTAATGAAAGGCTCAAAAATGTCGAAGGTTTCCAAGAAGAGAGTTGTGTTGATTTAGGATCTTGAAGATGCTCAACCGATCCTAGAGTCTTATTCTTCGATCGTAGAGCCTAAAGATGAAATGGCTAGGATGGCTTCCATGGTTGAGCCCAATGTTAATAAAGATATTGTTGGGATGGAAAATGAGCTTGAGCCATTTAATGAATAAATGGTTGTGAAGGCAACTATGCCTGAACCAATGAAACAAGCAAAATGGTTGAAGAAGATACCCCTACAAAGAACAAGTCAAAGAAAAGATTGAAAAAGAAGATCTTTGAGCCTAATGAAGTAATATAGTTAATTGTTGAGGGGTAGACTCAAGAAGATGTTGGACAATCTCACGCCAAACCCTAGTAGATTGATGTCAAAGAATCTTCTGATGATTCAATCTAGTTAACAAAAGTGTTGATCCGTGAAAATGAACCAAGAGAATTACCATATCACTCACCCCTTTTTCAGTTTGTCAATCTAGAAGAAATGGTGGAAGAAAATCAAGAGGATGAAGATAGCTCTGCTAAAGAAATACTAAATCCTGGGAATACATAAGAAGTTGCATCTGAGGATCATGGCGTGGACTCTTCACTCTACTTTCTCCTAACAGCAATGCCCCTTCTTTGAGCTCAGCTTCAAAGGGACTACAGTTGGGTAACTTGGGCATTAAAGTGAGTAACTAACATTAAAGTGTTGGCCCAACATTATCATTCACAGTTCAACTTTGTTCAAAGAAAGATTACAATTGGAGATGAAGATGGCTCTGGATTAGGATCCTACAACAAAGTGACTTTTGTTGATTCAACCATTAGGGAAAGAGCTACTCATCCACGTTATGAAGCACACAAACTATGTTTTTGTTCACTGCTTACATTATGACAGTACTTCTTATACTCAAACCCATATACATATACTTACAACTTCTCATACCTATACAGATATACCATCTACCTCCAATACTCAAACTACTACCATCATTCATCTTCTCATATAAAGGAGTTAAGCTTCACCATTCAACACCAGTTTCTAACTGATGAAATGGTGTTTGAAGGCCTTAATCGTGAAGATCAAGCAGATATAACACCAACTCTCAAGAGGCTATTCGAGATACTATACCTCATGTCATCCAAGAGTCAACGTACCCACGTGTTGCAAGATATAATTCAGGAATGCAAGTCAGGCATAAACTTTCGCTACAAGAAAAAGGCCTAACAGCGACCACCTATCAGCGACTGCATTCCGTCGCTACTGATCATCTGCGACCGATTGCGGTCGCTGATAGGCGACGCATAAAATCTGGTCGCTAGAATGCACATCAGTGACCACTATTAGCGACTGACCTATCTACAACCGATTTAGCGACCAAAATTGTCATTTCGGTCGCTAAGATGAGTCAGCATGGTTCAGGTCCACAGGCTGACGTGGGCCATGTGTTAGCGATTGCAATCAGTGACCGCACACGATCGCTAATAGACTCATGTGATTAGCGGTTGCTAATACTTATCAGCAACCGCATGCGGTCGCTGATGTAAAAAACCTGGAAAATATATTTTTCCTGTACACATATAAACATGTACAACAATATAACATCCATCGTCCATATATCGACACATACACTAAACTAGTATATAAACTATATAAACCTTTAAAAACCAATATGAATTGAATAAATATAAACAAATCTAATATTTAAGTAACATACAGACATCCAAAGAATGAATATAAAAGTACAAGATTCTCAAATAACTACAACTAAATCAGTCATCAAGCATCATTGTCAAAATTAGTTTCTGCTTGATCTTGATCACCCTGTAATTAACAAAATAATAAAACAAGTTACATATATGTTGATACTGGTGTTACGACAATATATAGTTATTTTTAAACACAACAATATATATATAAGTCACTACTTTAATTGTAATAAATAAGATTGATTACCTCGTCGCCATCCCCATGTTGTGTTACTACTGCTGCCGCCACTGCATCAGCTAACTCATCAGGGCTCAGAGCCGCCAGATGCCCGCCCAGTATCTTTAGAAGATCGCGATCTCGACATATAGCTCTCACATAGTCAGCAGGAGTATGAACAGCTGGATGACTCGATGACTGTGAAGACTGGGTAGCATAGTTGCCTGAGCCACTGAAGGATGGGCGTTGTCGTTATCCTTGACCTTTAATGTAGTTCTTCTTCATAACAGACGCCCTCTCCCATAACTCTTGATCAATTGGCAAACGTGGAGTGCCTTCAGGATAGCTCTCATTCAATAAACGCTTATACGTATATTGTCATCATGTTAACAATTAAATAGTTAAAAATAAATTCTGTGAGCATTAATAAACAAGATTAAGTTGTTAAAACTTATTACCGCTATCTGGATAGCATTAGGCAGACCATCACGGGTGGCCACGTACACATCCAGCCAATGGATAGGCTGACCTTGAGATTGAGACTCTTATACAAAAAATATTCCAATATTACTAAGTAAATGTGATATATATTCTACAATTCATGATTGTAAACATACTAAAACTTGTAAATACGTACCCTGGCAGTGATATGCTGCAACTGTGAAATACTTCTGCCCTTGTATGTTCCTTTAGCCTTTTTCCCATCGGGTACACCCTAGGATCTGTTGGTGGCGGCAGTCTTTCGTCTTTTCACCCAGCTCTCAGCTCTCCATTGGTCGCACATCTCAGCCCATATGGACTGGGTGCACCACCAGGGGCTATGCTCGTGCATGTAATCCTCTCCCTGACCTGGATGGTTGATCGATGCATTGTGAAGGGCTTTTTGTCATTCTTTGTTCAAATTGTCTTTGGTGCGGACGGCGCACTTCTGCTAGAATAATGTTTGTACCACTGAAGCCTGCACGTCCTCTCATCTATACCGCTTCTACAAATAAAATAACAATAATAATATTACTAAACAATTATCCTTAGAATATTATATTATCTCTCATAATTAAAAAAGCATACCTGAAATTCAGTCCAAACAGCATCCTTATGGGCGATAGGTGTGCTCGCCCACGTAATCACAGGTGTAGGCCAATTCTGTAAGCACAGTTGTAAAACCCCCGACTTTTATAAAATAAAAGTCTAATTTAATTTATGATTATTATTTTAAAATTATAAAATGTTAAATTGATAATTGATCAAACGAACATTTAATCGGATTAATGAGCTAATAAAAGAAAGAATGGATAGGATACTTCCACCTTATTCTTCCACTCACGGGGAGAATAAGGAAGTGAGAGAGACAAAATACATGTGGGGGGACAAATAAAAAAAAGGAAAGAAGAAAAGAGGGGAAAAGAAGAAGAAAAAGAGGGAGAGAGAAAAAGAAAGAAAGAAAGAAAGAAAAGGGAAGAGAGGAGGAAAAAATTCATTTCTAGTCACGGGAGGAGGAGAAGAATAAGAAAGAGAGGTTAGGAATTATTCCTTCATACTCTTCACTCCCAAAATCAGTAGAAATAAAAGAAAGAAATAGAGAGAGGGGGGGAAGAGAAGAAGAAGAAGAAGAAGAGAAATAAGAAGAAAAAGAAAATGAAGAAATGAATGAAAAAGGTATTTTTCAAAATCTTGATAATTTTAGTTTATAGATTTTATGTAAAGAGTACATACTTATGTAAAATCCATAACTCTTTGTGTATAATGAGTTAGGAGATGAGCCATTTATCAAAAGAAAGCCCTGGAAGTAAGCTAACTGCAGAAATTGGAATCACCTAAAAATTCTTTGTGAATTTTTCGTGGTGACAGTTTGAGTAAACCTGGTCCGAAGGACTAATAGTCCAAAAAATCAGTGTTCTTTTGCTTTATTGCGTGAGTTATAATTTTTAATCCGACCGTTGGATCGTTGTAATTTTTGGATATATTATACATATATAAGTTGAGTATATATCCACAAATTTTGAACCATTAAAGTTTAACGTATAATTTGTTATGAATTTAAGAAGGTGACTGATCTAGGAATTGTTGTAGCAAAATTTTCGGTAAGCCTTCTCTCTATATTAGATTCAGAATTTGGAAAAACTTTCTTCTACAAAGTTGTAGAGAATTAAATTTTACATGGAAAGGATATAAGATTTGTATTTTTTTGATAAAGTGCTAATTATTATGAATTATTGAAATTTCTGAATATTGGAGTTTATAATTAATTTATCAAAAAAATTATTTAGGCTGAAATATTTTTACAGAATACTTATAATATCATCTTAGAATTTCTGTAAAATTTTGATGAATTATTCAAAAGCAGAAGTAATTATTATATTTTTAAACTATTTATAGTTAGTTTGAAAATAGAAGAAATTCATAGAATATTATATGAATGATGAAAAAATTATGAAACTTGATAAAAAAATCTTATAATGTTATTTTATAATTTCTGGACAGGTTTGATAAATTATTGAATAACAGAAATATTTATTGTATTTTTAAGTTATTTATGGTTAGTTTAAAAATAGAGGAAATTTATAGGAAATTCTATGAATGGTGGAAAATTATGAATTTTGCTAAAAAAATATTATAATAATGTAAGATTAATATTGATGATGTTTTTAAGATATAAAAGTATGTAGAGTTAGTATTTCTATTTTGTAACTATTAAATGATAGTTTTTATAAATAGAAGTAATTATAGAAAATGGTTGGATAATATGAAAAATGTGAAAATTGTTTGAAAAATTCAGAATACTATTTTAAAGATTTTAGAAGTGTTAGTAAGCTTATGAAGTGTCGGGATGTAAACGCACAAGTAACGAATGAGTTATGATAAAAATAAAAATAATATTTTTATTAAAGTAAAAATTGTGATAATACCATAATAGTGGATTATCATATATAAGGTTTTAGATTTCTCATTTATTCACTTCTAAAATTTTGGAATATGAATAATGATTTTATGCGATAAATAAAGATAACTTGAATGAATAGTAAATTATTAGTTGGTTTATATGTTATTCAAGATAAATATGATTTGGTGTTGATCCCTAATTTTAATAGAATTTAAATTATTTATAGTAAGGTATTGATTTGATTCTTATGTAAGAAGTCACTATGTATTTCATTCAATAATTATCACAGTAGTTATTGCACAGTGATTCATATTATTGATTCTTACTCAGTCTTTCATTCAATAACTGTCACAATAGTTAGTGCACAGTGACTCATATTATTTGATATGATGTAATTAAATAGTTGGCAGTATTGTGAGTCTTTGTTAATAATTGTGAATAATTGAAAATATGTAAATAATTGATGAATAAAAGGTGTTGATTAAAAATATGTATGATATACAGATATTTGTTCAATTATTTTCTTTTTTACAAAAGTAAGTTTGGCAGGACTTGCCGACATTCTACTTTTTCTAAAGTAGTATGGACCACAACTCTATTATTGAATAAATTTTGTTAAAACGTGTACAAGATGATTTAATTTTCTCGATGGGACCATAAATTTCACTACCATTATTATGTACCTCATTTGGTTATTTTGTCAAAGCAAGTGTGCTTGTTGTTTACTAAATTTTTAGTATAAATAGGTAGCTCGGTTGAGTAACTAAACACACACCATCACTACACTAAAAATATAGAATTTTTTTACTTCAATATTGTGAGTACTATAATATTGTGAGTATTTCTATTGAGTGTAATGTTACCCCAAGTGTAGATAAGGAATGCAAGCATTGTTTAAGTTGATCAATTTTACAGAAAGCAGAATCAAGTCACATGTTAAGGTAAGGGATATCATTATTGTGGTAAGAGGGTATCATTTTTATGGTAAAAGGAATATCATTTTCTTTCATACTCCATATTATGGTAAGATATTATTATTCGTTTATTCAGTTTATCATTAAGTGGTGAAAATTCTTGAAAGGATTAGAATATCCTTAATAGTTTGTGCTTCATCTAGTATTATGTTAGCAATTTGGACTCTAGATAATTAAGTTGAAAATCACTAAGATCTATGTTATCTTATTATTCCGATTATTTATGTTTATTCATTATATATATCATTGTCATCATTATCATGCTTATATTGTGTTGAAAGTCATTTTTGGCCCGTAGTGCAAAGATGGACTTGGTATGATTATGACCAGGGATTATTCGGTATAATCATGACCGTAATGTTACAAATGATGTGGTAAAAGTTATCTTTGGCCCGTAGTGCATAGATGGACTTGGTATGATTATGACTAGGGATTATTCGGTATAATCATGACCGTAATGTTATAAATGATATGGTAAAAATCCTTTTTGGCTTACGTGCAAAGATGGACTGTTGATTGGCATGATTATGACCAGGGATTATTTGGTATAATCATGACCATTGGTGAAAACACAATTATCCTTGGCCCGTAGTGCATGGATAATTCGTGGTCGTGATACTATTGAGCTGAGTCTCAGCGTTATTGATTTTACAGTTGTATGTCTTAAGCTTGTATTGCAAAGATGGACTGTTGATTTACCTGATTATAAATATGAATTGTGATTTAATTATAATCTATGATGGTTCAGGTGAAGACAGGTGATGAGAGTTCTCTTTGTCTTGGGTATAACAAAGAACTATTGATGAGTATTACAAAAATAAAATATTAACGATGGACTTTTAATTTAGAGTAGATAGTAGACATTATGTTCTACTTGACTCTTCTAATGGATTGTTGATTCCACTGCTATTACGGTTGAAAACTTTTATCTTCTACCATATGTTCTAAATATCTGAATTATTTTGATAAGTTAATTATCTTAAGTCATGATATTCTTTACTGGGCTATTTGTGCTCACCCTTTTACTTCACCACCCCTTTCAGGTAATAAAAGTATAGCTGGTACTAGCAGAGAAAATATGGGTATAAAGTGGTGATACGAATTAGTCACAGCCTAATCAAATTATGAAACGGTGTGACATAATAATTGTACTGAAAACTTAAAATGTGTGTGACATATTTTATACATCATTTAATATTTAATTTTGGTGAACAATAATAGGGTGAGGCGAACTCAAATTTGGAAGCGTCAAAAATGCACTCCATTAGAATGAGGAGGACAGAAATCTTCTCATATTCCTTTGGGGACTTGAAATATTTGCTGCTGTACTTTAGATGGCATTGTAATAATTTGGGTATGAATATTATGGTATTATATACGTTGTAATATTTGTATTGAAACTCACAGTATATGTGTCGTCGTATTTTGCACGACTGTTGTATAAATGGAGTTGTCAGTAGTGTATTTTCTGGCAACCCAAGATAGGTGATGTATACCTATTTTGGGGGCATCACAACAGTAATGAGTGGGATTTATACCCGCGAATCGGATACTTTATGGCTTAAATAGTTTCCTGATCTTCGTTGATTTTATATAGTTTTATATTATTTTAGTATTAGTTTGCTTAACCGATGCAATGCAGGGCTTATCAGGTCTTTTCCATGCCTTCAGGGGCAAAACGGTCGTTTTACATGTAGCCGCGCCACGGCGCCAAAGCCTAGCCTATAGCTCAAGTCACTGCGCTACCTCCGTGTCCTTGCTGATGTCACCATGGTGCTGCAGCGCCACTCTATGCCTTGTTGCCCGCGCCGCAGCGCGAGCTCCGATGCCTAGACAGAGAGGGGCTTGGTTTGACCTAGCAAAAGAAGGAAATTGATATATATATATATATATATATATATATATATATATATATATATATATTATGCCAAACCTTTGTAATACGGGAGAGAGGGACATCTTAGTATAGCTTAATATAGAATAACTTAGTTCTCTCTCCTCTTTTGTACTTTCTCTCTCTACTTCTTAGATTATGTCTGTAAATATAGATTAGGTAGATTAGGGAGAAGTCTGGCATTTCCTTGGAGTGACAAGAACAGTGAGCTACATGAACTGGAAAGCTTGAAAGGAACGGATTGCTTGAAGACCGAAGGGCCTTGACAGAGTTCCTTCTTATCCATTTATTTTCTCTGATTTTGTAATCTATAAATGTTTTCTTTATTGCTACTTATATTTTGTTCAAAAGCTATGAACTGAATATTGGCTCTAAGGTAATAATGGAACCCCTTTGTTATTTAAATTGATAGTCTTATCTCTTTGGTTTGCACCATATGATTTGTTTTAATATATATATGCTTAATGATTCTCGCTAAGACATTAGTGATGATTTTGGTAATCTATATGATATCGACAGAAGAATTATAGATTTACACCTAAATATATTGGCATGTGGTTGTGGGTTTCGACTGCATAAGTTGTGCGTAGAATAGACATATATTTGTGTGCCACGTGCGACCTAATAGAGAACTTATGCTTAAATCCTTGTTATGATTAATTCGCATAGACATGTGTAGGATTGTATCTATCTTGGACGTTCTTTTCTATTCTATTCCCTTTTGGGTGGATCTGGAGAGGATAGGGGTGCACAACAGGCCAGCCTGGCCTGATTTGGCTTGAGCCTGCCAGGATTTTGTCATTGACCAGGCCAGGCCAGGCCTTTGACTTTTAGTCTATAAGTCAGGCTAGGCCAAACTTGACACAATAATATGCAGCCTATTAAGGCCTGCAGACCAGGCCGGGCCAGGCTTTTAACTTCTAAATAAAAAATTCATGCTTTACTTGGGAAAAAAATAACACTAATGGACTTCCACTTTGGACTTCCATGTTTTACTAAAAAAAATTAACCATGAACTCTCCTCTATTTATAGAACAAAAATAGGAGAAGAGAAGTATATTTGGACGATGTGGGACTTTGCTTTTATCAACTTGCAATATACATTTGCCTTTTCTTCTCTCCTACACATGTGTTCTCTCACCCCACAATGTATACATGGCATACCTTGTAATAATCAACTCTCCAAATCCTACCGGAAAAACCCAACTTTAACCAAAAACCCAAATAACAAACACCACAACTTCAATGTCTTGAAACAGTGGAGAAAAAAATGAGAGTTTCCTAAACAATTCTTTGACTTTAATTTCAAGTTTATTATTTTTTTATTAAAGTTCAATTAGCACTTACAAAATAAGTGAAGTGATCGAGATTTTAGAGTTGTAGATTAAAAAAAGTCATGCATATAAATAGTGAAGAAAAAAATTAGGAAAAAATTACAGTTTTGAAAATACTAAATTAATTTTAGGTTGATGACCTAATAAAAGCAATCAAGAGCATTTGCCTTCCAAATAAAAGAATCCAAACTTGGAATACACCAATTTGAGTTCCATCTTTATTTTTAAAATAACCAAGTCCCACATTGGTTGCATGATAAAAGTTAAAGTAAGATTTTTTTTTTATAAAATGACTAGCAAGGCTAAAGGTGCTAGCCTTCCTGCACATGCAAACACTCTCTAGCATACAAACTTGGAATAATACACCAATTTGAGTTCCATCTTTCTAGCATACAAACTTGGAATACACCCGTTTGAGTTCCATCTTTATTTTTAAAATAACCAAGTCCCACATTGGTTGCATGATAAAAGTTTAAGTAAGATTTTTGTATAAAATGACTAGCAAGGCCAAAGTTGCTGGCCGTCCTGCACATCAGCACATGCCTACACGCATACAAACTTGAAATACACCCATTTGAGTTCCATCTTTATTTTTAAAATAACCAAGTCCCACATTGGTTGCATGATAAAAGTTTAAGTAAGATTTTTGTATAAAATGACTAGAAAGGCCAAAGCTGCTTGGCCTTCCTGCACATACCTACACGCATACAAACTTAGAATACACCCATTTGAGTTCCATCTTTATTTTTAAAATAACAAAGTCCCGCATTGGTTGCATGATAAAAGTTGAAGTAAGATTTTTCTATAAAATGACTAGTAAGGCTAAAGCTGCAGACTGGATTAGGCTGTAGGCCAGGCCAGGCTTTTTTGGGAGGTCAGGCCAGGCCAGATATGAGGCAAAAAATCATGGTTTGTACTCGGCCTTGCAGGCCGGCTTGGACCGGTCCGGGCTTTGACTAGACCGGGCTTTAACTAGGCCAGGCTCAGGCCAGACCAAGGTCAGGCCCCAGGCCCCAGGCCATTTGTGCACCTCTAGGAAAGGATATGTTTGTGCATACCTCGACAGAGGTGCATATTGTAACAATCCAGAATTTTAAATTATAATTTTAAATATTTATATAAATATTTAATGGATGTGTTTATTGTTGAATTATTATTTGTTTGATTTGATTTGATTTGGTTAATTATTTGTTAAATAAATAATTAATGAGTTAAGAAAATTAATTATTATGAGATAATATTCTAATTTAAATTAATAATTAAATTAGAGAGTTGATAGAGATTAAATAGATTATTATAAGGTTGTTAATTTAATTTGGTAATAAAAGTTTGACAAATAACTATGCTATAAAGGGGTTATTAAAATAAATTAAAGGAATTTAATTTAGTTTTGCCAAACAAGGCTTAAAGATATTAAGCCTTTGATTTTTAAAGAGTTTTGCCAAACGGAACCTTATGGCTTTTGGATTTTTAAATTTTGAATTATTAGTATATAAATTAAATAAATAATATATATTAAGTTTGGTAACTGATAATTTAATAGGGACAATTAGTAGACGTCCATTTTAGACGTTTAAAAATCGTGCGTTGGTTTTGTTTTAAATTTTACGTATAGTGTATTTGATCTAAACCTAAGCCTAAGAAGAAAGTTACAGAGAAACGAAAAGAAGGTTTTCAGAGAGAGTTTGAGAGAGACTACAGAGAGATTGAGAGAAAGCTCTGAGTTTTCAAGCTATTCTCAGTGGTTAGCAAGGATTTTCAAAGCAACGAAAGGTACTTTCCCATAACTTTAATATTATATATGTGTATATATATATATATATATATATATATATATATATATATATATATATCTACGATTGTATGCTAAATCACGTCTGCAAGAAAAGAAATTGGTTTTATAATAAGTATGTGTATGAACATGGTTTGTATGAGTACCAAAATTAGTAATTGATTGTGAGCTAATTGTAAAAATTGAACTTTGAATACGTTAATTGGGTAAGAAATAAAAAGAACGTAGTGCAAAGGAAGCAATTTGGTGTATAGTAGGAATTACAGTGTTTATTTTGTCAAACAATATCAACAATGGAGTTTTTGGTTTATAATATGGCATTTAAGGATTTAATTTTCTGAAATTGTTGTTTAGTTGTTTTGAAATCAGTGTATATATATATATATATGATGGGTAATGTTTATGAGTAATCCATGTAATGATAAATTGGTGTTAGAAATTAAGTTACAGCAACAAAATTAGCTTTGTTCTGTTCTTCGTGCTCGGTTCTGTAACTCGGAGCCTCAGCGCCAAAATCAGCGCCCCAGCTCTAAACTTCGCGCTTCAACGCTAAAGTCAGAGCCGCAGCCCCAGCCTTCGCACTGCAGCACCGGCCCATGGCCTGTGAGTCGCGCCGCAACGCCAACCACAGTACAAACTATGGCGCCACAACGCCGGTTTGCAGAATGGCCAGAAATGACTTTTCTTTTACACAGAGTCTGTAAATGTTGATATAATGCAATACCATGACTATTAAAAATATAATTTTGTTATTGTGGTAGCATAGTGCTAAGAATGAGCATATTATTAATACTTAACGAGTGTTATTATTTTATTGGTGATTAAAAATCAAGCCATGCAGGAAATAGGTACTTATTTGTATACAGAGTATTTGTAGTCACTAATTGTATCCTAATGATGTGTGATTAGGATATTGTGAATCGAATTTTTACTGTTTAGCCTACACGCAAGGCAAGTTCCTTACCCTATCTCAATTACAATTATGCAAGTTCCTTACCCTATCTCAATTATAATTATGCAAGTTTCCTAAACCTTACTCTTATGTTGAGCAAGTTTCTTGCCTCTAGTTTTTTATGATTATGCAAGTTTCTAACTCTAAACTTTCGTTGAGCAAGTTTTATTTCGTTAAGCAAGCTTCTCTAGTCTTTAACTTATTATTTAGCATGTAAATTTCTACATTTTGATTTACCAATGTTGGATAAATTTAACGTTCAATTTACTATTTGTTATGCATGCTCATTACACAATTCTAAATAGCCTTAGCTTAATATTGTTCAAGCAAGGTATGTTATGTTATTCAATGCTTATGTTCTTAGATTATTCCTAAAGCATGATTTTAATATACAATGTTGATTCACTTATGATTTATTCCATAGCATAATGGGATTACCTTTTTATTCAACTAATCCTTAGTTGATGTTCCTTGAATTCCAAATTACCTTGAAACGTATCCAAACCAAACTTACTTTGGGATGGACTTGTATTTTAAATACTGAGATGAACAACCCTATTATTAGGGGATAATTTACGCATAGCGTTGAAATGTTTGTGCACAATACATTGTACGAAGGGCTGATCCCCCTAAGTACGAGGAGTCCCTATAGTCTTATGATTGTTAAAGTTTAAGTTGAAAGATTACTTATAACTATAAACATAGTTCGTGGTCTTATGACCCTCAGTTATATATTTCATGATTTTGATTGTCATTGATAGAACATATTGTTCAGTTCTAGTAAGCCTATTAATTGGCAGATGTTGTAAAGTTTTATTCATTATCATTTCAAGTGGGCATTGTTTGCTCACTCTTGCTTATATAAATATTACAGCTAAAGTTGAGAAGGTCGATGTACCTTACACCAGTAAAGGAAAAGGAAAGATGAACAAATATTGAAGACTTGTAATCATGTCAACAATTTTTGTCAGACTTTATTTTAAATTATTGTAATGAAGTTATTTAATTTGTCCGCATTTGAATGTTTGTATTTAAAGGTTAGATAACCTAGGAGATTTTATTAATGTAATGGGAAGGTTTATTATTAAATTTTATTATGATTGAGTAGTTAGATATGAATGTTTTTATCAAGTGAACACCAAATCCTGTGAGAATGAAATACCCGAATTTGGGGGTGTCACACATATGCACCTGTGTGTTCTAGGTCGACAAATTGTCGTGACCTTTAAGACCAAAGAGAGAAAGGTAGGTAGTTTGATGAAGCATATCACCTCAGGTGTTCGACAGAATGCCTGTGTGGGGTGAAGTTTTGACCTTAGCTTGTAATTCCTTTGATTACCATTCGTTATCCATTTACTTGCTTTGATAATTAGTTATAACTAGATTAATCACACTTCCATTTATTGTTGTTCGAATAAGACTTTAGCGATGCATAGTCGGTACTTGGTAAATATTAGTGATAGTTCCTCGTGGGTACGACACTCTACTTATCACTGTATTACTCGTTAGACAGCGTATACTTGCGCGTGTTTAGTGATCGATTTTCTGACCAACAAGTTTTTGACGCCGTTTCCGGGGAACTATTATTCTAATATTGATTTCAATCAATTTAGTCTTACTTTGAACGTATATATATATTTCTTTTATTTGTTTGATCTTCCTTTCTTTTTGTTTTTAAGTTTACAGATTATGGACGATCAATGTTATCAATGGCTTTACGAGAGGACGACACAACCAAGCTCGAAAGACGGACTTGAGCAATTGTAAGTTCAAATTGCAAATGTCTTGAAGTTTTCTGACAATCTTGAGTATCAGTCCACTCAGACTGCCTACTGTCAGGAATGAACTGACTTTGAACCGATTCCCTATCATCCAAACTGTCAGGGTTATCCAAACTCTTGGGACTACAGTCAAGAGCAATATCATGATCCGAATTACTCCTATCCGAATCAGTTTGAATATCAGTCGCCGCTGCAATATGAGTTGATGCCTCGACCCAATGAGAGCTTTTCTAAGTACTCAACACAAGAAGAAGAGAACAGGCTTGAAGAGCTTCTCACCAACTTTATTGAAAGAAATGAGGTTCGAATGGCAAGCCAAGAAGCTGCATTGCAGAGCCTCGAAAGTCAATTGGGGCAACTCGTCATTGCCATTACAAATCCACCGCCAAACTTTCTACCAGTCATAATTGAGTTCAAGGATGATGAAGTAGAGCAGTGCAAGGTGGATACACGAGGAGAAGGCGATGAGTCTCACCAAGTTATTGAGGGCAATGTCAAGGTGCAAACTGACCAACCTACGAAGGTTGAACTAGAAGAAGAGATGATCAACAGTGGGTAAACTGTCAAGAGTAATCAACAGTTAGAAACCACGCTCACGACTGTGGAAACCCTAGAGGGCCCAATAGAGCACAAAGAATGCTTTCAACTTGATGACAAAGGCGAATTAGTGGATATTTATAGCGGTGAAAGATTCTTCGTGCCGATGGGTGAAGAAAACGGGGATGATCAACCACCCATGTCTGCCAAAAATTTAAAGAAATTGACTAATAGGCGGCATGAAATGGTCATTTTTGCTTATAAGCCGGATTGAGCGGCATCGGTACAATCAAGTTGATGACTTTAAAACAAGCGCTTGGTGGGGAGGCACTCCCATCTCGGTATCAATGTTATCTATTTTCCTTTACTTATATCTAGTTTACTCTGTATCATATGTTTTTTCCCTTTAGCATATTTTTATGGCTATCATATGTTTATTGTATGTAGCAGTATGTAGTTAGTTATTATGTTGTTTGTAATAATGTATATTTGCTTCGAAGTGTTTTCTGTTATACTTATCTTGGCATGTGCAGAAAACAGACAGGAAAAACTCAAAAAATGGACCCGTGCCGCAGCGCCAATAAGAACACTAGAACCCGCGCCGCAACGCCGGGCCCAAAAGCTTATTTTCCAACTTCGCGCCGCAGCATCATAGAACAACAGCCAGGTCGCACCGCAGCTCCACGACCGAGCCTTGCCCACTGTTAGTTCGCGCCGCAGTGCCAACCAACAAAGGGCAGGCGGCGCCGAAAGTGAGTTTTCATTTTTTAAGTATAGTTTTAAGCCAGCAGTTAGGCCATTCCTCTCCTTTCTCTCGGCACAATTCGGTAACACAAGCGAGCCAGCCATCCCTTTTCTCCATAAAACCCCCACCCTCTACATAGCACAGTCCAAAGAGCCTTCAGCAAATCAAAATCCTTCAACAAATCGAGTGCCATCAATTGCCTATCAGAGCTTTAAGCCAACACTGTTCTAACCTAGGGTTTGGGAATTAAAGGTAAAATGGGCTAATTCTCAGAAATTAGTGTCCTTTTTCTGTGATTTCCTTGTTTGGGATTGGTTTTATCTGTGATTTGGGGTGATTTCTACTGACGAAAATCGGGCTAAAACACTGTCAAGCAAGGGTTGTCCAAATTTGATTTTCAGAACGCACGCTAGGTGTTCGACAAATTGCCTGAGAAAGAATTTGACTGCTTGGGGCTAATTGGCATTAAAATTTCATTGGGGTTTACTCTAGCCGAAGTTTGGGGGAGTTTGAATTGGGTCTTCTGTTTGTGTTCAAGCCGATTACTGTGAAATCTAAATGGCTTCAAAAAGGCAACGCCTTAGCGTCGACGGGTCATCGTCCGTGGCACCAACGACTTGGGACAACACCAAGTTCATCAGCAAAGAGGCCTGGAAAAGGTACAAAAGTTCTTTTGTCCCGCGCAATTTGATTCCTGAGCGGGGTTTGAGGCCAGACAAAAAGGACGACGAGTTGGTGGCCATGATTTCGGGATGCCAGTGGATCCACTTCACTGGGTCACCCGAATCGGCCATCGTTTTTGTAGTTCATGAGTTCTACGCCAATGCTAGTGTCGAGGGTCCTCCTGTTGTCCAAGTCAGGGGGAAATCAGTGGCTTTTGGAAGCCAAGCAATCAATTCACTGTTCGCGACACCCAACTATGAGGGTAGGGATTATTTGGAGCTGGATTACTGGCAGATATCATGGCATCCCTTACCTTCCTGCATTAGAAGCACGACACCGAGGCGTTGAGGTAGCAGAGGCACATTACAGCAGTGGCACAGAGGCAAAACATTTCTATGCAGTATCAGGCTGAGCTAGTCAACACGATGCAGAATATATACACCGTGTACAATGGCGAGGATGCTGAGTTCACGCCATTCTAGTTCCTAGAGCCTCCTGTCTTCCCACCATACCCTCCACCATCACCGCCCGCCGAAGCTGATGAGGACGATGCCGCTGCTGAGTGAGTGATCTTCAGGGAAGCCCTCTTATATCGATTAATATATGTTTAGCAATGAGGGCATTGCTCACCTTAAGTTTGGGGGTGTTAGGGCTTATTATCTGTTTATTTCTGTTCATTGCCATGATAGGTTGCTATTTTAGTGCATTGTTTATGTTTTTATCAATATTGTGGTACAGTCGTTTTGAACTGTGGGATTATGCTTTGGATGTTTATTTATGGATGTCATGAACTATTTTTGGTTATTATTTATTAATGCTTTGATTACTATCAGCATGGTTGTTGATTTATAGCCATCTTTTTTGGGCTTATACAGATTTAGATGTTTGTGCCATGTGAATGGCCTTTTTACCTATTTTGAGCTGCTATTTAGCAAGGGTGTTATATTTATCATTAATTTTTTATTGTGGCTAATGACAAGCGCCAAGTAATTATGTCTATCTCATAGAGTCGTGTCAAGCATGTATGAGCTAGGGGTTGTTCAATCGATAAGTTAAGACTGTTATGGATCCGTCCTTCCTAGCAAGCACCGACCAACTGTGTTAACTAGTTATTTTTTGAATTTAGTTCGCATGTTTATTGCTTTAAGAGTTTATTCACTCTTATAAACTTTCATTTGTACAAGGTAATAAAAGACTTTGACGTTTATACAGTTTTGGATCTTGGATTCTGGCATGTGGCATATATATAAAAAAAATTGTTGAAATGAGAAGAAAAAAAGAGATTTGTTATCGAAAGTTTTGCGGTGGGTCGAGATGGAGCGTAAAATGGACTCGCCCATAAACGCAGGACCGATGTTGAGATGGAGCATAAAATGCACTCGCCGAATAATCTTCATTTTTTTCGTAAAGTCTCAGTTGTCTTATGTTGATTACGTGGCCTTTATTGCTCGAGTTATTAGATTCATAGGGGCGTTCTACACCTACTGCCCTAAAGTCATATGGCTTGGGATTCACTGATCAAAGGTTCATTAATGGGTAGTTCTGAACAGCCTAAGGTAATCAAGGATTGCCCGAGCCAGATTTTACTGTCTTCGTGCTAGAGTCTTTTGATCCTTTCCTGCATTTACGTCTTGTTCTTAATGCTTGTTAAATGTTTAAGTTGCGGAGTTTGCATATTGGTATTAACAATCGACAGTGCGAACTTATTTGAGCCGTGATTAGTTAGGACGATTGGTCTCCACACACACACATAGAATGGATAAAATATAGTCTTATGCTTGAAATTGAATGAACCCTTATTCGTATCTGTGTTTGCCCTGTTCTTTGAGAGTAGCTATGATCGAGCTTAGAAGCCATGATACTAGTATACAATTTTATTTTTCTTTCGCGTATGTTTTACTAGTGTTAGTGTTGTGTTAGATAGTTTGCTCGAGGACAAGCAAAGACTTAAGTTTGGGGGCATTTGATGACTGGAATTTATACCCGCGAATCGAATACTTTATGGCTTAAATAGTTGCCTGATCTTCATTGATTTTATATAGTTTTATATTATTTTAGTATTATTTTGCTTAACCGATGCAATGCAGGGCTTATCAGGTCTTTTCCATGCTTTCAGGGGCAAAACAGTCATTTTACATGTAGCCGCGCCGCGACGCCAAATCCTAGCCTATAGCTCGAGTCGCGGCGCCACATCTGTGTCCTTGTTGATGTCACCATGGCGCTGCAGCGCCACTCTATGCCTTGTTTCCCGCGTCGCAGCGCGAGTTCCGATGCCCAGACATAAAGAGGCTTGGTTTGACTTAGCAAAAGAAGGAAACTGATATATATATATATATATATATATATATATATATATATATATATATATATATATATATATGCCCAGTCTCTATAATACGGGAGAGAGGGACATCTTAGTATAGCTTAATATAGAATAGCTTAGTTCTCTCTCCGCTTTTATACTTTCTCTCTCTAGTTCTTAGATTATGTCTGTAAATATAGATTAGGTCGATTAGGGAGAAGTCTGGCATTTCCTTGGAGCGACAAGAGCAGTGAGCTACACGAACTGGAAAGCTTAAAAGGAGTGAACTGCTTGGAGACCGAAGGGCCTTGACAAAGTTCCTTCTTATCCATTTATTTCCTCTGATTTTGTAATCTATAAATGTTGTCTTTATTGCTACTTATATTTTGTTCAAAAGCTATGAACTGAATATTGGCTCTAAGGTAATAATGGAAACCCTTTGTTATTTAAATTGATAGTCTTATCTCTTTGGTTGGCACCATATGATTTGTTTTAATATATACATGCTTAATGATTCTCGCTAAGACATTAGTGATGATTTTGGTAATCTATATGATATCGACAGAAGAATTGTAGATTTACACCTAAATATATTGGCATGTGATTGTGGGTTTCGACTGCATAAGTTGTGCATAGAATAGACATATATCTGTGCGCCACGTGCGACCTAATAGAGAACTTATGCTTAAATCCTTGTTATGATTAATTCGCATAGACATGTGTAGGATTGTATCTAGCTTGGACTTTCTTTTCTGTTCTATTCCCTTTTGGGTGGATCTAGAGAGGATATGTTTGTGCATACCTCGAAAGAGATGCATATGCACATGTGTGTTCTCGGTCGATAAATTGTCGTGACCTTTAAGACCAAAGAGAGAAGGGTAGGTAGTTTGATGAAGTATAGCACGTCAGGTGTTTGACAGAATGCCTGTGTGGGGTGAAGTTGTGACCTTAGCTTGTAATTCCTTCGATTACCATTCGTTATCCATTTACTTGCTTTGATAATTAGTTATAACTAGATTATTCACACTTCTATTTATTGCTGTTCGAATAAGACTTTAGCGATGCATAGTCAGTACTTGGTAAATATTAGTGATAGTTCCTCATGGGTACGACACTCTACGTATCACTGTATTACTTGTTAGACCGCGTATATTTGCGCGTGTTTAGTGATCGGTTTTTTGGCCAACACACAGCTGTGATATGCACTTAACGATCTTATTATCTGAAAAATCACTATAATATATAACAATTTACATCAACGATAAGTAGATTTATTAAAGCAATTTACATCTATGTTCAATATATCTTGTATAAATGGAATCTAAAATGCTTATATATAAATGATGTGGGACGTACGTGCTATTCGGGGGAGGGCGAATCTAAATAAGAATCTGATCAATCAGAATAGTAGGGGCCTTGGGCACATGATTAGGCCCCCTACCCAAGCCGCGCTTTTTCTGCGCTGCTTCAGAAGCCATCTATATTACAAATTTCAAGATGTTATTATGAGTTATATAAAATGAAAATAATGATAGGAAATTGCATTTAAATAGTAAAGTACATAAACATGACAGTGATATAAAGATGTTGGTATGAGTTATATTTGATTACATGTATATATATATGAATATAAAATGACAACAATGACAAATTGCATTTAAATAGTTAAGTACATAAACATGACAATGATATAAAAACATGTAATGCTAAACATACATTTCCTTTGTTCAAGTGTCAATGTCTGATTTAGAATCATCTTGTATACGTATTGCAAATTCATAACCATCATCTGCTTCATATTCAATGTCAGATTCAGTCAATAACTCTTCCTCCTCAGTATCAATGTCATATAACACAAGTATTGACTCAAGATCTAATTCATGTGGTTCATCTTCACCATCTAACTGGATTACTTCATTGTCGTCCTCCACATTTATTATAGTTTGACAATGAAGCATCTGCTCTTGGTAAATCTCCCCCATCAACTACTTCTACACGACTGTGCGCGGGAGTATGAATTAAAACTTTCCAATCTGTAGGCGGTCTATCCTTTTTCCTAACAGAACTAGGAATGTAGTATACTTGTACTATTTGAGTTGGTAAAACAAACAGTTCGTTGGAGTACGCAGACCTATGGAGGTCAATATCGATGATTCCATGTCTGTCAACACGTATCCCTTTTTCTGAATCAAACCAACGACACTTGAACAAGTTAATATGACCCCCGTACGTGCCCTTGTACGACAACTCTACAATTTCCTCCAACTCCCCATAAAAGGCACGACCAAGCTCATTGTAACAATCTCTTTGGACACACACTCCAGAGTTCGTTGTTCTTTTACCATGCCCATATGCCTTTGTATGAAATTCACAACCATTTATTTTGTAACCATTGCGGCTTACTTGATCCCTGTCTGGTCCCATAGCTAGGACTTGTACATTAGCCGGAATCGTTGATCCCTCAGTCAAAGCATACAAAAACTCCATCTTATTAAATGAAGTCATAGTTAATATGTGGAGTATATATACATACATACATATATATATATATATATATATATATATATATATATATATATATATATATATGTCGTGCTTAAGAAATTGAACTTACTTTTTTCCCTTAGCCAAAGTGCAAATTTTTTATCACGATTGATTTGAATATCTTTATCAGTTATGTCGGGATGCTTCACTTTTAACTCGTCATCGTACAATCTATACAATGTTATAAACATTAACATATTGGAATAAATTTTCAAGTTAAGAGATAAATTATCAAGTTTACATGTATACCTCAAAAATTCGTCAATCTCCTCGCAATTGAGAAGAATATAAGTATGTTAACATATGACTTGAGCATACTTGTAACCATATGACTTGAGCATACTTGTAAGCATATGATTAACATTTAAGCATACTTGTAAGCATATGGCTTGAGCATACTTGTAACCATATGACTTGAGCATACTTGTAAGCATATGATTAACATTTAAGCATACTTGTAAGCATATGACTTGAGCATACTTGTAAGCATATGACTTGAGCATACTAGTTAACTAACTATTGAGGACATCTAAATTCGGGTAGCAAGTACTATAAAGAGCTCATTAATATTATAAATGTTCGCACCTACCCGACCAACAAAAAAAATTTGCCAGAGTCTCCCCTATAATATGAACTAGTCTCATGCACGATGGCATGCATATATGGTCATTTCTAGGCACCCAACACACAAACCAGGAGAAATATACAAATTCCCAATACAATAAGACCAAAATAATAACGAATGAATGCAAATTAAAGCAGTAAAAAGTTCAGGAGTATACTACAAATTCCCAATACACATATTCTTTGCTGTTGAAGTGATGATTTTTCTGTAATATTCAGTTAGTGATTTGACTTTATATTATTTCGTTTGAGTTGAGGTCACGCATCCTTGTCAGATGTGCTTTAGTACTAGCTTTGCTGTTTTCTACTTTTCATGAGTCTTATTATTTTAATGATGTTGTATTGTTTTCTACTTTCCATGAGTTTTATTATTTTAATTGGGAGATCAATTGGCAAATACTTTGTCATGTTTTTGGGAAATTGCATTAGGGGATAGATATTTAGTATTAAGAGCGACAAAAATCTTCCTCTACTCTACGTAGGATAATAATTATTGCATAGATTTTAAGTGGTCTTTAAGATTTCCAGTCAGAAGTACTTCTATGGATTACTTGGAGGTGTTCAAGCTTTTATGATAATATGGAATTCTATTTTCACACTTCTCTAAGCTCGGAATGAGTGAGATTGGTTATATTGGTTTGTACGAAAGTGTAAAGTACTCGTACACTTCTCCTAAAACTATATTCTTAATTTGAAGATAGGTTGGATTGAAATTTTAGGTTGGATAAAGTTCATCTTAGTTTAAAGGTGAAGAGTGCCTTAGTGACTCCAGATATTCATATTCAAGTGGAAAATCAAAGAGAAGGGGTTATTTTAAGAATTTGTTCGTAACTCTATTCCATTAGTTTGAAGGCGGCTAACATGTTTTAAGATTATACCCAAAATAGTCCCTTTCTATAATCTTTTATGTTTTGGGATATTCACAACTTGGTTGAGCAATTTATAGTTTCTACATACTGTAGCTTTATTCTTGTATACATAAGTTTGTGAAATAAATCATGCAATTTCACTACAAAATGAGTTAGCCTTATTCTTGTAGCTTTATTGTAGCCTTATTCTTATAGCTTTATTGTAGCTTTATTCTTGTATACATAGCCTTTTTGAGTTGGATGACGAGTTTGGGTATGAAAACATTGATCATTCCTATAAAATGAAATACATTAGCTTAGCTTACCTTAATTGACTTGGTTGGATATGCATGTTAATATTGTAATTTGAACCAACTAGCGTAAAAAGTAATATCTCTTGGATTTCATGATTTTGCCCATGCCGACAACCAAGCTTGACTTGGCCCCGTGAGGCTTGGCTAAGCTTGGTGTGGCCTCGTGTGGCCTCGCGGTCCCAAGCCCAGCCCATCAGCTCCAACAGTCCCTTAATATTTACTTAATACTTGGATATTAACAATGTACTATTACTATATATATTTGGATATCCAACTCATTTGCAATGTATTATTACTATATATATTAACACCCAATCTATATACCACATTCATAATATTTGGATATGATCAAATTCCAAAAATATTAACACACTCAATCTATATAACATATATATTACTATATATATATATATATATATATATATATATATTAACACTCAATCTACAAAATATTACTATATATATTAACACCCAATCTATATACCACATTCATAATATTTTGCAATGTATTATTACTATATATAATAACACCCAATTTATACCACACCCAATCTATATAAAGTAACACCCAATCTATATACCATGCCAAATTTATATAAAGTAACACCCAATCTATATCAAATTCAGAAAAATTGTGCTATTAGGGTTACATGTGGCGGCGGCGATGGCAGTGGTGGCGAGCGAGCTCCTTCTTCTCCTTCTTCTCTTCTCCCCCTTTCTCCCTCTTCTCTCTATTCTGAGCTCCCTCTTTTCTTTTCCTTCTGTCTTCTATGTTGAGCGAATACCATGTACTGATTACATTAAGTTTGATCAGCGATTTAATGATATGGACTTATCAGCGACCGCATGCGGTCGCTAATATTAAGTGGTCGTACAAAACCTTGGCGCCAACATTTTGGGCCAAATTTTACGAGGCAAATTTGTGCTAGAGACCTCTCAGCAACCGCATGCGGTCGCTGATATTAAATAGTGACTAGATTAAATTACGGTCACAAATGTCGGTCGCTATTAGTATTATAAGCGGCCGGACATGCGGTCGCTAATAGTATTGGTCGCATTTAGGCATTTTTCTTGTAGTGTCTACAGCTTAAGGCGTGCAGAAGAACCTTACCTTTGTTGCCAAACAAGCTACAAAAGTACCTGATCAGATGACTGAGAAGTTTGGCACACAAATGGACAACCTGGTGTTAGTTATTGAAAAATCGCTGGCAACTAGAGATGAAATTTACTTCAAAAAGATTGATGGCTATGTTGCTGCTTTGAAGAGCATGCATAGCACTCACTCAAGCTCCATGAAAATTCTCTCAGATAAAGTCTTCGATCTTAGAACCAGTATTCAAAAGTTTAAGTCATTCACAGGAGATGTCATCACCAAAACTGATAATGCAATGGCGCTTGTTCATGAATCTGCCAAGATCAAGACAAGAAGTATAATGAGCTTAAATACCAAGTCACTCTCTCTTCATCGTAAGTTGTATCCATGGTTAAGATAATTCACAATCTCACAGAGGAAGTAACAACTCTACTAAAAGATGCTGACAAAAAGAGGGGGAGAATAAACAATCAATTAGAGTTCAATCATCTCCTCCTCCTCTTCCCTCCAGAACTCCTCAAGTTATACCTTTGAGAGATCAAGCTCCAAGATCATTGAGTGTCGACGTCGGGATTTTTATTTGTCCGTTTTCATTTCCTATTTTTTGGTATTCTTATTTTAGGTGAGATTTGTTTGAAAAAATAAGTGAAAAAGGTCCAACATGTGTAATATCGATGATGGACGGTTAAGAGTCGCCAGTTGGTTTTTTAACTGGTTGTACCAACACAACCGAGAAAAGGTTTGCACATTGACCCAGTGATGTGACATTGCTAAACGGGTCTATGAAACCGAGATTCATTAGGGTCCGGGGACTTGCTTATGCGGAGGGAAGGTGTTAGGCACCCCCCGACATCCGTGTTGCCACGGTGACCGCCACTTTTTAAGAAACTGTTATATGAATGTGTGTGGGGGGGGTTAATGTGCAATTATTTGGAAGTAGTGTTGTGCCTCGTTCGCACTTATATACAAGGGTTTGAATTTGTGTAAAAATTCAGTTTTAAACAAGATATAGCAGTGATGTTTTATAAAAAGAGATTTTTTAAACCTTGTGCTCAATAGTAATTGAGGCCTTTGATACTTTCATTTTATTGAATGTTCGGCTTGATTGCTTTAATTTTTTTGATATGCGAAGCATCTTCGAGAAAAAAATGTATAAAGCAGTGCTGAACTCCTCATGGGTATGAAAACCATTTGAGGAAATCCAACACTGTGAATAAATTTACAAGCTGCTTACAGCTGAAAATGTCCATCACGGGAACCGAATCTAGATTCAATAGACTGAATCTGTGATCATATGACTCCTAGGCTCACATGATACCGCAATTTATATGAAAGCTGTAAGCAGTTATATATATAAAAGCTGTAAATATATATATACAGACATGATCAACCTCCACGAAGCACCTCCATGGGGGATCGAAAATGTAAATATATAAAAGCAGTAAATATATATATATATATATATATATATATATATATATATATATATATATATATATATATATTGACATGATCAACCACCACGAAGCACTTCTATGGGGGATCAAAAATATAAATAAAGCTACAAAAGCAATCAACCGCCATGAAGTAAACTCCAGGCGGGACGAAACGTAAATAAAGTAGTAAAAACGGTCAACCGCCATGAAGTAAACTCCAGGCGGGACGAAATGTAAATATATATATATATATATATATATATATATATATATATATATATATATATATATATATATAAAAGCAGGTAAACGCACCGGATATAAAATCCAGACTCATCGAACATAGTTCGACACACAGTTCATATATATATATATATATATATATAGTAAAGATCAAGAGTAGAACTCTTAAGTAGTAGAACTCCCTTAAATAATAGAACTTTATCAAAACGACGTCGTTTTGATAAGAGAATGTAAAAAGGTGAAGAGAGAGAAATAATATAAAAAGATAGTGGTGATTACAAAACGACGTCGTTTTGATAAAGTTCTATTATTTAAGGGAATTCTACTACTTAAGAGTTATACTCTTGATCCTTACTATATATATATATATATATATATATATATATATATATATATATATATATATATATATATATATATATATATATGACAGCAATTAAACGCTCTAGACATAAGTCTAGGCTCAATCGAGGCATAACTCGATAATGTTAGTCCATATATAAATATATATATATATATATATATATATATATATATATATATACAAAAGAAATAAAAGCCACGGACCAAAGTTCGGGCAAACACACACACCACGACTCTCAACGTGAAGAATAGTGTGTGCAAAGATGGAGAGAAAGGCCTGAAAGTGTGTAAGAAGGCTTATAGTGGGCTGCCAAAGAAGACTTTTATAGCTTTAAGTGGATGAACACTCAGCTCCCGCCAGTAAAAAGCAGCTATATATGTTCTTATAAGTTTTTAAAATGAGAAAGCACTCAGTCTAGGGTGTGTACAGAGCAAATTGGACAGCGCTTCCTCGCCTTTTTGTCTTTCAAAATGGCCACCCTAAGCCCTCTATTTATAGAGGGGGGAGCCGCAGGTGTACCTGCTACTAGCCGCAGATGTACCTGTGGCTCCCGAGGTGCCCGGGCTCCGCGGGTCCTGCCGTCTCGAAGTAAGTGCATGCATGCAACGTGATGTCTGCTCGAACTTTCAGAACTTCAATACGAGCATTCGACTGAGGTGTGTAAGACCTATTTTGAACCGCCGTTGTTGAGAGTTACGCAATGACATGGGATTAGAGGTTGTACGAAGACAAGAAGATGGGACCATGCCCTCCGGTCTTCAAGCTTCAAATTATATCTGTTACCCTGCGTAATAGTCACTCGGGATTGGACTTCATTGGTTCTTGTGGGACATTGCTGTGTAGAAATATATGTCTGAAGTGTTTGAGACGGCGTGATGTGGCGTCAAGGTGGCAAGATAACAACTTTGCCCCTCACCGGGGTTATCTCCGATTTGGGCTGATAAAGCAGACGTTGCTCAGGTTATCTCTGAGATTGGACTGCTGTAAGTGTTGAAGGTCCTCAGTGTCATCTCTAAGGTGTGTCTATCTTCCCGGTGTCATCTTTGGGTCTTATACTGAGTGCCTCGGTGCAAGCACCGAGGTTAAAGCTGATTGCATTCATTTAAAACAAGCATTTCCGGGGTTATCTCCGGAACTGCAACTTCCTTCCTTGGTGCTATCTCCAAGGTAGGAATCTGCTACTCCCAGTGTTGGGACTGAGACGGAATATCTCGGGGTTATCTCCAGGATAAATCAGTCTTCTCCGGTAGAATTTTTGGTATTGAAACTGCAGGCCTCGGGGTTATCTCCGAGGGTGAAACTGATACTCCCGATATGTGTTCCGGGGTTGAGACTGAGCTTCCGGTAGTATCCGGATTGGATATGAGCTGTCTTCTAGGGTTATATCTGAAAGACGAATCTATCCTTCTGTAATGTCAGTAACCGATGTGCAAAAATTTTGAGTGTCTACAGATGCCCCTCTTTATCATATTCATGCAATGCAATGGCATGGATAGGATAAAGAATCCTAGACACTTGAAATGCAACAAGGTAAATATGATGCTATGTGTAGCAACATGATGCAAGTGTATGATGCAAGTGTATAATGCATATGTATGATGCATATGTTTTGTATTCCCACATGCTGGGGATGGTTGTCGGCTTCCTGTTGCTTCAATCGGGGATGACAAACTTGGATGTGTGATCCAAACTTCTTAGGATGTTGACGTTGGGGCTATCACCAAAGTCCTAAATTCTTGATACAGACTTTATTCCAAAGATGTACCTCTCGTGTATAAGAGATCTGTGAGGATAAAGTTTTGTCTATTTGAGGATGTGTATAACATATTCCATCATCGATCCTCTTCGATGATGTTGATCTTTCCTGGTTTGTATTTCCAAGACATAGCAATATTCTGTCAGATTTACTGCCAACAGTAGATGTTGTCAGGGCTGCCTGACCTTCGTTGACATATGAACCAACGGATGGACTCCCTGCTGGGGATAAATGCCAAGGCTGCTCGGCCTTTGTTGATGTGTGTATCAACTGATGAAATCACCGGATGGCTTTCGATGCGTCGTTGGGTTTACCTACCAATGGCTGAACTGACATCAAGGTTGCTTGACCTTCGTTGACATGTGAACCAACGGACAATATGCGTTGTAACCCCCGTTGGGGATCTACTTGTGGACAGATGACCACACGTTGTAACCCCCGCCGGGGATTTCTTAGATCATCGCTGATGTGTGTATCAGCGGAACATGCGCTATAACCCCTGTCGGGGATCTGTTGGATCATCGCTGATGTGTGTATTAGTGGAACATACGTTGTAACCCCCGTCAGGGATTTCTTGGATCATCGTTGATGTGTGTATCAGCAAAACATGCGTTATAACCCCCGCTGGGGATCTATTGGACCATTACTGTTGTGTGTATCAACGGAACATGCATTGTAACCCCCGTTGGGGATCTGTTGGATCATCGCTAATGTGTGTATCAACAGAACATGTGTTGTAACCCCCGCCGGGGATCTGCTGGATCATCCCTGATGTGTGTATCAGTGGAACATGCATTGTAACCCCCGCCGGGGATCTATTGGATCATCGTTGATGTGTCTATTAGTGGAACATACATTGTAACCCCCGCCGAGGATCTCTTTTGATAGGCCTCTTGTTAGATATTGGGTGGCTATGCCCCATTCTCGCTATATCTTTTGATAGGCCTTTGTTAGTAGTAGGGCGTATGTGCCCCATTTCCCTATATTTTTAGCTGTATAGAGATGATGTATATAGATGATGATGTGTTTAGGAATGTATGTACTAGCTTCTATTCCCTGCATCATATTGTCATCTATTATCTGTTATGCATGGATCATGTTATGCATATATATGTATGTCCAGAGATATTCAGCATTGACCCCTGGATGGTATTATGATACGGCCCACACAGATGTCTTCTTCGACAGTCAGCCGCATAAATCACACCCCACCATTATTGGTAGCATCCCGCCTGAGATATTGGTATAATAGTATGTCACCCCCAGATAGGGTGACCGTAGATCAACTATTGCAGCATACCATGACCTTTGAAGTTTCAGGTTCCTACAAGACTTATGGAGGGCGTGTTGGAGCACTGGGTACCGGAGAGGCGGGTTTTTTGATTTGGGACCCAGGAGTTGACTCCAACTCTGGAGGAGTATGCACGTTTGACAATGCTGCCACTTGACAAACCTTATGTGCATATGGTCATTGGTGACATGAGCCGTCAGTTTATGACTCTCACCAGGCTGAGGCGGAGAGTTGTGCAGGATAAGATCACGTCCGGCCACGTGATATCCCAGTGTTTTCTGATTGACAGATTTGGCTATGAGGACAGCTATGCTCGGTATTCTGGGAATTTCACCATACCAGAGGACTAGTGGCATTTGGCCAGGATAGATGTATTACTGCTGTGTATATTATCATACGTGTACATGCCACGATACATGGATGAGTTGGACATCGGCATTATTATGGCAGTGAGATCTCTCAGGGAGGGTCATACCATTATTTCGATGATCATGGCAGAGACATTGAGGTCGGCCACGTTCTGCAGCACTTACCCTATAGAGGTATTCATAGGCAGTTCGGTCATGCTGTACGTGTGGTTTATTCACACCTGAGACCGATTGGCACATTTAGACGACACGGGTATTATTTCACCCATGAGATAGCTATATCGTATTCCTTTCAGCCTACAGAGTCAACAGATCCTGCTTCTTGGTCCGTTTTCCTAGCTGGGATTGGAGATCCATTTGCTATCTTGCCGTGTACAGGGCTCAGTTCGCCCTACAGTTTCGTTACTCATGCTCTGGGCATGGATTATCTCCCTCTGGCTGGTTTGAGGGGCATGACTACCTACCACCCATTGGCCGTGATGTCGCAGTTTGACCAGTTTCAGGATTTCCATCCTTTTGAAGGGGCGTTAGGTCAGCGCTTAACTTCTGGCCACTTATCAGTAGAGGACCGATCCCGTGTGTATACTTGTTGGGATCAGCATGAGATAGCTGCTTTTTCTGTTAGCCATCCGGGTTATTCGCTAGAGTATTCTGCGTGGATGGAGACAGAGACTTCATCGGCTGTGATATTATCCACAGTGCCGGGTAGTGATTCAGATGGTGGAGAGCCCATGGAGGACATTGATTCCCACACCTAGGAGGAGCCATTTACTGAGTTGCCAGCAGCTCTCTTAGATTCTCCCAGTACTAGTACTGTTGTGATCCAGCATTCGACACAGTACTTTGAGCAGAGTCTTCATTTGATGACCTTTGAGAGAGATTAGGCTAGAGGCCTGATGTTGATTGCTCTTGATGGAAGAGACGCAGCTCTGTTAGAGAGAGACGAGGCATTAGCTCGGAGAGATGTCACTGTTGTTGAGCGGGATGAGGCTAGATCAGCCAGAGATGCAGTGATAGTTGAGCGGGATAGCGCCATATCTGGCCGGGATGTAGCCGTCATAGATAGTACCACAGTGAGATCCCTGACCACTGGTATGCTTGTCGAGATGAGTGCGTACATTGATGAGCACAGTGTCACCATGCAGATGGCCTCGGACTTGCTAGCGCATGTGGATATCCTTTTACAAGAGACCACAGCGTTACCTCCTTCTTCTAAGAGAGATGCCATGTTAAATCTGCTAGCTCGCATGCATACCGATCTGTAGATAGCCTTGTATTTTCCTGCACAGACTAGCTTAGCCATTTTATCATGTACAGTTTATATTGTGTTTATCAAACAGTATTATATATAGCAGGGAAATATATTTTTTATCACTTCCCTTTTAGAAATGCCTGAATACTTGCTTGATATTTGCCTGCTTCTTCAGGGCTTGTGATCTTGATGTATTTTAAATTCCTCCTTTCCGGATGGACATTGAGTTGTCTCTGGATAGTTCAGAATGGATCATGGATCTGTGTGTATCCCTACCATCTTTGGTGTCTTGGGACTGGTTTCTATATGGAAATATGGAGAGGAATATGGCTTTCCTCTCTGAGATTGACCGCACCACAGATGGTAACTGTACTCCTATTTAGGAGGAGCCTAGTTGATTCCATCTCTTATGGATTGGTGTTGCTCTTCAAGGAACAACTGCAGTTTAGATGGTCGTCGAGTCTCCCGTTTAGATGGGGAGGTCAAGTAATTCCATCCCTTTGGTCTGAAGCCAAATGAAATGTGGTGGATTGAAATTTGATCCCAGTACCGTTGACAAGTATTTGTGTTTTGGTAAGGGGTTAGACCGAACTATAAATGGCTGCCTACGTACTCCTGTTGAAGAGGAGATTAGGTATGCGTAGTTCGAACCTGGTGTAAAAGGTTCAACGCTGTATGTGGCAGAAAGGGTGTAGGAATATTTTTGTTATTTTTTGTTTTTGAAAAAAGGAGAAGGGTGTAGAAATGTTTTTGTTGTTTTTGTTTTATTGCGACCGGACCATATAAAATGGTTGCCTACGTACTCCCATATATCAAGGAGATCAGGTCAACGTAGCTCGCCCCTCAGGACGAGTTTGAAAAGCTTGATCCCATGTACAGATCGGACTGCGGGGAACAAGAAAGTTTAATCCTAAGTTCAGGATAAATTGCAGGTGTGAAAAGTTTGATCCCTTGTTTGGGGACAAACTGCAAGTGTGAAAGGTTCAATCCCTAGTGGGATAACCAAAGTTGAGTAAGGGTTAAAAAACAGAGTGAAGAAGAAAGGATCTGATGATCCGAAAACCAGGCTGCTAGCTTGAAAAGTGTGTTTCCCTGAGGGGAGCAGTGTGGAAAAAGTTGTATATAGTAAAGGGTTAAAGAACCGGAATGACTGGTGATCTGATGATCCAACATTAGGATGTTTATTTGATGGTAACTTCAGACATAGTACCATTTCACGATGTCCTAGTTGATAAGCTGTGGAAATTCATCGCCGTCCATTTCTTGCAATCTGAGAGCACCTCCTGTCAATACCTCCTTGACAATAAACGGGCCTTCCCAGTTAGGAGTGAATTTTCCCTTAGACTGATCTTGGTTGTCGATGATCTTCTTCAAAACTAAGTCATGTTGTTTAAATTGCCGTAGCCAGACTTTTCTATTGTAGGACCGGGCGATCCTTTGTTGATATAACTGACCATGGAAGATAGCCGCAGTTCGCTTTTTGTCTATTTGAGACAATTGGTGATACCTATCTTGTACCCATTAGTCTTCATCCAGCTGAGCGTCTATCAACACTCTGAGGGAATCCTTTTCTACTTCTATGGGGAGCACTGCTTCCATCCCATAGGTTAATGCATAGGGGGTTGCCCCAGTTGAAGTGCGCATTGATGTTCTGTAGGCTAACAGAGTAAGAGGTAATAAGTCAGGCTAGTCTTTGTGGTTGGCGGACATCTTTTGCATGATCTTCTTGATGTTTTTGTTAGCCGATTCAATAGCACCATTCATCTTTTGACGGTAGATGACGGAGTTAAGATGTTTGATGTGGAATTTGCTGCATAACTCCTCCATCATTTTGTTGTTAAAGTTTTTAGCATTGTCTGATACAATTACCTCTGGTTGTCCATATCGACAAATGACATTGTTTCTGATGAAAGCAATGATGACTTCTTTGGTAACCCTGGGGAAGGAGGCTGCTTCTACCCACTTGGTGAAGTAATTGATCGTGGTGAAGATAAATCGATGTTCATTACTGGCTTTGGGCTCGATAGGCCCGATCACATCCATTCCCCACATTGAGAAGGGCCAAGGCGAACTCATATTATGGAGCTCCCGTGGAGGGGCGTGGATAGGATTTCCATGAATTTGGCATTAATAGCATCTCCTGACGTGGTCATTGCAGTCAGCCTTAAGAGAAAGCTAGTAATGTCCCGTTCTAAAAATTTTCTTTACAAGTAAAGGGCCGCTCATATGTGGGCCACAGACTCCACCACGGACCTCATCCATGAGTCTCTGAGCTTGATCCTTGTCCAGGCATCTGAGGAGACCTAGTCATGCATCTCTCTTATAGAGTGCATCTCCGCTCAGGTAGAATTTCATAGCAAGTCAATGAATCCGCCTTTGTTCAGTCAGGCTCGCCTCAGCGGGTGTAGATACATCTTGCAAGTACTCCTTAATATGCTGATACCAAGGTTGTTGGATGGGAGGTAGTTCATCCGATACTTCTCCAATATAGTTCCCATAAGTTGGTGCCTTTTGCAGGGTAAAAATGTGACGCTTGGCATGTGTTCCTTATCAGGTATGTAAATCAAGGAGGCCAAAGTTTTTAATGCATCTGCGAAGTCATTCCTATTACAAGGAATGTGTAGAAAGGAGATCTCTTCGAACTCCGAAGCCATCTATAAAACTTGCCGATGGTAAGGCAGCAAGTGTAGCTCTTTGGTTTGATAGATTCCCGTGGATTGTTTGACTACCAACTCTGAATCCCCAAAGATAGTTAAATGCATGATGCCTATTGAACGGGCAAGTTTTAGCCCCATGATACAGCCTTCATACTCAGATGTGTTGTTGGTGCTAACAAACTGCAATTTAACAGCGACGGGATATTGCTCCCCTGTACCGGATACTAGAACTGCTCCAGCTCCAGAACCTTCCATATTAACAGCTCCATCAAAATACATGTTCCATGTTTAGTGTGTATTATACTAATGGTGTTGTTGAATTGTCATTACCCCTACATCGGGGAAATATGTTTCCAAGGGTTTAAAATCCCCTGAAGGTGCGGCGGCCAGTTGATCCGCGATTCCTTGACCTCTAATGGACTTTTGTATCACGTAAACAATATCAAATTGTTGCAGAATCAACTGCCATATAGACAGTTGGCAATTCAGTATGGGCTTGCTGAACACATACTTGAGAGGATCCACGCGGGAGATGAGATAGGTTGTGTGCCCATTGAGGTAATGTTATAACCTCATGGCAGCCCATGCTAAAGCACAACAAGTCTTCTCAATTAGAGTGTACTTGTTTTCACTACTGCTGAATTTTTTGTTGAGGTAATAGATAGCTCGTTCTCGGCCTCTATCGTCTTTCTGACCCAACATGCAGCCCTTGGCATTGTCACTTATGGATAGGTACATGAGCAGGGGAACACCATCCCTGGGTGGTACCAAGATAGGAGCTTTGGCTAGCTGCTCTTTGATGGTAAGGAAGGCCTTCTGGCACTCATCATTCCATTTCATGGAGGAGTTCTTCCTTAACAGCTTGAAGATGGGCTCACAGGTTGCTGTGAGTTGAGAAATGAACCTGCTAATGAAGTTAACTCTTCTAAAAAATCCCCGTATTTCCTTCTCTGTCTGAGGAATGGGCATTTCCGTAATGGCCTGGATTTTGGTGGGATCCAGCTCAATCACATTGTGGCTAACTAGAAATCCTGGCAACTTGCCTGATTTAACGCCAAAGGCGCACTTGGCTGGATTCAACTTCTAGTTGTACTCACGCAACCTGTTGAAAAGCTTTTTGAGATGGTCTAGATGGTGTTCCTCTCTTCGGGATTTGACAATAATGTCATCCACGTAGATCTCTATCTCTTTGTGCATTAAGTAGGGGAAAAGAGTCATCATGGCTCGCTGATAGGTAGCTCCGGCATTGATGAGGCCAAAAGACAACTGTCTATAGCAAAAGGTTCCCCAAGGCATAATGAAAGTAGTTTTCTCACGATCCTCTTCAGAAACCATGATCTAATGGTACACCGCAAAGCAATCAGCGAAGGAGGACATGTCGTATTGAGCAGTATTGTCAATGAGAATGTGGATAAATGGCACGGGAAAGCTATGTTAGGTTTGTAATATTCATACATGCAATCAAATTGCACAAAATAAGTGGAAACGTGATAAACAAGAGTTTTAAAATTTTACAAACCATATACCCGGATCATCCTTTATGCACAATTATTAATTAAATAAAAAGATAAAGGACAAGAATCATACCCTTGAAGATTCGAGCTTCCTCAGGTACAAGTTCACCTCCAAATCCTTTTCAAGTTCAACTTGAATTCACCAGGTTTGGTTCCTTCCTTTGATCAATGTTAGTCACCCAAGTGTTTGGCCTCTAGAGGTGATCCACCAAGGAAGAAGAAATATTCAAGAAGAATGGTATTTGGCAAAACCCTAGTTTTTCTATCTCTCATAAAAAGGGGATGTACTCTCCCAACTATTGGAATTACGTATGTTGTGAAAAAGTCAACAACAACTCTATCACTCATAATAAGACTCCTCTTATTTATAGATGTGGGCAACCCTCCTTAACAATTAAGGAATTAGGTTTTATTTTAATTAATTAAATTCCTTTAATTAATTAGGCTCCCAATCTTATTAGGAATAATTAATTAGCCTCCTAATCTTATTAGGATATATGAGAGTACTTTTATTAATTAATTCTCAAACTCCTTTAAGAATTAAATAATAATAATAGTAATAATAATAATAAGACTCCTCTTATTAACTTATATTTAATATTTCCAAAATATTAAATAATAAATATTAAGCTATTTAATTTATTCTATCACCATAGATTAAATTAAATATACTTAACTTATTATTACGATTATGTCATTAACTTCTTAAATAATTATTCTTCCTTTTATGGTGTGACCCTTTAGGTTCTCCATATTAAACCGGTTGTGAATAAATCAATTTGAACAATTCTAATCTTATTTAAATAAATAAATTAAATTATTAATTTATTTAAATAAATAATATTTATTCTACAATAGGGATAAGCCTCCCTAGCGATCAACGACTTTTCAGATAATATAGATTTCAACATTAATCATAAAAGAACGTTTGAGTAAATAGTTACCGTACAATTCAATTCTTCCACCATACAATGTCCAATTAAATATAAGGCATGGAATTACTGTCAAGTCTTATTTTATTTAATTATATGTATTTCGACTCTTAAATGCACAACTCCAAATAATGCAAATTAGAAACTCCTTTCTAATTTCATTCTTCCTTGGCCAAGGACTATTGGGTTGTCATTTATCGAATCACATAGGACATTTCTCTTTTTTTACTAGAAGTGGTAGATTCTTTATTAATCATACATTATCTCCATGTACAATTTATTATACCCAAGCATACCCTTTGATATACCCTAAGGGTAGGACTGATCATTCGGTTATAACCGAACCGAATAGACTATTCGGTTATAACCGAAACCGAAATTTGTTCAATTTTGATATCCGAACAAGTAACCGAATTACCCATTAACCGAATAACCGAATTACCGAATAACCGAATTTACAATTCGGTTATTCGGGTAATAACCGAAATTAAGAAATATATTTACAAGTGTTTATTCATTTATGGTTTACCTGTCAAAATTAGAAAACAAAAAGGAAAACATTTTCTGAAATACATTGTGCCATTACAGAAACATTTCAGCAATCAAGCAAGAAACATTTCATTCAGTAATTGCAAGGGCCACAACTTTTTCTGCATTCAACTAAAAAATGGCAATAAAAATAATTACCCATCACACATCACACATCCCGAATTGCAATACAACTATACAAGTATGACGATCTCGCCCCCATGCTCAGGGCGTCCAGTGTAGGGGTCAGGATTCGGAAGCTCCATCAAATAAATCATCTCAGAACCCACCCACAGCCACGCACCAATATAATTTGTACAGAAAACAGGGATTACTGTGAAGGTACTGGTGTCGATCTCCACCAAGCCCCCATGCTTCGTTGTGCCGTGCCCACGTTTGTGTTGTCGACGAGTCGAATCGTCCGGTTCCGGTAGGGGCGGCTCTCGATTTTTGTGAGGCTACCTGAAAGAGAAAGCCGATAAGACTTTGAACAAGACTGAGGTGCCTCGTGAGCGAATATTATGCTCGTTTTGAACGGTCGATTTGTTCTCGGTATGATTAGCTCTCGAGCTAGCATCACGAATCGAGTGACGTTGCTGGAAGTCTTGGATTCCGTCGACGAGAACTTGGAGGCCGTAGAGTTCGGCGGCGCGAGCAGAGGCGATGAACTTTGACGTTGCTACTTGTTTGTGATAAGATTGATGAATGGGCCGAGAGAATTCAAGAGTAAGAGACTGAGTGCTGTGGATAAGAGTAATGAATGGGCTGTGGATAAGAGTGAATGGGCTGAGTGCTGTGGTCAGTGACTGCTGAGTCAGAGTCTTATTTTAACAAGTGTTGTTCGGTTATTCGGTTAAACCGAATAACCCAAAAGTAATACCCGTATAAACTAACCGAAAACCGTACAAAAATTCGGATATAACCGAAATAGTAAAAATAACCGAATTGTCAGAATATTTCGGTTAAATTATTTCGGTTGTGTTCGATTTTTCGGTTATACCCGTTTTTTGCTCAGTCCTACCTAAGGGTCTTAAGGAATAAGTCAAAGTATAACTCATCATACATAAGATACTATGATGATCTCAAGTCCAAGGATCACTTGTATTGCTATCACTACAGGAATTTCTATTGACAAGAAAGTAAAACTCCATTAGGTATTTCTTAGCGAGCCACGTTTAGTGAACTTATTCTCTAATAAGCACCTATATACTTGTTTTAGTATCTCCACAAAAATGATCATGAGATCAATCATCCACATCCAATGAGCAAGCAACGTATGTACCAATCTATCCAGATTCACTAATCCCCAATTTAGTAATCCAACGATTGGGAACTATTTTAGTTTTAAGCTTTCTAAGAATTTAGCTCTCATTAGAATGATCACCATCATTATTCTAAAAGCATTGCTTAAAACTATGGGTTTATCACATATTATAAAACAGCATCATGTAGATAATTAAAAGCCTTTAATAAATTAATACTTTTTATTAATAAATGAATAAGATTGTTACAAAGTATATGTTTTATCATCAAACATGATTGGCTTGTGTGCATACTAATTTCAATCTCCCACTTGCACTAAAGCCAATCGTCATGGTATCTCATACTCTTCTTCTCTAAGTGATGATTATCCTACTGTTGGATAAGCTTCAGTAAATGGATATATAATGCTGTTCTTGAGAGTCTAATATCTCTATAGTGATTTCCCATCTTTCAATGATTCTTATAATCAAGTGAAAGTGCTACAACACATGTTTAGATCCAAGATGAGACTTAGGAACTATTCCTAGTTCTGTAATGAACTTTTCATCCAAACAATCAACTTGCAGCTTCATTTACAGCTATATACTTTGTCTTTATCACTAAACTAGCAACTCTTTGTTGTTTGAAACCTTTCCAATTCACTGCACCACCGTTCAAGATAACGCTTTACCTTAAAGTGGATTTTCTGTCATCTTGCTCTGTCTGAAAAACTTGAGTCTATTAAGCCCTCTAGTTTTAATTTAGACCCACCATGAATATGATCACATCCTTAGTACCGGTTAAGTACTTTAAGATGTTTTTCACTGACTCATAGTGAACTTCTCTAGAATATGACTGATCAACATCAGATCTCGTACATTTCATTGCATACATGATAGTTACTCATGCGATCTCTCTTTTGGAGTATTTGGGGACTATTAAGAGAGATTCACTCCATGGCTCATCAACATGAGACATTTCTTGGAGTTTGTCATGCTAAACGACTTTAGCATCAAATGAATATACGTTTCTTGGGTTAAGTCATGCATCCTCTTGAATTTATCCATATAGATTTGTATCCCCAATTAAGATACTCTTCCCAAATCATTCATGGAGGAATGTTTAGACAACTTTATCTTTACTGATTGTAACATTAGTATGTCATTCCTTATCCATAGTATATCAGTATATAATACTAGAAATGTCACGACGCTCCCACTGGCCCTTTTATACACACTAGGTTCATTCCTGTTTTTGATAAAATCAAACTCTTTTGATTGTCTCATCAAAACGAATGTTCCATATTTGAGAAGCTTGCTTCAATCCATTTCTCTGAGTGTCTACAACTCTTACCTCATCGTATGTAACTGGATCATCATCTTCTATGATGTGTACCTCATCATCATCATCTATGATGAATCCATACCTCCCAGGTATCTTCGGTACTATTCTAGATTTACGATTCAGTTGTGGTACAATAGGTATATCTACAGGTTCCTCTTATTTGACTTATAGTGCTTTGTGGTTCTTGAACTCTTCAAGATCTATTATCCTCCCACTAGCCCCTTCAATGATAAACACATTTATCTTAGAAGGAAGCGTGTTTCGCAACAAACATCTTTTGCTAAGTAGGATTATAGAACATATACCCTAAACTTACTTTAGGATGTCCCACAAATCTGTACTTGTCAAATCTTGTCCCAAGCTTATCCTTTGAAACCTTTTCACATAAGTTGGACAACCTCTTATCTTAACTTACTTAAAATTAGGAATCCTTCATGTCTATAACTTTTATAAAGTCTTGGGGTCGGATTTTGAGGTTACCTTTTTCGTAGATATGCAGCCATTTCTAGAGTATTACCCCAGAGGGATACTGAAATGTCGGTAAAATCATTATGGACCGCACCATGTCCAACAAGGTACGATTTTTCCTTTCAGATACATCAATCAATTATTACGTATTAGGAGGCGTCCATTGTGAGAAAACCATTTGAGATGATCTAGAAACTCATTGCACAAGTATTCCATCCTTGATCCGATCAAAAAATCCTAATACTTTGCCAATTTATTTCATTTATGAATTCTTTGAACCTTTCAAATAATTCACAATTATATTTCAGCAAATACACACATTCAACTTTTAAATGATCATCTCATTTTCTTATACTAATTTGTTCAATATTCAAAATTATTTTTACATAAGTCAAGTATACAAATTTCATTAAGTAATATTCCAGTTCTATACAAAACATTATTATTATAAATAGAACAACAATTATTCTTAAATATAATACCAAAGATTTCATTGTCCAAAAATAAAATAGAAATAATGTTTCTAACAAGAACTGGAATATAATAACAACTTATTGACTTAATAGACTTGTCTGTAGGCATTGCTAAGCTATAAGTTTCTATGGCTAATGTGACAACCTTTGCTTCATTTCCCACACATAGGATTACTTATATTTATTTAGCTTTCTACTTCTGCTTGGTCCCTTCATAAATCTATATTTATGATAACCAAAGTCGGTATCTAATACCCAAGTAGAACCTTGACTTAAAAAAAATTTATTTTAAATCATGAACAAATTTATATTTATAATCGAAACTTCACTAAGCTTCTTTGGTTAGCCTTTACAAGATGCTTCTCGCAGTTTCTTTCCAGTGTCTAGGCTTATTGTAGTGGAACCAAACTCCTTTACTATCCGTATCAGTTTTGTTTTTATTATCCTTTGTTTTTGCTTTTCTATTTACCTTATTTGAATCGTTCTTCTTTTCAGAAGATCCTTTGGCCCCTACTAGTAAGACTTGGTCTTTCATGGTTGAAAAGTGACTCTCAACATTTTTCAACATATTAAGCAAATCAGCGAAGTTGATATCTAGCTTATTCATATGAAAAATTCACAACAATTGTGAAAGGAGTCCGGGAGTGAGTGCAAGATCAAATCTTGGCACAACCCCATCCATGACAAAACTCGTTGTCCTAACTGTTTAATCAAATTGATCATTATTAGGAAATGTGTCTGTACTGTAGTGCCTTCGGTCATTCTAGATCGGAAGAACTCCTTAGATATCTAATATCTATTAGTCCTACTTTCATCACCATCAACTACTTGACGTGCAGGAATATAGTAGAAGCATTCATAGTTTCATACTGACGCTGAAGCTCGTTACTCATGGATGCGAGCATGATGCATTGAGCCAACTGTGCATCATCTTGCCACTTTCTAAAAGTAGCAATCTCTTCCTCAGAGGCATTATCTGCAACCATTGCAGAGATATGCGTATTAAGGATATAAGATAACTTTTCAACGATGAGAACTATTCTCAAATTCCTTAACCAATCCGTTTAATTCGGTCCGATTAATTTAGCATCTAATATGTTATGCAGTGATAATAATTTAGACATTGTAAAATTCTGTAAATAAATTTATAATTAACAACATTTTAGCATACATTCTTTTATTAATTACCAAAATAATTTAGGTCTTGTTTTAAATTGGTATCTCTCACTATTTTCATCAAACTATATTACCCTCACTTATATAGTTCGGTAAAATCTAATTAAAGATTTGCTAGTGAGAATAAGGATCACATTTCAAATGTATATAGGCTTGTGGTGACACAACAAACAAAATATAAATAAATAGGTAGATAACTCTTGTCAATTACATCAACTATGTAACTCCTTATATTTTGCCTCTTAGATTATTTTGATCAAGTGGTGGCACATCCGAATCAAAATTATCCAAGTTAAGTCCAACCTAGCACTCCATATATTCAAAAAAGAAAAATATTGTCCTTATGGTGACAAAACAAAACAACATTGTTCAATTTTCTTTATAAGCATCAAATGTGATAAAATTAACATCTCAAAGAATTAAGATAAGCCTTGTGGTGACACAACAAACTTATAATAATTAATTGATACTATATTATTTTTATCATGCTAGAAGGTGACGTTCGATATTTCAAATATCTTTGATCGCTTAGGACTTAATATAAAATCTTTGAGGGGTTTGTTATTAATTTGTCTCATCTTGTTTAGCGCGCGTGCACATATATATATAAAATATGCGTCATATTAATTAACATGCGAAGTATGTTTGCATAATATATATATATATATATATATATATATATATATATATATATATATATATATATATATATAGTATAAGCATGTACATATAGAATACTATATTCTACCCGGATTGATTATGAACTTTTATTCTAGTTTGGTTCACTAGAGCCACCAAGTGAACCAAAAGGTCAAAATCTAAGGGTGCAAGAATTAATATTTAAATATAACTATTACATTTAAACCCGAGCTCCATCACAAACGGGTCTTCAAGCGCTTCTTGCTTCTTGATCTCCAATTCTTCAAAATTAATTTTAACTATTCCTATTACAAAACTATTTTAAAATAAATAGAAACATTGATCAGCAGTCAAGGGGAAGTACATAGGAGGGAGTTAGAATTTATATTAAGAAAAATTTAGTGAAGACGATGTACACAGACCCCATTTAATAAAACTCATACATTCATGCATCCAACTAAAATAAAATCCAATCACATTGGTCAATAGTCCATAATCAATATCATTTATTAGCATACATATCATCATATGTACCAATAAATAATATTTATCTCATGAATAATAAACATTCAATATATATATTGATATCATTTAACGGGCAAATTTAGTTAGCATAAAATCTAATTTTGAATCAAAATAAACTTCTTTATTTTAATCCAAATTTAAATCAAAATAAACTTCTTTTATTTTAATTTAAATTATTTTGTATAAAATAAACTATTTTATTTTAATCAAAATCTTTAATCAAAATAAACTCCTTTATTTTAATTAATTATGGAATCCAATTCCAAGTAAAAAAAAAACTTTTTATTAAAGGAAACACGGATTATCTTTCCTATTCACAAATAAACTCCTTTATTTTGAATAATATGAAATCTTATTTCATATATAAATAAACTCTTTTATTTAAGGAAATACGGATTCTCTTTCTTATTCAAAAATAAACTCCTTTATTTTGAATAATATGAAATCTTATTTCATATTTAAATAAACTTCTTTATTTAAGGAAACATAGAATCCAATTTCAACTCCAATTAGTTATCATGGAATCCAATTCCAACTCTAATTAGTTAGCATGAAATTCTAATTTTAAAATTAAAATAAACCTTTTTATTTTAAAAATAAAATAAACTTTTTATTTTAATTATAAACTTTTTATTTTAATTATAAAATAATTAAGAATATTATATATATATATATATATATATATATATATATATATATATATATATATATATATATATACAGTCCATTTCTTGAGCTCACCCTGCCTTTTTTTTTATAAAAAAATACATAACTAATAAAAAATGTATAATAATTTTTGGAATTGAAAGTTTTTAAAAAAAAAGTGTTTTGGGTGTGATTTGGGTACATATAACAAAACAGTGTTGTACAGACTGTAATCATACTCCCTTTCTTCGAAATCACGTGAATATCCAACATCCAACCGTACGTATATATTGTAACCTAATATATACTGAAGCATGATTACTTATGTATAATATATAATATATGATATATGAAAAGATCCTGTTAACGTTGAATAACAAGTCATGGAAATCATGAAATTGCAAAACGCAATATTCGCGAATTACATTTTTTTAAAAAAATAAATTTTATACAACAAATTATGTCCAATTAAATTATTCTAAACACATACATATTAAATTAAAATAATTAATAATTTGCATAAAGGTTTGGTCCGGGTATATGGTTTATAAAATTTTAAAACTCTTGCTTATCACGTTTTCGCTTATTTTGTGCAATTTGATTGCGTGTATGAATATTACAAACCTAACAGTGGCATCAGAGCCAAACCTTTACTGTTAGGTTTGTAATATTCATACACGCAATCAAATTTCACAAAATAAGTGAAAACGTGATAAACAAGAGTTTTAAAATTTTACAAACCATATACCCGGATCATCCTTTATGCACAATTGTTAATTAAATAAAAAGATAAAGGACAAGAATCATACCCTTGAAGATTTGAGCTTCCTCAGGTACAAGTTCACCTCCAAATCCTTTTCGAGTTTAACTTGAATTCACCGAGTTTGGTTCCTTCCTTTGATCAACGTTAGCCACCCAAACGTTTGGCCTCTAGAAGTGATCCACCAAGGAAGACGAAATATTCAAGAAGAAGGGTATTTGGCAAAACCCTAATTTTTCTATCTCTCATAGAAAGGGGATGTACTCTCCTAACTATTGGAATTACGTATGTTGTGAAAAAGTCAACAACAACTCTATCACCCATAATAAGACTCATCTTATTTATAGATGTGGGCAACCCTCCTTAACAATTAAGGAATTAGGTTTTATTTTAATTAATTAAACTCTTTTAATTAATTAGGCTCCCAATCTTATTAGGAATAATTAATTAAACTCTTTTAATTAATTAGCCTCCTAATCTTATTAGGATATATGAGAGTACTTTTATTAATTAATTCTCAAAATCCTTTAAGAATTAAATAATAATAATAGTAATAATAATAATAAGAATTCTCTTATTAATTTATATTTAATATTTTCAAAATATTAAATAATAAATATTAAGCTATTTAATTTATTCTATCACCATAGATTAAATTAAATATACTTAACTTATTATTACGATTATGCCATTAACTTCTTAAATAATTATTCTTCCTTTTATGGTGTGACCCTTTAGGTTCTCCATATTAAACCGATTGTGAATAAATCAATTAGAACAATTCTAATCTTATTTAAATAAATAAATTAAATTATTAATTTATTTAAATAAATAATATTTATTCTACAATAGGGATAAGCCTCCCTAGCGATCAACGACTTTTCAGATAATATAGATTTCAACATTAATCATAAAAGAACCTTTGAGTAAATTGTTACCGTACAATTCAATCCTTCCATCATACAATGTCCCAATTAAATATAAGACATGAAATTACTGTCAAGTCTTATTTTATTTAATTATATGTATTTCGATTCTTAAATGCACAACTCCAAATAATACAAATTAGAAATTCCTTTCTAATTTCATTCTGCCTTGGCCAAGGACTACTCGGTTGTTATTTATCGAATCACATAAGACATTTTTCTTCTTTTATGAGAAGTGGTAGATTCTTTATTGATCATACATTATCTCCATGTACAATTTATTATACCCAAGCATACCCTTTGATATACCCTAAGGGTCTTAAGGAATAAGTCAAAGTATAACTCATCATACATAAGATACTATGATGATCTCAAGTCCAAGGATCACTTGTACTACTATTACTACAAGAATTATTATTGACAAGCAAGTAAAACTCCATTAGGTATTTCTTAGCGAGCCACGTTCAGTGAACTTATTCTCTATTAAGTACCTATATACTTGCTTTAGTGTCTCCACATAAATGATCATGAGATCAATCATTCACATCAAATGAGCAAGCAACGTATGTACCAATCTATACGGATTCACTAATCCCCAATTTAGTAATCTAACGATTGGGAACTATTTTAGTTTTAAGCTTTCTAAGAATTTAGATCTCATTAGAATGATCACCATCATTATTCTAAAAGCATTGCTTAAAACTATGGGTTTATCACATATTATAAAACAGCATCATGTAGATAATTAAAAGCCTTTAATAAATTAATACTTTTTATTAATAAATAAATAAGATTGTTACAAAGTATATGCTTTATCATCAAACATAATTGGCTTGTGTGCATACTACTTTCAAGCTATCTTTAAGGCAAGCTTTATTTAGATCCCGATAATCCACGCAAACTCACACCATTCCTCCAGGCTTAGGCATGGAAACGATGTTGGATATCCATTCGGGATATGTGGACACCATGATAATACCATCTTGAAATTGTTTCACAATTTTTTCTTTCACCTTTAAACTCCACTCAGGTTTCAATCGCCTGAGTTTTGCTTGACTGGCTTGAATCCCTCTTTAATGGGAAGGCGATGAAGGACAATGTCAGTGGACAAACCCACCATGTCTTCATGAGACCATGCAAACACATCCTAGAATTGGGTTAATAGTGTAACCATGTCATTCCTCTGGTTTGATGTAAGGTCTGAACCAATCTGGATTAACTTCGGGCTTTCTAAGGTTCCGAGATTAAAGGAGGTGGTTTGATTAAGGTTGGGTTTAGGTTTTTCTTCGACCCATTCTTCGATCTCCGAAGGCACCTCAGTGTCCTCTTGTATTTCCATCAAGTTTGAGTCTAACTTTTCATCAAAGTTACAATCCTTGTGGAGAAGAGGCATCTTATCAGCAAGTACAGGCATACCTAAGTTCATAGTCCTGAAACAAAATATGCTTTCACTTAGTATATATGAAACTATTTAATCATACAACGTGTTAGCATGTACGGACAAAACAACTGCTAATACTGTACAGAAAAGTAAGTACTTGTGATATCTACAGGGTAGAAAGAAGTCCTGCTCATTTTAACCTTGTCGACCAATGCAAGGAGTGTTGCTCCAATTGGTAAGGGCAAAGTTCTGGTGGACCACAGTGATGGAGGGGCTGTCATCGTCCTCCTTCTCCCGAATGATGACCATTACGTCTGGTCAATCATCGTCTGGGGTATATCTATTTGTATGTTCATCATGGACAATAATGTGTATGCCTCACATCATTCGAACGATGTCTTATTTAATTCTTCGTTCCTCTTCTTCCACCTTGGCATCTGGAACAAAGACTTTCTTCTCCTTTACCAGTACCGATTTATGAAATAACATAGCCATTACGTTGGCTAGCACCTTTACCGGAGATTGTGCGGACTCTGGATTTACAGGTAGAGGTAATTATCGTGTAGCTAAAGTTGAAGGAATCTGCTTCTGCTTATGTGGATACTTGTAACTGGAACTGGCAGAATAGCTTAGTCCAGCTGTCCCAGTTTGACTGGACACTTGAATCGGGTGCTTAATACCCTGATGATTTTTACCCAGCCCTTGTCCTTGCTGGTGTCCCAATGACATCATTTCTTGAGTAGCTGCCATCATTTCGACAGAAATCTTGGGTATGAGAAATGGCGTCCCAATGGAATGGTATTGAGTGTTGCTTACTTCCAAAGCATGAAAACTGATCGGCTCACCATCAGAATTGAAACTGATGAGTGGCATGTCACCCTGTTGAGGACATTCCGATTTAGCGTTGACTGTGATTAGGCTATTGTTGATAATGTATTTAAGTTATTGATGAAGAGTGGAAGGGACTGCCCCGGCCATGTGGATCCACGATCTCCCCAAAAATAGGTTGTATCTTGTATCTATTTTGAGAACGTGGAAAGATACACAGAATGTATGGGGACCAATCTCAATTGGCAGCTCAATCTCTCCGACTGAATTTCGGCGGGATCCATCAAAAGCTTTGATAATCGTATGGCTACTTCGGATCCGATTGAGATTGACATTCATCTTCAACAACGTAGCATAAGGACAAATGTTTAGAGATGAACCTCTATCTACCAAGACTCCAGCTAACATGTATCCGGAGGATAAAACCGTAATGTGTAACAGCTTACAATGACCGGTCCCTTCGGGCGGTATGTCATCATCAGTGAAAGATATCACATTGTTGTTGAAAATGTGATCAACCAGATGTTGAAATTTTTCCACATCTACTGATTTTGGCAAGTATGCTTCTTCCAAAATCTTCACTAGAATCTTCCGGTGATCCTCGAAAGTTAAAACCAAGTCCAGTATTGAAATTTGACGTGGAGCTTCTTTTAAGCTTAAAACCACCTTGGCTTCATTATGACCCATAGCACAGAGGAATTTTTCAATCTTCTCCATGGGAATTTTCCCCTTTGATTTGATGAAAGGTTTCATCACCCTTTGGGGAAGACACAGTGGATTTTCCTTTGACACTCCATAATTCCAAGGGACTTTTTGTAAGCTGATAACAGGATATTGTGGTCTGAATGGCAAGACGATGGGCTCTGGCGCGGCCACTTTCAAAGGATTGTTAACTCCTTTGAGTTGAATTGCTTGTATTGTGAATGGTTCAAGAGTCCCATTAGCCTCAGCTGATATAACTGCCACCAGTTCCTTCCATTTAGTATGACAAGTATTTTCACTCTCAAATAGCACTGTATCGTTGTCTACTAGTTGCAGGACACCGCTATCAATTTGATTTTGAATAAGGTGGCGGAATGCCCAGCATTCTTCTGTGCTGTGACCGCGAGAATGGGAATGATACTGACATACTCCATCAGGATTGAACCGTCCTAACTGGGGATTAACTGGAGGTAGTAGGGATGTGATTCTTCCTTCATTGATTAGCATCTGAAGTATCTCTTCCATAGGTTGGGCCAGGTACGTAAATTCCCTTTTATTGGCAAAATCCCGATGGGCTTTGGCAGTTGCTCTCTTCATCACTTTATCCTCCAATGTTTCATATTTTGAAGGTGATGAGGGAGTATTCATAACCAAGGGAAGGAGACTAGCATGCTCCTGGCTAATTAATTAGCGTGTGACTTGATGATGATAGGTCACCAGTTCTGCCAATTGCTCAATATGTTTACACAGAGCTTTCATCTTTTGTTCCATCACAAATTGGAACTTTGCATAATCCCATTTGTCAACACCGTCTTTGATGATCTTAGATGATTCACAGTTAAATTTGAAACTTTATCCATTGCTCCAATTAATCATGTTGACCTCTTCCTCTTTATGCGGGAAGAGGGTTATCTTGTACGTGAGGTTGATCTGGTTTGGTGACCACGATCTCACCGTTGTCTATTAAATCTTGGATCTTGTGTTTCAAGGCCCAACAATCTTGAGTATAATATCCAGGTGCCCAGGCATGATAAGCACATTTCTGAGCAGCATTGAAACCCCTCCCATTAGGGTTAGCTGGTGGAAGAAGATGCATAATTTTCTTCTGAGTGGTCAGAAGATTGAGAATATTCTCGAGTGAATCCCCTAGGGGTGTGAACACTCGAGGGCGTTTTCCTTCTCCACCTTTAGTTAATGGAGGGTTTGAAGACTGTGCTTGAAAGGGAGTGTAATTTCTCCTCTGAATAGGCATATTCTGATTGCCCTTTTGACCTTGGAGTATCAAGGAAACATCCTCCTCTTTCTTTTTATGGACCCTTCGGGGGTTATTTCCATAATTTCCGGATTGGATGTGCTCAGAAACAACTTTGAGAGTGGCTAGGTCTTAAATTTTTCCTGACTTCAATCCCATCTCAGCCATCTCTCCATGTTTAATCATTTTAGAAAATGGTTTACCAAAGCTAGCTAAAACTCTCTCATAGAAAGGAGCTTCTTGTATGTCGATAAAGGTCATAACCATTTCTGACTCTGTCATAGCAGGAATCACTTGAGCAGCAAGGCGCCTCCACCTTTGAGCATACTCTCTGAAAGACTCATTAGATTATTTCTTGACCTTGGAAATCTGATACCGGTCAGGAGCCATCTGAGACTGAAAGTTGTATTGTGTAAGAAAGGCATGAGCTAACTCTTCCCAGTTATGGATCTTTGAGTTGTCTAATCTGGTATACCATGAATGGGCTTCTCTAGCCAGACTCTTTTGGAACAGCTGCATTCTAAGCTTCTCGTCCTCTGCATAAGATCCAAGTTCTCCAATGAACACCTTCAAATGTGTGTAAGGATCTCCTAACCCATCATACTTTTCGAAGTCAGGAGTTTTAAACTTTTCTGGATAATAAACACTAGGGAATATACAAAGGTCAGCATATGATACACTCCCATGTGCTCCAATTCCTTTGATAGAACGAAGGGTTTCTTCCATTTGAAGGACTTTTTTCCTGATGTCACCGGTGTCTGGATCTTCTTTGAGATGGGTGGCATCATGAATTTTGTTGGTTGTATCCAACTGGAGTGTAGGTACTGTAATGGCTTTGTCAGAACCTTGGGTTCCTCCTTGTGCAGAGGATTCAGCATGTATGGGTATCTTTGTACCTTGAGTAGACTGATGTAGTTCTTTAAGCAGAACAGCCAAATCTGTAATTTGTTTACTTAATCAGTAAAATTCTTCACAAGAAACTGGATTAGACTGGTCAGATGAAGACATGATTGGCTGTAGGCTCGTGGCCTTTTTGGATTTTGACCGGGTAATAGGTCTGAATGCTTCCCTACGACAAAACTTGCATAGTTTAGTTATTAGGGATTGTATAAATATTTATATGCTATGTGATGTGTCCGTTTTAGGATTATTATCCTGCAAAATGGATGTTAGCTGTTTGTAATACAGGATAGCATGTTAATTTAAATATGTACATGCATATATTTCTTCATATTTCTCATTACATAGAGATGAATATGGAATGTAAATTAAAAGTAATTGACTTTACGAGTAATTTGAAATGAGAAAGCATGAAGAGACTTTCCTCCGCAGTTGGTTTATCAAAGGCTGACCTATCTTAGGTTTTTCTCGCGGCTTTTCGGTATGAAGGTTCCTAAATCATCGCAATTTACTCAACGGGAAGTTAATCCGGTCTTTCAACTGGAGCGAATTTGGGTGGTGCCTTTCCTGAGCCTCGTTGGAATTAGTCTTCCTACGAGTCCAGTAATCAAACACCGACAGGATAGCCTCTTGGTGGAGGAACCACACAACATACATTCACATACAACGCGTCTCACCGTTTATGAAAATGATGACATGTGCGAAGCACTAATATCACAGATAGATATATTGCAGTGCAGTAAAAAGAAATGCATTCGTACACATTCATCATAAATGTGAATGCAACATTCACACACAAGCATATAACTGTTTTGAAAAGCTTGTAATAGCGGCTTAAGTCCTTTTATTAGAGTTGTCCCCAGCAGAGTCGCCACTTGTCGACGTCGAGATTTTTATTTGTCCCTTTTCGTTTCCTATTTTTTGGTGTTCTCATTTTAGGTGAGATTTGTTTGAAAAAATAAGTGAACGACGATGGACTGTTAAGAGTCGCCAGTTGGTTTTTTAACTAGTTGTACCAACACAACCGAGAAAAGGTTTGCACATTAACCCAGTGATGTGACACTACTAAACGGGTCTGCGAAACCGAGATTCATTAGGGTTCAGGGACTTGCTTATGTGGAGGGAAGGTGTTAGGCACCCCCCGACATCCGTGTTGCCACGGTGACCGCCACTTTTCAAGAAACTGTTATATGAATGTGTATGTGTGGATCAATGTGCTATTATTTAGAAGTAGTGCTATGCCTGGTTCGCACCTATATACAAGGGTTTGAATTTGTGTAAAAATTCAGTTTTAAACAAGATATAGCAGTGATGTTTTGTAAAAAGAGATTTTTCAAACCCTGTGCTCAATAGTAATTGAGGCCTTTGATACTTCCATTTTATTGAATGTTCGGCTTGATTGCTTTTATTTTTTCAAGATGTGAAGCATCTTCGAGAAAAAAATGTATAAAGCAGTGTCGAACTCCTTGTGGGTATGATAACCATCTGAGGAAATCTAACACCATGAATAAATTTATAAGCTGCTTACAGCTGAAAATTTCCATCACGGGAACCGAATCTAGATTCAGTAGACTGAATCTGTGATCACATGATTCTTAGACTCACATGATACCGCAATTTATATGAAAGCTGTAAGCAGTTATATATATAAAAGCTGTAAATATATATATACAGACATCATCAACTACCACGAAGCACCTCCATAGGGGATCGAAAATGTAAATATATAACAGCGATAAATATATATATATATATATATATATATATATATATGACATGATCAACCACCACGAAGCACCTCCATGGGGGATTAGAAATGTAAATAAAGCTGTAAAAGCAATCAACCACCACGAAATAAACTCCAGGCGGGACGAAACGTAAATAAAGCAGTAAAAACGGTCAACCACCACAAAGTAAACTCCAGGCGGGACGAAATATATATATATATATATATATATATATATATATATATATATATATATATATATATATACGAAAGCAATTAAACGCTCCAGACATAAGTCTAGGCTCAATCGAGGCATAACTCGATAATGTTAGTCCATATATAAATATATATATATATATAATAAAAGAAACGGACCGAAGTCCGGGTAAACACACGCAACACGACTCTCAACGTGAAGAATAGTGTGTGCAAAGATGGAGAGAAAGGCATGAAAGTGTGTAAGAAGGCTTACAGTGGGCTGCCAAAGAAGACTTCTATAGCTTTAAGTTGATGAACACTCGGTTCCCGCCGGTAAAAGGTAGCTATATATGAGCTTACAAGTGTTTAAAATGAGAAAGCACTCAGTTTAGGGTGTGTACAGAGCAAATTGGACAGGGCTTCCTCGCCTTTTTCTCTTTCAAAATGGCCACCCCAAGCCCTTTATTTATAGAGGGGGGTAGTCATAGGTGTACCTGCGGCTAGCCGCAGATGTACCTGCAGCTGCCCGGGGTGCCCCGGGCTCCGCGGGTCCTGTCGTCTCGAAGTACGTACACGCATGCAACATGATGTCCTTTCGAACTTTTAGAACTTCAATCTGGGCATCCGACTGAAGTGTGTAAGACCTATTTCGGACCGCCATTGTAGAGAGTTATGCAATAACATGGGATTAGAGGTTGTACGAAGTCAGGAAGATGGGACCATGCCCTCCGGTCTTCAAGCTTCAAATTCTATCCGCTACCCTGCGTAATAGTCACTCGGGATTGGACTTCCTTGGTTCTTGTGGGACATTATTGTGTAGAAATGTATGTCTGAAGTGTTTGAGACGGCGCGATGTGGCGTCAAGGTGGCAAGATGACGACTTTGCCCCCTTACCGGGGTTATTGTAATAACCGTAAATTTTAAGTCACTATATATGTATGTACATTATTGATGTTTAAAACTTTGTGTTATATAGTGATTCAATATGTGACAACATATGTGAAGTGGTGCATGGATCAATTAACATATATACTATAGTTATATATATATATATATATATATATATGGAAGCTTTGTAACCTAATTATACATTAGGTGAGACAATTAAATAACCTACGGGTTATGGTAATAAGGAGAGGTTAGTATTTAAATTGTATACTAACTTAAGTGGATAATCTTATTTTTTTAAGTGACTAATAATTTTAAACCTAATTCTTGTTAACATAATTAGGTTATGAGCTAAAGTCACATGTATAGGTAATTAAATTTCATAAGATTAGGAATGGAAACCCTAAATAATCAAATTGGGTAACATATATTAAAATTGCTAGACTATGTTTATTACATAGACCAAACAATTGAGGAAGCCCAAATGAAATAACATGCAAACCAATACTTAACCCACTTGATTAAGGGTATTTTAGACTTTTGATTAATCAAATTTGTGCATTAAAATAAAAGCTAAATGGAGGATATAATGGGCTAGAAGGGACCGGCCATATTAGGCCATATAAGGAAACAAATTAAGTTAATCAATGTCCATTAGTAGTAACTCTTACACACAAGGACATGTTTGTCAAGCTCCTATTGGTTGCCACTCTATTAAGCACCTTTAATCATGATTAGACTAATTGAAGTGATAAGGCAAAGCTTTTATCCATGGGTTAAGGAAAGTATGGGGGATAATAAGGAATCAACCATTTCATTTGCTAGAATATTACACTTTCTCTCATTCTTCTTCTTCTAACTTTTTCTCCCAAGCTAGCAACTTCAAGAGAGAGAGAAAAGAGAGAGGTTCAGCTATAGACAGAGAGAGAGAGGAGTGCTAGTTTTTTCATGCATCCTAAGTTCATCACTTACTTTGGTAAATCAAGGAAGGTTGTCATTAAATCAAGGTATAACCTAACCTTCATCTTCTTCTTCTACTTTATTTTATAGCTTGAGTTTTGTTGGGGTTATGAACAAATACTCAAGATACCCTAGTTCTACATATCATCATATATGGAACTAAGTATCTTGAGTGTTAGATCAAAGGCTTAGAGGAAGAATATGAGCATATGTTCTCCAAGGGTGAAAACTCTTATTTTTCTTCCACTAAATCTTGTGTAACTCAAAGTTTTCCAACTTAGATTTGTGATCCGTCAAAGGGGGGTGCTAGATACATGAGTTATCTAGTAAACCCAAGTGATAGAACACAAATCTAGTAAGTTTTGAAATCTTTGGGGCTGTTTTCCCCAAAACAGTCCACTTTGAATGTTAAGGGTTCAAAACCCTAAAATAGTTATTCTTCCCGTTTTCTTGGGACTGTTTCGGATAGTTGCATGTCTTTTAAAATTCTGGAGAAAATCACAGAGGTAACTTGAGAAGTTATCTACATGTAGGAAAAACAACGGACACGTTTCGAGTTATAGATTGTGCGTAGTGACTATTTTCGTAAAGGACTCCTAAATATTTACCTTTGAATATCTCACTGTGTATGCACTAAAAAATTCCGAAATTTTTACAGTAGATTCATATATGTTAGAAGAGCATACACTGAAAATTTCAAATTTTTCTGAGCAAAACTCAATTTATGAAAAATGAAGCAAGATTCGAGTGTTTTGGGAACTTTAAAAATAGTAAATCATTTTTTAAAATTCCAGAAAAATTTGGGGATCCTTGTAGGTTCATATTCTGTCAAAATCCAGAAGATGAAAACTTTTGGAATCAATTTGCTATTTTTTCAAAAAATGATTAAGTTATGAATAAAAAGAAATAAATAGTTAAATGATGTCTTTAATGAGAAAAATATGATTTTTATGTTTGAATACTCATAATATATCATATCCTGACTATCTCAGAGCACTTTGGCAATTTATGATAAGAAATATTATTTATGATCTTTTATGGATATTAAATAAGAGATTTAATAAAGGGTAACAATTAGAATAAATTGTTTATTAATCCAATAAATTATTATATTATTAATAATATTAGAATATGATATTGATAAGTAAATAAAAATATTAAGATTAAAATTTCTTTAAAATATTATTAAATGGTTAATAATATTTGATTTAAGCATTGATAAATGATTAAAGTATTATTAAATGATTAATAATATTAGTAATGGAATAAGATATTAATAAATGATTAATAATATTAATAAATAATTAATAATATTAGTAAATAAATAAAATATTAGTAAATGATTAAAAGTATTATTAAATTATTAATAATACTAAAGCATAAGTAAGATATTATTAAGGTAATAATATTAATGCATAATTAAAATATTATTAAGAGGATTAATAATATTAGTAAGGTATTTAAAATATTATTGAGATGTTAATAATATTAGTAAGCGAATGAAAGTATTATGAGGGAACTAATAATACTAAGAGGTGAATTAAATATTATCAAGATTAATAATATTAAGTTGTTATTTAATAGTAACATTATTAAGACATGATAATGTTTATAAGAACTAAATGTAATGTATAATATTTATGTGATTACATAATCTAATGTTATACTATGACTAATTAAAAGATTAACTATAGGTCTCGCAAAGGAAGATAATTTAACTGCATAGTGGATATAAATTAATTGCGTAGCCGTAATCTACAGACGAGGCAAGTTTCCTAACTCAAACTCGAGTTATTATTTTCAAAGCATTTTAGTGAATAATTATTGATGATTATTTACATCTATAATGATTATTGAAATTCACACTTTGTGCAATTGAATTCCTGTTCTACTATTATTGAACTGTGAATTAAATTAAAGTTCTTCATTCATGAACTGTTTATGAGATAGATCTATGCTAATTGTATCAGCTAGATCAAGCATGTTTAAATTTGTTAAATCAAATGTGTTTTAAAAAGCTGTTCTTATTAAATTGATATGATAAGAACTCTTGACTGAGAAAAGAACGAATTTGATTAAGGCATGATATCGATGCCGAATTATTAAGTGTTTATGCATAAATCATGGGGTATGAAAGGCTGATCCCCTTGAATACCAAAACTTATTAAGAGGTCCAGTTTAAATGATTGAGAACCTTGGCAAATGTTCATGGTTATTTTAAAATCACTCAGTACACATTATTCAATTATTTGAACATTCAATTGTTGATTTTTAATTCATGTTCCTACACAATCTTATACTATTGTTGAACATTAAAAGAAAAACTTCTTTCTAGTCATGATATATCTCCCTTGTATATAAACTTACTAAACAAATTAGTTGCTTACCCTTGCTATATCATGACATTTATTTCAGCTAAGCTTGAAGGATCCAACACGAAAGAAAAAGGCAAGGGCAAGATCCAGGAATAGTTTAGAATGAATGCTAATTATTATTATCTGATGGGATTTCTTATGTAAATCTTTTGAAATATGAATGGTGTGTTTAAGTTAAGGATAAAAAGACCTTGGGACCATGTTATGGAACTTTATTATAATGAATAATGTATGTTTATTATTCCGTTATAGTTATAGAATACTTATGATGATGATAGATCGTGAGCACCGAATCTGAGGTTAGAGAACCTGGATTTGGGGGCGTCACAGGTTGGTATCAGAGCCGTAGGTTATAAATATTAGGAATGCGAAACCTAGGTTATAACCTTAGTAGAAAACTCTTATAGAGTATGTTAGGAGATGGATTATGGAAATTCATCGAGTTTGTGTTGTACTTAATAAAATATTATTTCATTTTATCAATGAATATATTTTATTGTGGTATTGATGTTGGTTTTATTTATGGTGTTTGTAGGATGTCTGACGAGCGCCAGGGCAGTCACTCAGTAGATCAGGATCCTATTGAGCATGAGGTCACAGAAGAAGCCCCTCATGGTCCTCTGATAGAGGATTTGTTGAGGAGAATTAGTCAATTGGAAGGCAGGGTGGGAGAACTGGAGTTGAAAACCACACACTCCAGTTCATAGAAGGTCAATACAAGGAGGCAGTTTATCAAGCCCATATGGAGGTAGTCGAGCAAAAGGGAAAGTTGGATGAGTCCCAGTTACAAGTTGGGATGCTGAGGGTACAGCTAGAGCATGAAAAGGCAAAGTTCGGAGAGCTGAGCATAGAGCATCTGGCGATGCGGGGCGAGTTTGAAGTGGAGATTACAGATAAGATTCGCTTGGCGGAGGCATTTTATGAGTCAGCCCAGCGGGTGGACCAATTGGAGATAGCACTGTAGGCCATGAAGGTCAGGGCCGAGACTTTAGGACTGACACTAGACGCAGCGTATGAGGGCCAACGCAGTGGGACTAAGAGGGCGCAGTTCGAGATAGGAGAGTCGAGCCGATCCATTCGACGTAGAGTTATGGTGGGGTTATTTCCCTAGGAGCCTGTTCAGGTGACCCAGCAAGGCCACCAGTGATGATTATGTGATGACCCAGTTGTAGATAGACGTATTAGTACCTTTTTGTGTAATAGGGTTTTATGATGATGTAAACCTCAGCAGGTGTGAGGTAGTAGGTAGTTAGGTAGTATCCCATCTTTTGTGTTTAAAATGGGATAGTAGCATTTATAAAAATATACCTGTATTGAACATGTGAGACACCGAAGATTGGTATATGAATATAAATGCATTATTATGATATGTGTTGGAAAATTGAAATAGTAAATTATCTATTTAATGTTATGTGAATCCAGTAGACTGATTTGGAAAATTGTCTTTAAAAACAAACTTAACCCACTAATCAGGGAGAAAGACTTCAAAATCTTGGTAATTTAAAACTCTCACATAATGATCATCTGATTGTTTGAATATAGTAGCGTGTTACATGTTAAGTACTTATATGATAATAAAACCCGAGTAACTTGTTATAATTTTTTTTCACAAGATAATGCCGCCCAGACATGTACTAAGGAACCAACAGATCGAAGAGTCAGTTAATAATGCAGCGGGAGCTCAACCAAACCCAATGCAAGACTTTATCAACATGATGACTGAAGCTATGAGGAATCAAGCTCAACCTGCAGTAAATCAGGCGGGAAACTAACTAGCCAACTTTAAGGACTTCAAGTCAGTAGGACCGCCAGAGTTTAGAGGAACAGCAGACCCGATAGAGGCCCAGACGTGGATGAAGAAAATTGAGAAGGCCTTCATTCTTGCTAGAGTAGCAGAAGAGCAAAAAACAATTTTCGCTACCTACTTAATGAAGGGTGAGGCTAACTATTGGTGGGAGGCCAACCAGAACAAAGTCGGGACTGGGATCGTGACTTGGGAAGCGTTCAAGACGTTATTCTTTGGGAACTACTTCCCTGAGAGTACACAAGCAAGGATTGAGATTAAGTTTTTGAAATTGAAACAGGAGAATATGTCAGTGTCAGAGTACGCTGCGAAGTTCAATGAATTGACGAGATTCGCTCCACATCAGGTGGACACGAAGGTGAGGAAAGCAAGAAGATTCAAAAATGGACTAAAGCCGTAGATTTACAGTAAGGTAGTGGTTTTACAAATCACGTCATTCTCAACTCTGTTGGAGAAAGCTCTCATAGCGGAAGGTGGAAGCGAAGCGGTTTCAAAGTACAATCGGGAGAAGAACAAGAAGAAAGTAGAAGGTGGGAATCAGAATGTTAGCAATGGCGGTAGCAACAACAAGAAGCAGAAATGGAGCAGTGGGGGTAGTAATTTGGAGATTCAGCAAGGAAGTGTGCAACAAAAGAAGTCAGAGTGTGGAAACTGTGGAAAGGGTCACTCAAGAGAGTGCTTGAAAGGAAAAACGGTATGTTATACCTGTGGACAAGAAGGGTATACCTCACCCAATTGTTCTAAGGAGAAGAAGGGAGGTTATTTTAACTGTGGTGAATTGGGACATCGGATCAAGGATTGCCCAAAGAAGAAAAGCACGGATGGCGAAAACGGCAACAGGGGCAATAACACTAGGACAACCAGTGGAGGACCATCCTAGCCAAACAAGCCGACAGTGAGGACATTCAATATGACAGTGCAAGATGTCATGGCATCCAGGGAGGTGGTGTCAAGTATAATTCCTTTCAACGATATAAATGCCGATGTATTATTCGATTCGGGAGCTTCATGTTCTTTTGTATCTGATGAATTTTCTCAAAGATTAAGTTTACCTCGTGAACTATTAGAACACCCAATGAATGTAGAAGTAGCAAACAAAGAAATTATCCCTATAGACTACATACATAGGAACGGTTGTGCTGATGTAAGAGGGTTTAAGCTTAACATGGATTTGATATCGATTCGTCTTGGAGAGTTTGATGTAATCCTCGGGATGGATTGGTTATCAAGTCACAGAGCGGTCATTGACTGTAAGAAAAAGTGCTTACACCTAAAAACTCCGAATAAGTCAAAGGTGGTATTTTATGGCAGTAAATCGCCGAGACAATCTTGTTGTCTGACAATGATGCAAGCAAAGAAGTTACTTAGGAAAGGTTGTATAGGTTATTTGGCTCACGTTGTGGATACCCGCAGAGCCAAGGGTGAACTGAGTCAGATATCTATTGTAAGGGAATTTGTTGACGTCTTCCTAGATGAGATTTCGGGATTGCCACCAGATAGAGAGATAGAGTTTGTTATCGATTTGGCACCAGGGACATCACCGGTATATAAAGCACCGTATCGTATGGCTCTGGTAGAAATGAAGGAACTGATGATTCAACTACAAGAATTGTTAGATAAGGGATACATTTGACCGAGCGTATCACCGTGGAGAGCACCAGTCTTATTCGTAAAGAAGAAGGATGGGTCATTAAGACTTTGTATCGACTACCGGGAGTTGAACAAGGTCACCATTAAGAACAAGTACCCATTGCCCAGGATCGATGATTTGTTTGATCAGTTGAAGGGGGCGAAATATTTTTCAAAAATCGACTTGAGGACCGGTTATCACCAACTGAAGGTGAGGCAGGAGGATGTTCCAAAGACGGTATTCAGAACTCGATATGGACACTTTGAGTTTCTGGTAATGTCTTTTGGGTTGACGAATGCGCCAGCAGCATTCATGGACTTGATGAACAGAGTGTTTAAACAGTATTTGGATAAGTTTGTTGTCGTGTTCATCGATGACATTCTGGTTTATTCAGAGACAGAGGAAGAGCACGCTGAACATCTAAGGATAGTGTTGGAGACGTTAAGGAGGGAGAAGTTATATGCAAAGATCTCCAAGTGTGAGTTTTAGTTGCGGAGAGTGCAGTTTTTGGGTCATGTTATCGACAAGGATGGTGTTTCGGTGGATCCAGCAAAGGTAAGAGCGGTTATCAACTGGGAACAGCCAAAAATGCCGACATGAATTAGGAGTTTCTTGGGATTAGCAGGATACTATCGGAGATTCATCCAAGATTTTTCAAAGATAGCATCACCGTTGACCAACCTTACCAGAAAGACAATGAAGTTCGTTTGGACGGAGAAATGTGAAGAGAGTTTTATGGAATTGAAGAAGAGGCTCAGTCAGGCACCTGTGTTAACTTTACCAGACAACACGGGAGGATTTGTAGTGTATAGTGATGTGTCACACAAGGGTCTTGACTGTGTACTGATGCAGCATGTCAAGGTCATTGCGTACGCTTCACATCAGCTGAAGGACAATGAGAAGGGTTATCCGACTCATGACCTGGAATTAGCAACAGTAGTTTTTACCTTGAAGATTTGGAGGCACTATTTGTATGGCGAGAAGTGTGAGATATATACAGATCACAAGAGTCTGAAGTGTATCTTCACGCAGAAAGAGCTAAATATGAGGCAGCGCCGATGGCTAGAATTGATCAAGGATTATGATTGTGAGATTTTGTGCCATCCAGGAAAAGCAAATGTAGTGGCAGATGCCCTGAGCAGAAAAGGCAGAGAGAAGTTACTGAAGTTGACCATTCAAGAGGAATTGGTGAAAGATTTCGAACGACTTGACTTAGAGGTTAAGTATCCGATGGAGACCAACGAGAAATTATTTATAGTGACAGCGAGCCCGACTCTATTAGATAAGGTTAAAGAGGCTCAAGAGAAGGACGAAGATTACGACAGCATCAAGAAGCGGTTAGCTGAAGGGGATGAATTGAAATACAAGATTGATGGCACCGGACTACTGAGATTCGAAGGACGAATTTGGGTACCGTTAGTACTAGAACTAAGAGAAGAGATTTTGCAAGAAGTGCACAGTATGAGATACTTGATACACCCAGGAAGCACAAAGATGTATCAAGATTTACGCCAACACTTTTGGTGGCCAAACATGAAGAGAGAGGTTGCAGAATGCGTCAGCAGATGTCTAACTTGTCAGAGAGTCAACGCAGAGCATCAACAACCGAGTGGATTACTACAGCCTTTAGAGATTCCAGAGTGGAAGTGGGAGCACATCATGATGGATTTTGTGGTGGGACTTCCACCAACGGAAAAAGGACACGACGCCATATGGGTGATTGTAGATCGTCTTACGAAGTTGGCTCACTTCTTGCCGATCAAGATCAGGTTTAGTTTAGACCAGCTAGCCAAATTATATATCAAAGAAATTATCTCGAGGCATGGCGTACTAGTATCTATTGTATCGGATAGAGATCAGCGATTCAAGTCAAACTTCTGGAAGAGTCTTCAAGAAAGAATGGGGACGCAGCTACGAATGAGCACAGCGTATCATCTGCAGACCGATGGACAAAGCGAGAGAACAATTCAAATGCTTAAAGACATGCTCAGAGCTTGTGTGATGGACTTCAAGGGTAGCTGGGAGGGTCATCTTCTATTAGTAGAGTTCGCATACAATAATAGCTATCACGCCTGCATCGGAATGTCGCCGTACGAAGCACTGTATGGGAGGAAATGTAGAACGCCCTTATGCTGGGATGAAGTGGGTGAACGTCGACTGTTGGGACCAGAACTGGTGCAGCAGACTGTAGAGATCATCAAAGTGATAAGAGCCCGGCTGGTAGCAGCTCAAGATCGCCAGAAGAAGTATGCAGATTTACACCGCTAGAAGAGAGATTTTGAAGTGGAAAGCTATGTATTTTTGAAAGTATCTCCTTGAAAAGGGAAGATAAGGTTTGGGAAGAAAGGTAAACTGAGTCCGAAATTTATTAGACCCTTCGAGATCTTGAGGAAGATAGGTGAAGTGACTTACGAGGTAGCTCAACCTCCTGAACTGGAACATATCCATAATGTATTTCATGTGTCAGTGCTACGACTATATAAGCCTGATTACAAGCACATGATATCGTACGAGCCGATTCAGGTCGAAAAGGATTTGTCGTACGAGGAAATTTTGGTTAAAATTTTAGATAGAAAAGAGCAAAAATTGAGAAATAAGGTTATACATTCTGTAAAAGTTCTTTGGAGGAACCACAATGCTGAAGAAGCTACGTAGGAACTCGAAGAAAAGATGAGGGAAAATTATCCACACCTTTTTGAGTAACCCTGTATGTAATTCCGAGGACGGAATTCTTATAAGGGGGGAGGATGTAATAACCGTGAATTTTAAGTCACTATATATGTATGTACATTATTGATGTTTAAAACTTTATGTTATATAGTGATTCAATATGTGACAACATATGTGAAGTGGTGCATGGATCAATTAACATATATACTATATATATATATATATATATATATATATATATATATATATATATATATATATACATGTGTAGATTTCATTAAGAATGGAAGCTTTGTAACCTAATTATACATTAGGTGAGACAATTAAATAACATAAGGGTTATGGTAATAAGGAGATGTTAGTATTTAAATTGTATACTAACTTAAGTGGATAATCTTTTTTTTTCAAGTGACTAATAATTTTAAACCTAATTCTTGTGAACCTAATTAGGTTATGAGCTAAAGTCACATGTATAGGTAATTAAATTTTATAAGATTAGGAATGGAAACCCTAAATAATCAAATTGGGTAACATATATTAAAATTGCTAGACTATGTTTATTACATAGCCCAAACAATTAAGGAGGAAGCCCAAATGAAATAACATGCAAACCAATACTTAGCCCACTTGATTAAGGGTATTTTAGACTTTTTATTAATCAAATTTATGCATTAAAATAAAAGTTAAATGGAGGATATAATGGGCTAGAAGGGACCGGCCATATTAGGCCATATAAGGAAACAAATTAAGTTAATCAATGTCCATTAGTAGTAACTCTTACACACAAGGACATATTTGTCAAGCTCCCATTGGTTGCCACTCTATTAAGCACCTTTAATCATGATTAGACTAATTGAAGTGATAAGGCAAAGCTTTTATCCATGGGTTAACGAAATTATGGGGGATAATAAGGAATCAACCATTTCATTTGCTAGAATATTCCACTTTCTCTCATTCTTCTTCTTCTAACTTTTTCTCCCAAGCTAGCAACTTCAAGAGAGAGAAAAAAGAGAGAGGTTCGGCTATAGATAGAGAGAGAGAGAGAGAGAGAGAGGAGTGCTAGTTTTTTCATGCATCCTAAGTTCATCACTTACTTTGGTAAATCAAGGAAGGTTGCCATTAAATCAAGGTATAACCTAACCTTCATCTTCTTCTTCTACTTTGTTTTGTAGCTTGAGTTTTGTTGGGGTTATAAATAAATACTCAAGATACCCTAGTTCTACATATCATCATATATGGAACTAAGTATCTTGAGTGTTAGATCAAAGGCTTAGAGGAAGAATATGAGCATATGTTCTCCAAGGGTGAAAACTCTTGTTTTTCTTCCACTAAATCTTGTGTAACTCAAGTTTTCCAACTTAGATTTGTGATCCGTTGAAGGGGGGTGCTAGATACATGAGTTATCTAGTAAACCCAAGTGATAGAACACAAATCTAGTAAGTTTTGAAATCTTTGGGGCTGTTTTCCCCAAAACAGTCCACTTTGAATGTTAAGGGTTCAAAACCCTAAAATAGTTATTCTTCCCGTTTTCTTGGGACTGTTTCGGATAGTTGCATGTCTTTTAAAATTCTGGAGAAAATCACAGAGGTAACTTGAGAAGTTATCTACATGTAGGAAAAACAACGGACACGTTTCGAGTTATAGATTGTGCGTAGTGACTATTTTCGTAAAAGACTCCTAAATATTTACCTTTGAATATCTCACTGTGTATGCACTAAAAAATTCCGAAATTTTTACAGTAGATTCATATATGTTAGAAGAGCATACGCTGAAAATTTCAAATTTTTCTGAGCAAAACTCAATTTATGAAAAATGAAGCAAGATCCGAGTGTTTTGGGAACTTTAAAAATAGTAAATCATTTTCTAAAATTCCAGAAAAAATTGGGGATCCTTGTAGGTTCATATTCTGTCAAAATACAGAAGATGAGAATTTTTGGAATCAGTTTGCTATTTTTTCTAAAAATAATTAAGTTATGAATAAAAAGAAATAAATAGTTAAATGATGTCTTTAATGAGAAAAATGTGATTTTTATGCTTAAATACTCATAATATATCATATCCTGACTATCTTAGAGCACTTTGGTAATTTATAATAAGAAATATTAGTTATGATCTTTTATGGATATTAAATAAGAGGTTTAATAAAAAGTGAACAATTAGAATAAATTATTTATTAATCCAATAAATTATTAAAATATTATTATAATATTAATAATATTAGAATATGATATTTATAAGTAACAAAAAATATTAAGATTAAAAAAAATTTAAAATATTATTAAATGGTTAATAATTTTTGATTTAAGCATTGATAAATGATTAAAGTATTATTAAATAATTAATAATATTAGTAATGGAATAAGATATTAATAAATGATTAATAATATTAATAAATGATTAATAATATTAGTAAATAAATAAAATATTAGTAAATGATTAAAAGTATTATTGAATTATTAATGATACTAAAGCATAAGTAAGATATTATTAAGGTAATAATATTAATGCATAATTAAAATATTATTAAGATGATTAATAATATTAGTATGGTATTTAAAATATTATTGAGATGTTAATAATATTAGTAAGCAAATGAAAGTATTATTAGGGAACTAATAATACTAAAAGGTGAATTAAATATTATCAAGATTAATAATATTAAGTTGGTATTTAATAGTAATATTATTAAGAAAGGATAATGTTTATAAGAACTAAATATAATGTATAATATTTATGTGATTACATAATTTAATGTTATACTATGACTAATTAAAAGATTAACAATAGGTCTCGCAAAGGAAGATAATTTAACTGCATAGTAGATATAAATTAATTGTGTAGCCATAATCTACAGACGAGACAAGTTTCCTAACTCAAACTCGAGTTATTATTTTTAAAGCATATTAGTGAATAATTATTGATGATTATTTACATCTATAATGATTATTGAAATTCGCACTTTGTGCAATTGAATTCATGTTCTACTATTATTGAACTGTGAATTAAATTAAAGTTCTTCATTCATGAACTGTTTATGAGATAGATCTATGCTAATTGTATCAGCTAGATCAAGTGTGACAAACGAGATTTTGTAAATTAATTTTTAATATTTATTGAATTAAATAAATATTTTTTGATGATTTAATTATTAGATTAAATAATTAATTGATGTAATTGTGGTAGATTAATTTAATTATATGTGTTACATTTATTAAATTAATGTAGAGAATAATTATTATTCAAATATGTAATTATGTGAGCTTATTGTATTAAAAGAAATATTTAATTAAGCATGATGTTATTTAATTAATTTAATTTTTAATTAGAGAGTTATTAATTTGACATTATTTATTAATGAGAAAATTATTTATGTGACTATGTGGATTTATGAGAAATTATTGTATTTTATTTAAAATATATTAAATAAAATATTATAGTTATTTTATAAGGAATATGACATTAATTAAACTATAGTATAAGAAGTTTATCAAATTAAATGAGAATGAATTATATTGCATAGCCAAACAAGGCCTTAGTAGTGGTTGAGGACAGTTAACCACGAATTGGTTAACTGACCACAACTACGTCAGTTTAATTATTATATGCGACGTCTTCTTTGTGACGCCCCCAAAATAAGTATACAACACCCATTCTGAGTCGCCAAATACATGGTACAGAAAGCAAACTACAACTTCAATAATACAATTGTCGTGCAAAATACGATAACACATACTGTGAGTTTAAATACAAATATTGTCTTCTAGGCAATATCCACACTCAAGTAAGTCCTCATTACAATTATTCAAACACTATTTTACAGAAATAGTGAGGACATCTAAAACATCTTTCTAGAACCATCACTCCATACCCCGACTAGATCCTGCTATGTTCTCACCTCCTGAGAAGAAAAATGGAACAAAAAGGAAAAGGGTGAGCTCAACTAGCCCAGTAAAGAATATTATGACTAAGATAATATACAACAAATTATCATTAGTATTCAACAGAGGAAAATCTGATAGAATATAATCGACAATAAGTTTTAGATCAACAACTGCAGCGGAAACAGCAAACCATTAGAAGAGTCAAGTAGAGAATGAATTCTACTATCTTCTAAGATTTAAAAGTCCACATCCCTGTAACATCAATCAATAATCATCTTTAACCAAATATTCATCTTTACACTGCAGGCCAAAGATATTCATTTGTATCACCAGTCAGTCATGTTCATCTCAACACCTGTTCATCTTTGCACTACAGGCCAAAGATATTCATCAGGTAATCATACATCTTTGTACTACAGGCCAAAGATATTCAGTAATATCATCATTTAGGACTGAGGTTGATGAAAAATATTTTAAAGAAAATGAATCCAGTGAGACAGAAGGACAAATAGTAGGGATTCGTATAATAGTTTATCCAAGATCAATAATACTTCATAATAATCAATTGTGAAGCAGAATTCAAAAATAAAGATCAAAACATGGATACAATCAAAGATAGAAACCATAATAGACATCTTGGACAAAAAGGGAAAATTTTATTTTTCGGTGAATAGTGTCGTATTCGTGAATAGTATCGTATACGTGAATAATAACGTATACGTGAATAGTAACTCCGGCACAAAAAGTTCTAAATTTGATAAAAAGTTCATATCAATATTTCAACATAATGATATTGAAGAAAATAATATCATTAAGAAAAAAATAATATCCCTTACCTCAAAATATCAGTACTTCTGGTCGGAATACCGGTATAAGGCTGAAAGAAACTTGCTCTGATGAATAGAAACTCTCAAAGTATCTAAATACTCACAAAATACACTCAATAATCTAGAGAGAGAAAGAGAGAAAACTTGTTTCTGGTGTGATTTTCAATTCTAACTTAGCCCTCTATTTATAGGAAAATGTTAGCACGCCAAAGCAGACTTAACCTGCAACCTGATGGCTTTACCTGCTACTATTCAAGCCTACCACATTTGAATAAAAATCTCAGCACATTTCTTCACCAACCAAGAGTGGGTCCCATCAATTCTAGAATTTTCCACCAAAATGATAAACTCCGAAAATTCAACAATTTCTGAACCAGTCATCTCGTAAAATTCATAATAAATCGTACGTTCATTTTTAACGGTTCAAAATTTGTGGACATATACTGAACTTATATATGTATAACATATCCAAAAATTACCACGATCCAACGGTCGGATTAAAAATTATAACCCCCGCAATATTTCTCAAAAACCCTGATTTGATTTTTAATACCTCCATTCCGATAAACATACTGATAAAACACCTCAACATTAACTCCTTCATTTTTAACCACAATAAATATATCCAAAATTTATTTCCACATAAAATAAATATTTCCTTATCATATGAATCAATAATTAATTATTCACAAATATTATTACAGAATCACATTTATGACAACCAGGCCGTTCCCAAGAAAGAGGGGACTTTTCAATAAGGATTCTCCTTACTGGCGCGCAATTAGATGACCAAACCTCTCCTTAGACAAAACTTTCTAGACATTGCCAATAATGTTATCTAATAATATTATTCAAATAATATGAATTATTGATCTGATAATGGGAAATACTGTACAACAACAATTATTGAAACAACAATAATATAAAATATCAACGCAGCAATTATTGAATCAATAAAATAAAATATTGAATAGTAACTACTGTAACAATTATTGAGTAGTGCCTTCCTTCGTAAGAATCAATAATTGATGCAATACCGTGTGCTACTATATTTTAAACACCGGGTATTCCAACAGTATTAACGGTAACAACTACGCCGTTAATTATAAACAACTTATACTTGTCGTTTTCTTCATCCAATTGCTTTCTGTTATGGGGACCACACAAGGCTGTGCCGTCGTACGAATATTCCCCGACAGCAAGAATATTCCACGACCAAACGAATATTCTCCGACAAAATAAATATTTTATAACCACTTGCTTATTTTGCAAAATTTGCACATTTCATTTATAACCAAAGTATTATATCAAATTAACACCTTATTATTCACAATAATATTTAGAGAAAATTTGATTTTATTCATTAATAAGTTGGGGTCTTACATTCTTCTTCATTCATTCCATTATTGCTAAGTCTAAAGAATTATCACAGAGAGAGAGTTAAGAAATTGAGAGAATTGTGAGTTGTTTGATTGATTGAGAAAGTTTAATCCCTCCTATCTACACTAATCTGTGAGTAACTCTCTCCAACCCAAATTCTACTTTTACGTCATTTAGTTTTTTATGAAAATGGCTTTCAATCAAGTTCTGTGGAATTTCTGTAAATTGAGAAATTGAGTTAGGAATATATGTAATAATTCGAGTAGCATAACATGTTTTATATATATTTTATATGATTCCATATCATAAGTTTCAGTAAATGATGACTTGCTATTTCAAAAATTTACAGAGTTTGGGTTTTGGCCATATGGCCTTATACGTGATATTTCATGTATTGATAGTATGTTATCCCTAAATTTTACACTCGTATATTATTATGCATGTTGATACGAAGAGACCAAAGTTTAAATAAACGGGTTCGGTGTTATAACGAATCCGTAGTGACAATTTTCATGTTTTATTTTCAAAACCTTCAAGAACATCAAGAACAGTGAAAGTAAATGTGTTGATTTTGCAAATTATATGTTGTAACTTGTTAAAAATCATGCTAGATGGGTTAAGTAATGATTATATATGTAATTACAATGATTGGGTAAATCTAAATTCGTATAAAATTACTAATTGAAAGTTATGGCCATATTCATGTATAATTTTACGTGTGATTAATTTTTGACCTAATTTGACCTTGTTTTGTTCGCGAACTACAGAACTGCAGAAACTGCAGAAAATGAGCCTGGGTAACCCCGCCCCCGGCGGGTGTTAGCCAAACTAAATTACCCCGCCCCGGCGGTCAAAAATAAAATAAAATAAAATTAAATAAATAAATAAATAAATAAATAAATAAAAATAAAAAAATAAATATTTGATGAAAATTATTATTAAAATATTTATAAAATAAATTAAATATTTTAATTGAGATATTTATGGAATAAAATAAATATTCGATGAAAATTATTATTAAAATATTTATAAAATAAATTAAATATTTTAATTGAGATATTATTGAATAAAATAAATATTCAATGAAAATTAATATTAAAATATTTATAAAATAAATTAAATATTTTAATTGAGATATTTATGGAATAAAATAAATATTCGATGAAAATTATTATTAAAATATTTATAAAATAAAGTAAATATTTTAATTGAGATATTTATAGAATAAAATAAATATTCGATGAAAATTATTATTAAAATATTTATAAAATAAAGTAAATATTTTAATTGAGATATTTATGAAATAAAATAAATATTCGATGAAAATTTTTATGAAATAATTTATTCGAGTGTAATAATAGTAAGAGAATGAAAATATTCTAATTTAATTAAGTAATTAAATTAGAAGGGTAATGATTTGTTAAATAAAGTGGAGTTTATATTAAGTGAAAATGTAACTAATGAATGTCGTGAATACATATGGTATGTGTGTAGGATTTGTGGTGAATGGAAGTAGTAATCGTTTAGCCTACGCACGAGGCAAGTTTCCTAACCCTACTTGTCATTATTGTTCAAGATTATTATTTACCTCGAGTAAATTATCATTACTATTATTCAAGTTCAAATGTTATATTATTATTTTTTTAAAGCATGATTCAGTTATACAATAATTGTCCTATTGTATACTTCTTGAGATTATTATTCAAATTGAATATCATTATTGTTGAACCTTATTAGACTAGTGAACTTTATTGATTCAACTAGTCCTTAGTTGATGAACGTTCTAAATTTCAGAACCCTTATTGAATTATCCAAACCAAACTTCCTTTGGTGCAGACTCGAATGTCAAACTGAGATGAACAACCCTGCAAAGGGATTTACTTATGCGTTAGCGTTAAGATATTGTGCACAGTATGGTACTAAGGGCTGATCCCCCTAAGTACAAGAAGAAAGGTCCATAGTCTTATGACTGTTAAAGGTTTCAAGTATAATCCTTGATAACCTAGGACATAGCTCAAGGTCTTATGACCCTCAGAAATCTTTTGATTCTTGTTATTCGTTCTTGATTCAAAAGTTGAGCTTTTATTTCAGATGTCTTTGATTCACTTGCATGTTATTATGTTGTTATTTCATTTTTATACTTGTGGGCAATCATGCTCACTCTTATGTTATAATAACATTGCAGTTAAGAACGAAAGAACCGACGAACCTTCCACTAGTAAAGGCAAGGGCAAAGTTAGCAAGTGTTGAAGACTTGTTATTTTATTTGATGATGTATTTATGTTAGACTTGAGTTAATGATGTTGTTTAAGACTTATTGTTTATATTTCCGCACAGATGTTTAAGGTTAGTTCAACCTGGGATTATGTTTATGATTCAGATGTTGTAACCCTATAAGGGGAAGATTTTTATTTCTATCTATTGCATGGTTTGCATTTATTATGGGTAGATAGATAGATGATATTTGTACAGTGAACACCAAATCCCGTGAAATCGAAGTACCCAGATTTGGGGGTGTCACATCAAGCATGTTTAAATTTGTTAAATCAAATGTGTTTTAAAAAGTTGTTCTTATTAAATTGATATGATAAGAACTCTTGACTGAGAAAATGGCGAATTTGATTAAGGCATGATATCGATGCCGGATTATTAAGTGTTTATGCATAAATCATTGGGTATGAAAGGCTGATCCCCTTGGATACCAAAACTTATTAAGAGGTCCAGTTTAAATGACTGAGAACCTTGGCAAATATTCATGGTTATTTCAAAACCACTCAGTACACATTATTCAATTATTCGAATATTCAATTGTTGATTTTTAATTTATGTTCCTACACAATCTTATACTATTGTTGAACATTGAAAGCAAAACTTCTTTCTAGTCATGATATATCTCCCTTGTATATAAACTTGATAAGAAAATTAGTTGCTTACCCTTGTTATATCATGACATTTATTTCAGCTAAGCCCGAAGGATCCAACACGAAAGACAAAGGCAAGGGCAAGATCCAGGAATAGTTTAGAATGAATGCTAATTATTATTATCTGATGGGATTTCTTATGTAAATCTTTTGTAATATGAATGGTGTGTTTAAGTTAAGGTTAAGAAGACCTTGGGACCATGTTATGGAACTTTATTATAATGAACAATGTATGTTTATTATTCCGTTATAGTTATAGAATGCTTGTGATGATGATAGATCGTGAGCACCGAATCTAAGGTTAGAGAACCTAGATTTGGGGGCATCACAGTTATCTCCAATTTGGGCTGATAAATCAGACGTTGCTCAGGGTTATCTCTGAGATTGGACTGCTGCAAGTGTTGAAGGTACTCAGTGTCATCTCTGAGGTGTGCTTGTCTTCCCGGTGTCATCTCCGGGCCTTGTACTGAGTGCCTCGGTGTAAGCACCGAGGTTGAAGCTGATTGCATGCATTTGAAATAAGCATTTCCTGGGTTATCTCTGGAACTGCAACTGCCTACCTTGGTGTTATCTCCAAGGTGGGAATCTGCTACTCCCAGTGTTGGGACTGAGACGAAATATCTCGGGGTTATCTCCGGGATAAATCGGTCTTCTCCGGTGGAATTTCCAATATTGGAACTGAAGGCCTCGGGGTTATCTCCGAGGTTAAAACTGATACTCCCGATGTGTGTTCTGGGATTGAGACTGAGCTTCTGATAGTATCCGGACTGGATATGAGTTGTCTTCCAAGGTTATGTCTGAAAGACGAATTTTCCCTCCTGCAATGTCAGTAACAGGTGTGCAGAAAATTACGAGTATCTACATTGAGTGCTCCAGGATTGTCGAGAGGGGTAACTCACATTGGCTATAGGCTCCCAAGTAATGACCGAAATTTCCTAAATCAAAATCTTTAAAGGGTTCATATACAAGGGGAATAGCAGTTCAAACTTCCAGATTGTGAAGCCCTCAAATCTGGGTTCCCTAATCTCGGGTTCGGTGCTCACGATCCATCAGCATCACAAGCATTCTATAAACTATTGTGGAATAAATGATAAGTAGGTTTTATACCTACTTATTGGTTACTAACTCACGAGAATTATGCTCAACTTAAGTAGTTTATTATGTTTTATGTGCATTTTATGTTTGTTTTGCAGTTTATGTAGTTGGAACCCCTTTTAGCAACATAAGGCATGGATTGGCATGGAATTGCATGGATTGGCATAGATGGCATGAAGCTAGCAAAAGAATGGCAAAGTGGTCGTGAACATGTGAAGAACTGGAGTAGTGGAGGAATGAAGTAGCAGAAGACAAGAAGCAATAGCAAGCAAAAAGCCAGCAGATTGTAAAGTACAGCAGCAGCGCGCCCACGCTACTTCAAGAACTAAACATGGCGCGCCCGCGCCTAAGGCAAGACAAAGGCAGATTATGCAGCTGTGCGGTCGCGCCCCAGTAATGAATGAATATCGCGCGCCCGAGCCAAGACCTCGTCAGACAAACCTATCACTCACCCGCGCCAGTTTTACAGCATAATCTCGTGCGGCCACGCGAGTCTTCTACAGTCAGTTTTGTTGACTTTTTGTAATTTGAAATTTAAGCGCTTTAGGCTCAACTGAACGATATGGTTGGTACCAGACTTGTATTTGGGGAGTCTTTTATCAGTTTTATTATTATCATTAAGGTTCTTAAGTTTTAACTACGCTAGATAGGTTTTGATCATTTGGATTATACATTTTAATTCCTCTCTTTATCTAGATTATTGAATAATTACTAGTTTTCATTTCTGGAGATTGTTGGTGCATTGGAACAAGTGTGGAACAGATTCTGTAACAGGATTAACAGATTTGCTCTATCATTTCTATTACCTCTATTGTTTGCAGTATTTAATTCTATGTATTGCTTCAATCCCATAATGGCTTTTGGTTCAGAAATGAACTAAACTCCATTATGGGATTCTAATGGATTTTGATATGTAGTCTAAATTTATACATCTGATTGTATTGTTGTATGTTTATCATTGGAATCCCTATTATGATTGAGATTAATGAATGAATGTTTGATCACCATTCATATTGTGTGCTTGTATGGATTTAAAAAATGAAATATGAGTTTGGATAAAATCATAATGGCATATGTTCATGAGGCTGATTTGTTAAGTTTTGTGATTCGTGAACCGGATAGACATATACCGTTTCACCGTGTGTAGTCATGAAAAGAGCCTGTACTTTAATTCATTATTGCTGCAATTTCACATAGACATATAGTGATTTTGATAATAATGTCGCTTACATGATTTCTATCATATATGGAGGTTATGTGAATTGGTTATAGTTCATTGAAAAATGGTTGTCCGATATTGTTCTCTTGACTAGTTTTCCATGTTAAATAATTAAACATTACATGATGGTTGTAGTTTAGATGAAATATTAAATGAAATTAGAATCACATTCTTCTCCAATTTGATTACATCATTTAATTATTATATTTGTTATTTTATGAATTAATTTTGAGTTAAATATAATTGTGAGTTGATCGTTTAAGCATATAAAAATAGTGATATAGTTGATGCATGATAATTTAGATTTAACACCTTTCTCCGTGGATCGATACTTTTCTTACTTTGTACTACTTGTTGACGCATGTATGCTTGCATGAGTTAGAGTCCTTTTTGTTAGACTAGAAAGGAGGCAACAATAATAAACATACATTGTCCATTATATATAAAACTTCAACATAATCTCAAGTTCTTCTTAACCTTAACTTAAACATATCTTTACTATTACAAAAGGTTTATATAAATAATTACATTAGATTAGATAATAATTAAACATCCTTAACAAACTATTCTTAGACCTTGCCCTTGCATTGTCTTATCTTTCTTATTTGAACATTCGGGCTTAGCTGAAATAAACGTTATGATATAGCAAGAGTAAGCGACTAATTTGTTTAGCAGTTTTAAATACAAGGGAGATATATCATGATTAGAAAGGAATTTAACGTTCAATGTTCAACAATGAAATTTGATTGTGGAAGAACATTAATTAAATTTCGATAATTGAATATTCAAACAATTGAATAATAGATATTGAGTGGTCTAGAATGACCATGAACATATACTAAGGTTGTCAGTATTTAAACTGATCCTTTTAGTAAGTTTTGGTAATCGAGGGGATCAACATCTCATACCCGATGAATTATGCATAAACACTTAGTAAACGAGCAACAATTGTTTTCCAATATAATGATTTAATAAAATTATTCTTTTTCTCAGTCTAGAGCCCTTATCAAATCAATTGGTTAGGAATAGCTTTAAAAACATATTTGATTTAACAAATTTAAACATATTTGATCTAGCGGATACAACTAGCATAAATCTAGCTCATAAACAGTTCATAAGGATTATTGTTGATAATAACGGTTAATAATGAATTATTCATGATTATTAATCCTTAACAAACTATCCTTAATAATCATGAACTGTTATTATTCATGATTATGGGTATTCGCACTTTGTGAAATTGAATAATAACAGTTCATGATTATTAATAATATTTTAACTATTAATTAATACTTTAATCTAATATTATTAATCATTGAATAATATTTTAATCTAATATTATTAATTATATTAATAATATTTTAATCTTATATTATTAATCATTTAATAATATTTTAATCATTTATTAAACTCATAAACAATTAATTTTAATTGTTTTCCCTTTACTAAAATCATTTTTTTAACAATCCTAAAATGCCACAAATATAAAATTTAATCAATAATGACCAAAATACCCTCCATAAATCTACATACATCATATTTAGGGTTTCTAAGCCATAAAATTATATTTTTGTCATTTATGACATCATATAACTTATTATTCTCATTTATTCATAACTCAAATATTTACATAAAAAATACCAAAACAATTCTGAAAATTCTTCTTTTCTAGAAATCATCAAAATATGGTTCCCTCATGAACATATATTTTTTCTAGAATTTTTCAAATTCGTTTACTATTTTTAAATGGTCCAAAATATTCAGATCTTGCTACAATTATCATAAACCATTTCTTTGTCCAATAATTACGAAATTTTTAGGGTATGCTCATTTCCTGATACTCTACCTCCAGTAGAAATTTCACAATTTTTGGAGTTACACACAAAAAGTTATTTTAGTTCACTTTTGAAATAGTCCTTTCTTGTAAAATCTCTAACTCTCATTCTACACATCCAAAAATTGCCATCTTTTTACTGGACTCAGTTAACTCATCATATTATCCTACCAAATTTTTCTAGAATTTTTAAAGTACAGAAAAAGGACAAAACTGCCTTTGCAAGCAGCTGGCTAGAAACAGTCAATTTCCTTTTTCTTCACAAGCTGGACTGTTCCAACCAAAACAGCTCCCAAGGCTTGAAAAATCAACATTTTTAGTGCTACCACTTGGGTTTAACATTTAACGCACATATCTAGTACCCTTCTTTGACGGATTAGAAAAAAATGTGCATATCTTAAATGGTAGCTGATCAAAGTAGAAGAAAACTAGGGTTTTCGAGCCCTTTAGAAACTAGTTTTATTTTATTCCTTTGATCCAATTTTTTAACACTCGAAAGGGTTAGATTCATACATGAAACACTTAATAACATGTAGATCTAATGTTTTGGAGTTCAAAAACATCAACTCTTCATTTTGTTAAACCATCAAAAGAAAGGAAATTAAAGGCTTAGGATTTAAGGTTGTTACCTTGATTTAATGGCACACCTTCTTGTTTTTTAAAAGTAGTAGATGAACTTAGGGTGCATGAAGCTCAAACTCTCTCCCTTCTTCTTCCTTATGGCTGCCAAATACTCCCCCCTTTCTCTCTCTCTCTCTATTTTCTTTTGTTTTGTAAAGTTGGAATAAATGAAACAAAATGAAGTAAACTTTGTTGGTAAATTAAGTGAATGTTTTTATTGTTGGTCAAATATGTTTAGATATACCATATGTATATCTATAAAAATCTTCCAACTTCTCTCTCTTATCTCTTAGTTTACGTATAATTATTACTAAATAAGGTGACCAAATCAATTGTTGACACCTAATTTAGTGGATAAGAATGGTTGGAAAAAAAATACATCACATGCTTCTAATTCCCCTAGGTGGCCAGATACCCCCCTCCCCCTTAATTGTATTTTTAATGCCAAATTTACTTAGTAAAATGACTAAAAAGTCTCTTCTAAGTTGGGCTAAATTTGGGTCACTTAATTTATTGTTTTGGGCTTTCTAAATTAAATGATTGGGCCATGTTAATAACTATGGGTCCAACACACAAATTTTATGTTACCCTAATTATTTAATTAGGGTTTTCAATCCACTCATTTGGAATTTAAATAATTACTCATGTACATTTAATTATATAACCCAATTAGATTTGTTTTAATTAAGTTATATAATTAATTAGTTGAGATATGTATAAAATAAATCTCTAAGGGTTAGGTTACTAGTATCTGGATTAAAAACTAACATTCTTCCATTGCCCTAACCCTTAGGTTATTTAATTCTTATACCTAATGTGTATATTAAGTTATGTAACTTTTCTTTTTTTAATTCTCTTTATAAAATAAATAAATATATATACATATTATAATATATATTTATTTAAATCCCATACATGTTTCACATAAGTCATAACATACTTATCATCCTTGATAAATAATTATTATTTCCATTAGTCCACATATTCATTTAATATATGTCACAAAGTTTTCAATATTAGTAATATTTAATTAATATATTTATTTACAATGTGACTTAGAATTCTTGGTTATTACACAAATCCTAGACCAAGAGATTCCATGGAAGAGACAAGGAGAAGAGAATAAGAAGGAAGGCGAGCTTAAAAACATAGCGTGACTGACGAAAGGAGAAATCCTCCCCGACCATGTCAACCATCAAAAAGAGCCAGAGATTGGAGGAGTTAATGTTTTTTTACTTGTAATATTGTACTTCATTTCTTTTCATGTAACTTATTCTTTTCATCAATAAAACTCATTTTTCTTTCTAGAAAATACAATCTCTCACTGTATGCTAAGACATTTAAATTTATCTTGTTTATTTGCATTTAACTACTGATGATTGAATTAAAAACTACTTGTTTAGTCATCATCAAATAGGGGGAGATTGTTAGTACGTGCATTTATGTGGTTCCATGTTTGATTTAATGATGACTAAAATTAATATATATTTGTAACTCCAAGTTATTTTTGTAAAGTCCTTATGAAAGAAATTATGTAAAAGGACTTAGTTAGGGATCAAATTTATTAGGTTGATTAAAATCGTAATGTAATTCTTTGTAATATCTTAGTTGTCCTTGGCTAGAAGACTTCTCACCAAGCTAAAGGTAAAACCACTCAAAGTTCACATAGTGAATTGAATACTGTCAACAATCATAGAGCAAAAGTCAAAACGCAAAGCCAGAATCGCAGAGCCACTCGTTTTCGTAGAGTAAATGAAGCAAGTCAATTTAATCTATAATATAGCAAAAATCATATAGTATAGTCTTTTAACAAGTTTGTGGCGTGTTATGACAATTGTCATCAACCTTAAACACACAACCCTCAAGGATGATCTTCATGTGTATTTGCAATAAAAAACGAAGCATCTTGAAGCTCTATCTAATAGCTATATGAGCAAGTTCACAGGACACGTAGCTGCTATTGGCACTGTTCACAGTCTAAGGAAAGTGAACTGAGGTGGTCCAAGAAAACACTATTTCGAAGACAAACAATTGGTGAATGACAAGTGTCTTGGACATAATGGAGCAATGGAAAATTCCCAACGGAAAGATCCCAAGAGAACTCTATAAAAGGGCAGCGACTTCAAACATTAAGAACTAAGAATTTACACAAATTCAAAGTGCTGATACTCTGAGTTCTAAAAGTTCACCCTACGATTCTATACAAATTCAACTGCTGCTAAGATATACTGAAGAAGTGCTCAACATCATTTAGCAGCAACTTATTCTTTTTGTGTGTTGATCTTTGTGATCTTTTAATTCCAAGTATGTGTGACTTGAAAGATTCTTTATGAATCACTGCTGTAACAGTTCTTTGTGAACTGAAATGTTAGTGATTACCCTTCCTTAGTGAAATATCCCTACTCTCGAAGCAGAAAAGAGGACTATGAGACTTTTGAGCTCCGAAACTCGTAAAAAAATTTGTGTCATTTATCTTTCGGCACATTTACTTTTCTATCACTATTCGATTCCATTGATGTGACTTAAGTCCACCTTGTTCACTAAATTTAAAACTAAGTTTTCATTTAATCTTTGAAGAAGTCTTCAAAATTACATTCCAATGTGCATAACTCAATCAATTAATTCGTTTAATTCATTTGGTAAACAATCTTAATTAGATCTATTCAACCCCCTTTCTAGATTTCTTTTTGTGCCTTTGAGAATAACATGTCTTATCATGATTAATATATTTGGATCCTAGTAATCATTGTATAGTTTTTTATTCATAGATAATCCATAAGTGAAGTTAGGATTAATGTTAGTCTTTTCAGTTGTATTGTTCGAGTCAATTCAACAAAGAAAACGCCGAGCAGAAGACTTAACTAAGAGCTTTACTGAAGATAATTCAGAGCAGAGCAAGATAGCTCAGAGCTAAGCTAAGATAGTTCAGAGCAAAGCAAAATAAGAGCTAAACCGAAAGCATTGAGTAAAGATGAAGAGTAAAACGTCGAGCGCAATCCTACACTTAGAGTTGGAAACTAGAGCGTCGATCAATTCTCTATGCTCAAGCTTCGAAGGAAAAGTTCAAAGCTAGTGATTCAAAACTTATGTAGCGAAAAGATTACTGAGCTTAGCGCTTATGAAAAGCTTAGAGCTAGAGTCCATCAAAGCCTTCAACTCTCAAAACTTTCTTGCCATTCGGAGCTAAACGAACCTTACTTAGAGCTAACCAAGATTGAACTCAAAGATGTGTGCTCTCTAAGTTTAAAATCAAAGTTTTCCAAAGTAAAAAAGGATCTTTGATAAGAATTCTCAACACTAGGTTCAGGTCCTCGAGAAAGGAAATTTTAACACGCGACAATAAGGAAAAAGAAGTCAACATCCACACCACAAACGAGACGAAAGGACAACCAGTGTACTACCTTTTGCAGGACTATCACTACTGGTGATATTGACATCTACTTACTCACTCCAACGTTTAAATTGCACAACGCAACAATGGATGAGTCTAAGGTATAGTAGGTTATCTCTACAATAAGGTTCAGACACTTACCTAATATTCTCTCTACAATCAATTCATATGAACAAGCTGTAGACACTCGAAATTTTGTTTTTCTGGTACTAACCATATAGGAGGGCAAAAACATCTTGTTACACCTCGAAGATAGCCCCGGAGGACTACAATAAACCTCAAACCACGGAGAAACCCCCATTGGACATCAAATCAACCTTGAAGATAACCCTGACGAAAGACATAATCAACAACAGTCAAACCCAGGAGATAATCCCGAGGGATAACCAAAAGCCACGTCAAGCCTGGAGACAACCCCGAGAGGGCAAAGAGGGAATGTTGACAACACAACATCAACAAACAGTTATCTAGCTATAGATAAGGTCACAAGTAGTCATCGCAGCAATCTCGAGTGCAAAATGCGCAAGACAGCTCAACGGACTACCTGTGAAAACTTGAAGATGCTATTCTGGTCATGAACCAATCTTCTTGGATTCGGAAAAGGGAAAGCCCTATGTCATTGCGTAGCTCTCAAAAAGAGCTTTCTGGAATGGTATGGCACATCTCCATAAGATTTCCAAATTGAAAGTTATCAAAGGTTCAAGCAGCCTACACAGTGATCGTGGTGCACGTACTTCGAGGCAACAGGGACCACCAGGCCTTATATATATCAAACCCCCCAGCTCATTTTCAACAGTTTTGGAAAGAGAGAAAATCCGAGATCTAGAGTGAAAAATCCGAGATCTATAGTGAAAATCTGAGATCTAAAGTGAGAAATAGCTCAAATCTTACTTCAATCTTTGTAAATCTCTTTTGTAAACACTTCTATACATATATACTTCAACATATCAAATTCTAATCGGTGGAAACCAAGTTTAAAGGCGTTAAAAGCCGTTCGATAGCAGTTCTCGTGCCATACTGTAAGGTCTCTTCATATATGATTTCATTTCTTGCTTTACTATATATATAAGTGTTGTATATACATAGATATTGCTTGATTGTGCCTGGATAGCGGTTTTAACTGTTCATTTTCTATAAATAGTCGATATTTATCAATGTATTGACTAGATCTAGCCAGATCTAACTTTTAATTGGTTCAAAAGTTGTAAAGCTTGAACCTTAAAGATAGAATGGCTAAGATCTGGATAGATATAGTTTTCTTTCTAGTTTTGTAAATATTAAGCAACCACGTGACCCTAAATCTGCATCTAGAGGAAACGGGAAGCTTGTTGACTCGTCTACAAGGATTTGATTAATAAATCACTTGTTCGGCGCAGTTTAATGTAAATATCTATTTTATTGCAATATTTTCATTGTGCAAGCTGTTAAATGATTGATGTGAGCCTAGGAACCATTCGGGTAAAGATTCAGTCAATGAATCTAAAACTCGATTCCCATGATGGATTTGTTTAAGTTAACAGTTAGCTTGCAACCCTTTGTACATGTAAATCCAGGGCCTTAAAACGGTTATCCGGGTTTAAGGCTCTAAAATAATGAAAAATCATGTATGTAGTGTTCAAGCTTACTTCGATGGCTTACATACCTATAAGAAATCTTACTCTTGTAAATAGTTCATATTTAGCCTCAAAAATGCTTCGCATATCAAGAAATAGAATCAAATAAAGTCGTCATTAGAATAAAATTGAAAGTATCAAAGGGTCTCGATTCCTATTCGGACAAAAGGGTTTGAAACCAGATTTCAAAACCTCACTTTCATATCTTATTTAAAACTGAATTTTATGTAAATCAAACCCCTTGCACATAGATTCAAAGAGGGACAACACTACTTTCAAAATAAAACACAAAAAACCTTTGCAAAACAAAAGCTTTCAACACACACACACACACACACACACAATGCATAGGGAATGAAAAAGTAGCGGTAACCGTGTTTCATGAAAGTCGGAGGGTGTCTAACACTTTCCCCTCGCTTTAAGCAAGCCCCCAAACTCTATTAATCTCAAGTTCCAAACCAATTAAATTGAGTCACATATTGGGTCATATTGCGAAAATCTTTTTAAAACTCAAATGAGTTGATACATCCATTTAAATTCATATCAACTGGCGGCTCTGTCTAATTCGGCCCAATCATCAAAATCAATCTTTTCAAATCGTCAACATGTATGTCAATTTTTCTCAAAATCTCACCCTTTAAGAGAGAAATAAAATTAACATAAAATAAAGGGTAGAAAAATACCTAAAAAATGGAAACATAAAAAGAAAAAAACCCGGCGTCGATACAATTCAATAGATCAAGCCTTCAGTGCACACAAAGAAGATTATTTAATGTACCAAACATTCCTCAAGCTTCTATTGTTGTCCAATCATTGTGATTGAGGAATTTCTTCTCAGTCTTAGCATTTAAGACTTGGAGAGCCAACAACAAACTTTCCATTACTTTATGTGTGAGAGTCGACTAGATAATCTAAGTGAGAATCTAGGCTAGGCTATCGTGTGATATTGTTTGTAAGGTTTTCAGTGAACCATAAATAGGTTATTCTTTGTGAATCAGTTTCTTAGTAAAAAAACCCTTCACTATGTATGAAGAAGAGAGGAGTAGAAATCCTTTGTGGATTTTGAACATTTGTTTTTATATGTGTTTTTTTTATGTGGAGTATTCCAATTTGCATCGGATTAATCTCTCCTCCCCGAACAAGACTTCTAAAACATACTTACGTCTGCGGTCCGTGACCCCTATACTGCTTTCGAATGGAAATTGAACTCAAGACATTCGAATTTATGATTAGACCCAAATTTTCGTTTAAACCACTGAAACAAAACAGCGAATTTATCCCTCTTTTTTATTTGTCTTGCTTTGTCTTGTGGTTTTTTTTGGGTGATTGTTTTACTCACATTCCGCTGTATAAAACAAACTGTTTTAACTTTGACTAAGAGCTTTCTAGTAAAAGTTTAAATAAATAATTTTTTTTAAGAAAGCCTATTCACCTCATAATCATATTGGGGGTGAATATAACAACATACTCATATAACAAAATATGTTGGTCTTTCCCCAAGGGACCAACATAATCATATAACAACATGAGTTAGTTTTACATTTTGTGTTGTACAGCAATAATCACTTCCCGTATCACACTGACCAAGTCTGAAATTATGAGGGACTCCAAAAGCCAGATATTCTGAAAGGCCAAGTCAACTATATCAACCATCAAAGAAACAAAGATACATATTTTTCATAACTATTCGTCAGGCAAACCTTAAACTAACTGAAGGAACATGCTGGCTTCGTAACAAAGTGCAACTCGCTGTGGCGTGATTCTGCAGTGTCATGTGACATGATTAAATGGGCAGTTTGAGATGAGCAAAAGTCGGGAAAACGTGAAGAAAGGAATGATGAGGAGAAAAGGTTGCAATAAGCTAAAGGAATAAATAACAAGTAAATAAAACTTCTTAAAGTATGTTACAGAACTTTACCATTATATGTATTACCATGAAACCAAACTCAGTAACTCAGTTTCTCTGAAATTTCAACCTGCTCTTTTAGGGTTCCGTAAAGGGTCTCAACAACATTTAGCAGGAATCCATCTGAACCATGTCTTGCCAACAAAGAAACTGCCACAGGAAGATTATCATACACCCCTAGTGGTATGCTCGCCTGCAGATATAACCGAAATCAAAATAAGCGGATTATCAAATAGTGGTATGCTTATGTGTTCGTGTGTTCCGTGGGTGAGAGGGAGAACCTGGCAAAATCCAGATACCCCTGACAGAGACAACAAGCTAAACGCCCTGACTCGAAATGTTTCCAGCGAAGCAGCCTCTGTTTGTAGTTTTGGTGGAGGTCCAGGAACCGTAGGGATGGCAAGGATGCCAGAATCCTATGCAATTATTTCCAATTAAGATCAAAAACAAAAGACATAGTGCATCATCAGTGTATAGTTGGAAAAAGAATGGTTCATCAAGTTCACATCTTCTATTTTTGTTCAACCTACGTGTCATAGTTTTTACATGCAAAAAAGTTGAAGAAAAACGAGACAGGAAGGTTTGAAGAGCAGGTATAGTCCCTCGAGGAATTTTATTTGGTAGAATATTCAAAACTAGGAATACAAAAGACCAAAATCTCGCAAAACCAGATTTTGTATATATGCCCAGTGAATCACAACAGCTTGAGGAAATATAGGATCCATGGGAAGGAATAGCTGTGATCCTTTTGTTCCAAATTGGCAAAAATATGACTGCAATGCCTGCAAAGGTATGGTCTATGATGAAATGATCTCTAAACTTTAGCCCATTGATGGATTGGTGAAACTCATCTTAAATTTAGACTGCCATGTTGCATATAAAACAGACATGATACACATATATACACTGGTAGAGACGAAAACTAGCAAGGTTTAGTTCAACAGCTACAAAGCTGAATATATTTTGACTACACATAAATAGGAATCGGTCTATGTTCAATGCTAACCAAAGCACCAAGGACTCTACTGGGCTTTGGCCATAAAATTGGTGTGGATAATTCATCTATTAGGATGTGTATTAAAAATCATATAAAATTTAACATAGAATATATTTCACAGCGAGGTTCCTTAAATGAAGATGTTTAGGCTTCTAAGAAATATCTGAATGTGCGTGTGTGAGAGAGAGTACCCCTAGGAGAGCACTGAGAGCAGCCTGTAACTCAGTCTTAACAGCACGGCAGTCATCAATATTATCATCTGTTGAGTTTACGGCTTCCCATACCCGTTCTGATATTCCTGGACCCAAATCAGGTTTGACAGTTCTGATCCATTCACCATGATTATTCTTGAATTCATGCCTATGCTTCAGAAATTCGGGAATCAACAATTGATGTAACCGAATTTTAGATGGCAAGACAATAAGCAAATTAGTAATACAAATATCATTCGAGTCAGGACAGTATCAACATAAACATCCAAAAAAATGTTATTCATCATCCTCACCTTTGAAGCAACCTCATGGCATTTGAAAGAGCCACCAAGGGTTCTATATTATATTCTTGATTTCCAATATCTTTACGCATGAAATTCTTTAAACTTGGAACCTTGTTCTCAACATAGTCCCCAAGGTTTGCGTAACTAATAGTATTATCTGCGTCATCAAACCCATGGGGTACATTCACGCATGAGAAAAGTATAATATAGTTATCAAGGATACATTTGAGTTGGGCATATATTATATTTATCTTAAGTAATTAAGAAGAAATTAAAATTTCATTTTAGCTGGCACCATTTTTTCATATAAACAAAAAGGAAAAAGAAATAAATAAATAGAAATCTTTAACGATTCTAGTCATCAACGTGATGGGTTGGTACCTTCACATTTGATGGTCAACATGCGTTTCATAATCCACAATCTCCCAATGCTGACTAATAAAACTAGATCAAGTTGTCAAATTAACCTTTTACCTCCAAAAATCTTGTTGACTGAGTTGACAAGAACTGTAGTTATTCGATCATTTGGAATGCTAAGAAGATTGAAACAGTCTTCAGCTATAATAATATTAGAAGGTTCAACAGGATCCGCATGAAGTAATTGCAACAGTATACGTCCAACTCGATTCAATATCACAGGATCCCTTGCGAACCATCCTGGAAAAGAATCGGTGTCAAAAAACTTCAAAGGTGAAAACTTTTTAAGATATAATATTTATTGACGTGGTATTATATCATTGTAGTCAATCCAAGAAGATTCCAAGGTGCCAATTTTTTTCAAATTTCACTCTCTTCCTGATTAACACTATACTACAACGCAAGTTAATCAGCAGATATGTTGTTCGAAAAATAAATTGATGTGAACAATAGAACATTAGGTTTTTCAACTACAAAGTCGTTCAAGAATAAAGGCGCTGAGTTTCTTGACCCTTTGATTAAGGATTAGTCAATACTATTTCTCGATGGGCAGAGCAGTTAGTAAGTACGAACTATATGTAGTTCAGTTCAATAGGTGGACAATTCCTCACCCACAGTGTCAAAACTCTGTGCCATTGGAATTACAGCAGTACTTGAAACAACTCCATGAGAAGGTCGAAACCCAAAAATCCCACAATACGATGCAGGAACCCTTACACTTCCTCCCGTGTCAGTTCCTGCAGAAGATGGAGTTTTTGCTTCAATATTCAAAGTGCATCTAGAAAAGTTCTCGACTAACAAAAAACTTACCCAAGGAGAAATCGACAAGCTTTGCTCCAACTGCAACAGCAGATCCACTAGAAGATCCTCCAGGTACCCTATCTGGTGCACAAGGATTGGTGGGTGTCCCATAATGTTTGTTTTCTCCATTTATACTGTATGTGGATAATCACTTTAATATCTAACTTTCATCTGTATGGTTATTCTCAATATCTTTCTTTGTCATGAACTAGATTGTGAAACTCCCAATATAACCAAAAAGATGAAGTAGTTTTTATAGTAATTGGACAGAAAATTTGTTTGTAGAATTAAGATGAAAAAGCTCAAAATCATCCCCTAGAAACTACTATCAAAAACAAAAATCTTCAGGAACCATACATGATACGATTTTAGGTAAATGAAGCTCCAAAAAAAATCCCTCTCTAGTATATAATGAAAATTAAAATAGTTAATCATAAAAACATTGCGAAGGAGGAAGGACGAGAAAAAAAAATATAGGTGGGAGAAAGAAAACCCAAATCCAGAATAAAGGAAATGTTTTGTTTCCTTCCAAATGCATCTTGAGTACTGATAATTACTTATCAGACTGTTCACAAGGAAAATAGGACCCATTGTTTCCCTCGTAAAAAAACTGAGTACAATAATTTCCTTAAAAATGTCAAATACCATCTATAATTTATCATGTACTAATTGTCTGAAAAGTAATTAAGAAAGAGTAAGCCATATGTAGATGATTAAAAGGTCAAAAGGGACAATACTACTTCCCAACAGTATCATCTTATTTTGAAATGTAAAAATCACTGATGTTGTAAGAAATTCTAAAAATTCAGTACAACTCCATATTGGATTCAGAAAATTCTGCGATGAGCAACGAATAACTAGTAATTATGGTCTACTGTAGTAACAAAAGGTGAAGGACCATAGTACTAAAGTAACTTAAAATAAATCCAATATAGTCTGATCATGATCAAAAAATACTAGAAACTAGAAAGAATGGAGTAGTTTCATGAGTTGACAATCTGCGTGAGCATGGACTCCCATTCTAATTATTTTGTCTACAGTAAAGAAGAGAGTAATTCTCTCCAGTTCATACTCCAAAATCATGTAAATAGGCATGGTTTCCCATAACCACTTTAATTATTGGCTCTTGTTTGTGTATGTGTGTATTTTCTTATATGCTTTATTATTAGATTTTATTGTGTCTGGTGCGATAATGTTCAGGGCCTTTAATCCAATGACAGGGAACATAGTTATTTTGAAGCTTAATATCAACATCCTAATTCTTAGCTAACTGCTTCGATGATTAAATTGGGTTGGTTCTATGACAATACTAACGAAAAGAAGAATAATGACTGCCTGAGCATACTTGCAAATTTCAGAACATTAGTCCAAATCTCATAAAGATACACATATACTTTGATTGCTAAGCACTTGCTTCTATAGCCCACATCCAACCTACGTTACGTGGACTCTTCACTTAACTATGAAGTACCCATATTCGATACTCGGACAAGGATATGGGTGCTGAACACTTCATTTTAATATTAAAAAATTGAGAAATTTGAGGAGTACACGTGTCCTCTTCAAAGTACAGTGTGACTGGACACTCCATCCGAGTCCATGCAACTTAGCATCCAACAAATTAAAAATTTTATAATGAAAATGTATAATAGGTGGTAGTTGAGTCTAATTAACCTGTATGCCATATCATCCATGATTGTTTTGCCTACACATGTGCCACCTCCCCTCAAAACAGCGATAACAGCCGGAGCTGTTGATGTAGCAGCTGAGTGAGTTCGAGCCCAATCCGGGTTTCCAAATCCACTCACATATCCATCCACGTCAAATCTGACCCAAAATTTCAATCTAATATTAATAACTCTACCCATATGATATTTACATTTGTCCAAAATACACAACAACAAAAAAAAGTACAAAAAATCCTTTTTTCATAGAAATTGATTGCGGCCATTATGCTTCAAACTCTCTGTATAATAACAATAAACATCAACATATGGTTTAATTACACAGAAACATACAGATTATACATATAGAATCTACCAAGAGAAATGAACATAACCCACTAATTAATCAACTGGTTTATCAATTTGAACTCACTAAGCAGCAAAAATAACTATAAAATAGAATTGACCCACAAAAATTGAAGGCTAAATATAATGAGGAAATATAATTCTAGAGTTCAACTGAATAAAATAAGCTAATCGGATGAGAATATTAAAAGGACTCACATATCTTTAACAACAAAGGTGAGTCCATTTAAGGGAAGTTCTTGAGAAGAAGAAGTGGGTTGTAAAATGAATTTCTCCAGAAAAACTCCATAATCTGAGTTAGCCTCCATTCTCCCTTTTCTCTTGGAAATCCTACGTGTGAATGAGATAACTGATTCTTGTATAAGTATAAGGTGTAAACGAGTCGAAGCTAACAGTGAACAGAGTTCTGCTCGAATTCGATTTCAAATAATAAATTCGAATTATTTTTGAAAAATATTAGTAAAACTCGACCCGACTCGACTCGAATATTTATTATTTAAATTCGATCCGACTCAAATATTTATTCAAAATACTCGTAAGTTTTAAATTTAAACTCGCGCGAGTATCTACATAATAACTAGTTTTATAATAAATATAATTATAAATTGAATTTGTTATTTTACTTTGAAATGAAAAAATATATTTATTATTACACTTTACAAATATAAAATCACAATTAAAATTAAAAATAAAACAAAATAAATACTAATTATCCTAATTTGATTTAAATTTATATATATTATAAGAAAATGTATCGAATATATAATCAAATATATATAAATCGAGTATGTACCGAATCACAATCAAGAATTCGAGTAGATTGAATCTTAAACGAGTCGAATATAATCTTGTTTAGATTCTACTCATATTTTTATTCGAATTATTTTTAATAAATCGAGTATGTATCGAATCACAATCAAGAATTCGAGTAGATTGAATCTTAAAGTAGTCGAATATAATCTTGTTCAGATTCTACTTATATTTTTATTCGAATTATTTTTAATGCTCAGATTTAAATTATATTATTAACGAATTTGAGCATCGCTCGTATTTTTTCGAGTCAAGCTCGAATCGAACCCGAACTATTTGACTCATTTACACCCTTATTAAATCTTGTATATCAAATTTGTAAATGGGTTGGATAGCGTAGGGTAAGGGTGCTCATCGATAAAAAATCGAATCGGAACCGAAAAAATCGAACCGGTATCGAACTGAAAAACCCAAAAAATCAAGAATCGGTACCGAAAAACCGATTTCGGTACCGGTTCGGTACAAAGTCGGTACCGATTTTTTTGGTTCGGTTTTCGATTATACCACAATAATTAAATAATTTTTTTTTATATTAACAAATTTTTAAAACTAAGAAATGAAATTAGTAAATTGCATTCTTACAAATACTAATTATAATGGTTAGTCTAAGAGTATTTAACTATCATAGTTGTAGTAAATAGTAAATTTGTTATATATGTTTTTGAAAATATTAACTATCATAGTTATAAATTTGTGTTTGATTTATAAATATGAAATGTATCAATACATAAAATTTAATAAAATTATAAGAAGATTTCATTTATTATATATGTTTTTGAAAATATTATTACGAATACTTGTTTATGTAATTAGTAATAAAAAAAATATAAATATTCACAATATATCATTTTTCCTATTATATTCCTTCTACTACTAAATCTTCCCTCTAGATAATCTCCGGTAATTATATTCAATCACATAGACAGATTCCACATAAATTTGTTGAAATACATAGACAAATTCTTCTTCTTTTTCTTTTTCTTTTTCTTTTTCTTTTTCTATTTTTAAAAAAGAAGCTCATGGTCCACATTTTAAAATGATCTAATTAGAAAAATTAATAAATTACTTTTACAAATTAATTAGAATATTATTTGTTAAAAATTTGAAAAGGCAATTTCTAGAGATAATTTATTACATTTTTAAATTCAGATATAAATGCAATTTAAAGTGTATTAAAATTTTAAATTATCTTAAAAGCTCTTTTTCGCACAAAAGGGTAGTACTTTTTTTGGACAAATCTAGAAACAAGAACAAGATTATAGAATTCAAAATACTCTTAGTCTCTTAGATAGTGTTTTCGGTTTTTTTTTTTTTCGGTTTTTCGGTTTTATCGAATTCAAAATTTCTATTACCGCTACCGGTACCGAAAAATATAAAAAAATCGAAAAATCTGTACCGAAAAAAGCGAAACCGAAAAAAACCAGTACTGCCGGTACCGATTTCAATCGATTCGGTAAAAAAATAGAAAAACCGAATTTTTTGAGCACCCCTAGCGTAGGGTAGGATAGGATAGGGTAGAGTAGGGTAAAGTTTTGACTGGACGCGAAAAAATTTGGAGCAGAGACTGGGTGGGGTTGTTGTTTAGGTCTCAGAGCATCGGAATGATTTATGGTCTAAATTGGTCAATTATTCAGTCCATTTAATTTGAATAAAAATAATTTTAATAATTGAATCTGGATATAATGTTAAAGCTCGACTCGTTTAATAAATTAATTGTTCACGAATTTTGTTTAATTGAGTCCGGCAAATAAAGCTTGAGTTTCCTTATTTATAATTAAAAATTATTAATTTAATTATTGTATTTATACAAAACAAATCTAAGTATTTTTTTTTTGTTAATTTGACACACCATCACACTCACACACCTAAAATTGAACCCTCAGCCTCATGGTAAACATGGGTTGGATCTAAAGCATATCACCTCTTAAATATCATATATTTATTAAAATTACGTCGTTTTGAATTTTTTTTTAAAAATTAAAATAATATTAAAAGAGAATGATCATACTTATTTTTTTTATTTACAAAAATATCACTTGGGTCCCCACTTGTTTTTTAAAAGAATTTCCAAAACGACGTAGTTTTAATAAAAATATGTTATTTAAAATATGTGTGTTATTTAATATGTATGTTTTAGATCTGTTTTGTGTATTTATATAACACAAATATTGAAAATATTTGTAATTATGGTAAAATATAATTTATAATACCTAATTTAACAGTAATTGCAAATCATTACATGTGGTTTGAAAACTCTTACATTGCGGCTTATGATTTACAAAATTTTGCACGTTGCCTCTTTTCCATCTAACACGAGTGAGTGTGCTACACTAACCCATATGTGATTGTTCAGGCCTCCAATTGCCAAATTCTATTATCAATGGTCCAAAATACTCTATCTGTTTCAAAAAGATTGTCGTTTAAGGTTAATACACACAGATTAAAGAATATAATTAATATCTAGCGAAAATACTATACTACCCTTATTAATTGTCTCAACCAATTATTCCATTTTCAATGTTTCTTATTCAATTCAACCGATTATTACTTTGATTATAGCATTGAATTGAATAAGAATCATTGAGAAGGGAAGAAAGCTTTAAATAGGAGAAAGCTTTAAATAAGGGTAAAGTAGGGAAAAAATAGCTAATGTGTATTGATAAACTCAAAACGACAATCTTTTTGAAACAAAAATTACTTTCAAAAACGACAATCTTTTAAAAAGGGAGGGAGTATCATCCTAACTCTTATACAAAACCTCTTCTATTTCTTTCTTGCTTATTTATTTTTATTTATCACCTCCCCTCTTACTTTCAATTTGATTCACAGTTTAATATCAAATTGATAAAAAAATGTAAAAATATAATTGGAGTTGGAAAATAATATAACTTTAGAAGTTCCATAATAAATTGTACTAAATAGATTCTACCTTATTAAATAGGCTTAAATATAAATAAATACCTTAAACTATTAATATTTTTTCACTTCGATGATCAACTTTTTAATTTTTTCAATCAGATCATTAAACTATTAATTTTTTCAACTTTCATTCCAATTGAACTTGTCACGTCATAAATTGATGATACGACCTCGTTGACTAGGCTAATCAATATTTACGTGTAATTAATAATTAGGTTTAAATATAAATTACTATTTTGAACTATTGACTTTTTCTTCTTTGGTGATCGATCTTTCAATTATTTTTCAATCAGGTGATTAAATTATTATTTTCTGCTTTGGTTCAATTAAAATTGTCACGTCATAAATTAATGACGTAACTTTAACACCTAGGATGAGACTGATGATATGTTAAAACAATACTCATTTTATAATTAGTTTAAATCATTTTATAAAAACTAAATAGGCATTATTGTAATATTATATTATAATTTAACAACAAAAACTAAAAATAATTTAAAAATATAACATCTATTTAAGAGTTCTTTTTTATTCGAAAAAGGACAAAGTAATAATTATGAAAAATATTACTTATCATTATCATTAACACCTAAATTTTTAAACAAAACAGAAAGAAAAAAAAACTATATGTAACTAATTGTTAGATGTCCTCTTACTTACTACTATCATTTGTGACGCCCCAAAATAGATATACATAACTCATTCTAAGTCGCCAAATACATGATACAGAATACAAATACAAACTTAATTATACAATATGAGCTGAGAGTTTTGACACGAATATTATCTTCTAGTCAATATCTAAACTCAAACGGAGTTCTCATTACAATTATTATCACACTATTTTATAAAAATAGTGAGAACTACTACAGCCACCATCTCAGATCGTTACTCTATTTCCCGACTAGTCCCGACTACGTTCTCATTTCCTGAATAGAACAATGAAAGCAAAATGGTGAGCTCAACTAGCCCAGTAAAGAATATTATGACTAAGATAATGCAGAATAAATTATCGTTAATCTTCAACAGTGTTAAACTGATAGAATATAATAAACAATAAGTTTAACTGTAGCGGAACAAACAATCCATTAGAAGAGTCAAATAGAGCATGATATCTACTATCTTTTATGATTTAAAAAATTTATCATCAATTTTATCGTTGAGATTCAGCTCAATAAATAATTCACATCACTGAATTATCCATGCACTACGGACCAAGGATATTCATTAGTATCACATCCACGAATTATCCATGCACTACGGGCCAAGGATATTCATGTTATCACCAATGGTTATGATCATGCCAACAACTGTTCATCAATGCACTACGGGCCAATGATGACTTTTTTCATATCATTTGTAACATTACAGATCATGATTATACCGATACACATAGTCATAATCATACCAATCAACAGTCCATCTATGCATTACGGGCCAAAGATGACTTTTATCATAATATAAGCATGAGGATGATAACAATGATATAAGAATTCAATTAAATGAGAGCAATGATAAATTTTAAAGATTTATAATTTAATTTATCTAGAATTTAATAATGTCTAAATTGTCAACATGATATTGCTTTGTAGAGTAAAATTCAAGAATAATATTGTATCAAAAATAATTTGGACAGAAAAGAAATCAATTTTTGTCATGAATAGTGCCCCGATAAATAGTAACTGAGTGAATAGTATCCTGTAAATAGTACTTCGAGAATAGTACCTCGTGAATAGTACCCCAACAAGAAAAGATTAAAAATTTTCAAGAATATTCAGAATAATATTTCCGTGAAAAGATATTAGATGAAACACAAATTTCAAGGATATTCTACTAATTTCACGGAATATAGAACAATACTTAACAAAATGAGTGTAGAATTCAGAATCTGAAATGAAATAATATTACTTACATACTACAGAGTATGGAAGAAAATATTATTTCATACGAATATTGAACAAAAATAATATCTCTTACCTTAAAAAGAGAGTACTTCTGACTGGTAGGGTGTGGATATTCTTAAAGAAAATTTGCACTATTTTCTATACTCGAAGCTTTCTTAAACTCTGAAGAAATACGCTAAATATTATAGAAGAAGAATTTTCTGATTCTGGCATAATTTTCATTTCTAAACTAAGCATCATATTTATAGGAGAATGACATGATACTATTTGGATGCACAGTAAAGAAAAAATCACGGACTGCACAGTGTCAAAATCACTAATTTTTGACGAATTTTTGATTTTACTATACAGACACTATGCAAACTGTCGATGTCAGAATTTTTATTTGTCTCTTTTTGTAAGACCCCGAATTTTTTTTTAATAAAATGGAATTTCCTTTATTTATTATTTTGAAATAGTATGTGTTTATTTGATTAATGTGGTTAGTTATGAGTAAAATGCGCAAATATTTTAAATAAGCAAGTGATTATAAAATATTCATTGTTGTCAGAGAATATTCGTTTGATCGTGAAATATTCTTACTGGCGGGAAATATTCGTACGACGGCGCAGCCTTGTGTGAGCCCTATAACGGAAAGCGATTGGATGAATAAAACGACAAGTATAAATTATTTATAAATAACGGCGTAGTTGTTACTGTTAATACTGTTGGAATACCCGGTAGTTAAAACATAGTAGCACACGGTATTGCACCAATTATTGATTCTTACGTAAGAAGGCACTACTCAATAATTGTTACAGTAATTACTGTTCAATATTTTGTTTTATTGATTCAATAATTATTGCATTGATATTTTATATTACTGTTGTTTCAATAATTGTCACTACACAGTATTTTCTATTATCGGAGCAATAATTCATATTATCTAAATAATATTATTAGATAATATTATTGATAATGTCTAGAAAGTTCTGTCTAAGGAGAGGTTTGGTCACCTAATTGCGCGCCAGTAAGGAGAAATCCTTATTGGAAAGCCCCCTCTTTCCTGGGAACTGCTTGGTTGTCAGTATTGTGATTCTGTAATATTATTTGTGAATAATTAATTATTGATTTATATGATGAGGAAATTATTCATTTTATGTGGATATAGATGGAGAAAATTTTTTAATGTGACAATTGTTGAAAAATTGATATTTTATCTTTTTTGATAAATAATTCATTTAAATATATTATTATATTTTAATAATATAATAATAGTGATATTTTTACAATGAATGTGGGATATATGAGTATATGAGGAGGAGTATTTTTTGTTACTAAAAATATTTAAAACATGTTTTTCATGTTTGTGGACCCCATTTTTTGACTGAAATTTGATTATAGCCTGTAAAATCGTCCGTTTATGAATTTCGGTCAATTTCTGTTTGGAATTTGGAAAAACTTTCTTCTGCAAAGTTGTAGAGAATGGAATTTCCTATGAAAAAGAGATGAGGTTCTAATTTTTTTGACAAAAGGGCTATTTATTATGAATTATTGAAGTTCCGTAGTTCCTAAATAATTGATTTTTGAAAGTTTTAATTATTTTTAATTACAAAAACATTTTTTTGGTTTTTATCATTATTTGGTGGCTGAATTCAGATGGTCAAGGTGGGCTAAGGAAAATTTTATAAATATATTAATATTTTATTAAATTTTCTGCTTTGGTGTTCTAAGCATATTTCTATAAATAGGGTGCTTAGGTTAGAATTGAAAATCACACCAGAAACTAAAGTTTTCTCTCTCTTTCTCTCTCGATATATTGAGCGTATTCTTGTGAGTATTTTGATACTTTGAGTGTTGTAATACGGTGCAAGTTTCCTTCAGCACTATATCCAGTATTCTAACTAGAAGTACTGTCTTTTTGGAGGTAAGGGATGTTATTTTTTTATATAAATGATATTATTTCTTTTAATATCATTATGCCGAAATATTGATATGAATTTTTTATCAAAATTTGGAATATTTTGTGTCGGATTACTATTCACGTATACGGTACTATTCACGAATACGACACTATTCACCGAAAAATTAAATTTTTATTTTTGTCCAAGATATCTATTATGGATACTAGCTTTGATTGTATCCATGTTTTGATTATTCTTGAATTTTTCTTTGCTATGATTATTTATGAAGTATTTTTAAACTCGGATTGTTTAAAGTACGAATCCTTAATATTTGTTCTTTTGTTTCACTGGATTCGTTTTCTTTAAAAGATTTTTTATCATCCTCAGTCCTAAATGATGATATAACTGAATATCTTTGGCATGTAGTGCAAAGATGAATACTTTTTTGATGAATATCTTTGGCCCATAGTGCAAAGATGAACATGTGTTGAGATGAACATGACCAACTGATGAATATCTTTGGCCTGTAGTGCAAAGATGAATATTTGATTCAAGATATTTATTGATTGATGTTACAGGGATAAAATATTGATGATGAACTTTTAAATTCATAAATGATAGTAGATTTCATCATCTACTTAACTCTTCTAATGAATTATTATTTTCGCTGCGAATATTGATTTAAAATTTATTGTCTATTGTATTCTATTAAATTTTTTCCTGTTGAAGACTAACGATAATTTGTTCTATATTATCTTAGTCATAATATTCTTACTGGGTTAGTTGAGCTCACCCTTTTTCTTTTTGTTCTATTTTTCTTCTTAGGAGGCGAGAATGTAGCGGGCTAGAAAGCTCTGTCTAAGGAGAGGTTTGGTCACCTAATTGCGCGCCAGTAAGGAGAAATCCTTATTAGAAAGCCCCCTCTTTCTTGGGAACTGCTTGGTCAGTATTGTGATTCTGTAATATTATTTGTGAATAATTAATTATTGATTTATATGATGAGGAAAATATTCATTTTATGTGGATATAGATGGAGAAAATTTTTTAATGTGACAATTGTTGAAAAATTGATATTTTATCTTTTCTGATAAATAATTCATTTAAATATATTATTATATTTTAATAATATAATAATAGTGATATTTTTACAATGAATGTGGGATATATGAGTATATGATGAGTATTTTTGTTACTAAAAATATTTAAAACATGTTTTTCATGTTTGTGGACCCCATTTCTTGACTGAAATTTGATTATAGCTTGTAAAATCGCCCGTTTGTGGATTTCGGTCAATTTCTGTTTGGAATTTGGAAAAACTTTCTTTTGCAAAGTTGTAGAGAATGAAATTTCATATAAAAAGGAGATGATGTTCTAATTTTTCTGACAAAAGGCTATTTATTATGAATTATTGAAGTTCCATAGTTCCGAAATAATTGATTTTTGAAAGTTTTAATTATTTTTAATTACAAAAACGTTTTTTTGGTTTTTGTCATTATTTGGTGGCTGAATTCAGATGGTCAAGGTGAGCTAAGGAAAATTTTATAAATATATTAATATTTTATTAAATTTTCTGCTTTGGTGTTCTAAGCATTTTCTATAAATAGGGTGCTTAGGTTAGAATTGAAAATCACACTAGAAACTAAAGTTTTCTCTCTCTTTCTCTCTTGATATATTGAGCGTATTCTTGTGAGTATTTTGATACTTTGAGTGTTGTAATACGGTGCAAGTTCTCTTCAGCACTATATCCAGTATTCCAGCTAGAAGTACTGTCTTTTTAGAGGTAAGAGATGTTATTTTTTTTATAAATGATATTATTTCTTTCAATATTATTATGCCGAAATATTGATCTGATTTTTTTTTTATCAAATTTGAAACTTTTGTGTCTGATTACTATTCACGTATACGGCACTATTCACGAATACGACACTATTCACCGAAAAATTAAATTTTTATTTTTGTCCAAGATATCTATTATGGATACTAGCTTTGATTGTATCCATGTTTTGATCATTCTTGAATTTTTCTTTGTTATGATTATTTATGAAGTATTTTTGAACTCGGATTGTTTAAAGTACGAATCCTTAATATTTGTTCTTTTGTTTCACTGGATTCGTTTTCTTTAAAAGATTTTTTATCATCCTCAGTCCTAAATGATGATATAACTGAATATCTTTGGCATGTAGTGCAAAGATGAATGATTTTCTGATGAATATCTTTGGCCCGTAGTGCAAAGATGAACATGTATTGAGATGAACATGACTAACTGATGAATATCTTTAGCCTATAGTGCAAAGATGAATATTTGATTCAAGATGTTTATTGATTGATGTTACAGGGATAAAATATTGATGATGGACTTTTAAATTCATAGATGATAGTAGATTTCATCATCTACTTAACTCTTCTAATGAATTATTATTTCCGCTGCGAATATTGATTTAAAATTTTTTGTCTATTGTATTCTATTAAATTTTTCCCTGTTGAAGACTAACGATAATTTGTTCTATATTATCTTAGTCATAATATTCTTTACTGGGCTAGTTGAGTTCACCCTTTTTCTTTTTGTTCTATTTTTCTTCTCAGGAGGCGAGAATGTAGCGGATACTAGTCGGGGTATGGAATAATGGTTCAAGATAGTTGTCTTAGTAGTCCTCACTATTTTATAAAATAGTGTATCAATAATTGTAGTAAGGACTTATTTGAGTGTGGATATTGTCTAGAAAATAATATTTGTATTTAAACTCACAGTATATGTGTTGTCGTATTTTACACGATAATTGTAATAATAAAGTTGTAGTTATTTTCTGTACCATATATTTGGCGACTCAGAATAGGTTGGGTGGATTGAACCTATTTTGGGGGCGTCACACTTTTCGTTACCTATTTTTTTGTGTTCTTATGTTAGGTGAGATTTGTTTGAAAAAATAAGTAAAAAAGATCCGACATGTATAATGTCAACGATGAACTCTTAAGAGTCGCCAGTTGGCTTTTTAACTGGTTGTACCAACACAACCGAGAAAAGGTTTGCACATTGACCCAGTGATGTGACACTGCTAAACGGATCTGTGAAACTGAGATTCATTAGGGTTCGGGGACTTGCTTATGTGGAGGGAAGGTGTTAGGCACCCCCCGACATCCATGTTGCCACAGTGACCGCCACTTTTCAAGAAACTGTTATATGAATGTGTGTGTGTGTGTGTGTGAGTCAATGTGCTGTTATTTAGAAGTAGTGCTATGCCTCGTTCGCACCTATATACATAGGGTTTGAATTTGTATAAAAATTCAGTTTTAAACAAGATATAGCAGTGAGGTTTTTTAAAATGAAGTTTTTTCAAACCTTGAGGCCTTTGATACTTCCATTTTATTCAGTGTTCGGCTTGATTGCTTTTATTTTTGAGATGCGAATCATCTTTGAGAAAATAATGTACAAATCGGTGCCGAACTCCTCATGGGTATGGAAACCATCGGAGGAAATCTGAACACCGAGAATAAATATACAAGCTGCTTACAGCTGAAAAAGGTCCATCATGGGAACCGAATCTAGATTCAGTGGACTGAATCTGTGTTCACATGATTCCTAGGCTCACATGATGCCGCAATTGATATAAACGCAGTAAGCATGTATATATATATATATATATATATATATATATATATATATATATATATATAGACATGATCGACCACCACGAAGCACCTCCATGGAGGATTGAAAATATAAATAAAGCTGTAAAAGTGATCAATCGCCACGGAGGAAACTCCAAGCGGGACGAAATGTACAAAAGCTGTAAAAACGGTCAACCGCCACGAAGTAAACTCCAGGAGGGACGAAATATATATATATATATATATATATATATATATATATATATATATATATATATATATACAAAGTCCAACAACAGTATATATATATATATATATATATTAAAGCAGTAAACGCACCGGATGTAAAATCCAGGTTCATCGAACAAAGTTCGACAACAGTTCTTATATATAAGTATATATATATACGAAAGCATTTAAACGCACCAGACGTAAATCTAGGCTCATCGAACAGAGTTCGACACACAGTTTATATATATATATATATATATATATATATATATACGAAAGCCATTAAACGCTCCAGACATAAGTCTAGGCTCAATCGAGGCATAACTCGATAATTTAGAACATACATATATATATATATATATATATATATATATATATATATATGCAAACTAAAATGAAACCATGGACCGAAGTCCGGGCCTACACACGCAACACGACTCTTAACGTGAAGAATAGTGTGTGCAAAGATGAAGAGAAAAGCTTTAAAGTATGTAAGAAGGCTTACAGTGGGCTGCCAAAGAGGACTTTAATAACTTGAAATGGATGAACACTTAGCTTCCGCTGGTAAAAAGTAGCTATATATGAGCTTACAAGTGTTTAAAATGAGAAAACACTCAGTTTAGGTTGTGTACAGAGCAAATTGGACAGGGCTTCCTCGCCTTTTCTCTTTTTAAAATGGCCACCCCAAGCCCTCTATTTATAGAGGAGGGAGCCGCAGGTGTACCTGCGGCTGCTCGGGGTGCCCCGGGCTTCGCGGGTCCAGTCGTCTCGAAGTACGCGCACGCATACAACGTGATGTCAGCTTGAACTTTCAGAATTACAATTCAGGCATCCGACTGAGGTATGTAAGACCTATTTCAAACCGTCGTTGATGAGAGTTACGCAATGACATGGGATTAGAGGTTGTACAAAGTCAAGAAGATGGGACGATGCCCTCCGGTCGTTAAGCTTCAAATTCTATCCGTTACCCTGCGTAATAGTCACTCGTGATTAGTTTTCCTTGGCTTTTGTGGGAGATTATTGTGTAGAAATGTGTGTTTAAAATGTTAAGACGGCGTGATGTGGCGTCAAGGTGGCAAGATGATGACTTTTCCCCTCACTGGGGTTATCTCCAGTTTGGGTTGATAAAGCAGACGTTGCTCAGGGTTATCTCTGAGATTGGACTGCTGCAAATGTTGAAGGTCCTCAGTGTCATCTCTGAGGTGTTCCTGTCTTCCTGGTGTTATTGCCAGGTCTTGCACTGAGTGCCTCGGTGTAAGCACTGAGGTTGAAGCTGATTGCATGCATTTGAAACAAGCATTTCTGGGGTTATCTCCGGAACTGCAACTGCCTTCTTTAGGGTTATCTCCAAGGTTCGAATCTGTTATTCCCAGTGTTGGGACTGAGATTGAATATCTCAGGGTTATCTCTGGGATGAATCAGTCTTCTCCGGTGGAATTTTCAGTATTGAAACTGCAAGCCTCGAGGTTATCGCCGAGGTTGGAACTGTTACTCCCGGTGTGTGTTCCGGGGTTGAGACTGAACTTCTGGTAGTATCCGGACTGGATGTGAGCTGTCTTCTAGGGTTATCTCTGAAAGATGAATTTGCTCTCCTACAATGTCAGTAACAGGTGTGCAGAAAATTTTGAGTGTCTACAGATGCCCCTCTTTATCATATTCATGCAATGCAATGGCATGGATAGGATAAAGAATCCTAGACACTTGAAATGCAACAAGATAAACATGATGCTATATAGAGCAACATGATGCAAGTGTATGATGCATATGGATGATGCATATGGATTATGCATATGGATTGATTTTCCACATGCTGGGGATGATTGTCGGCTCCCCGTTGCTTCTATCAGTGATGGTAATGACGGCAAGCTTGGATGTATAATCCAAACCTATTAGGATGTTGATGTTAGGGCTATCACCAAAGTCCTTAATCCGGGATACAGACTTTACTCCAAAGATGTGTCTCTCGTGTATAAGAGATCTGTGGGGATAAAACTTTGTCTGTTTGAGAATGTGTATAACATATTCCATCATCGATCCTCCCCGATGATGTTGATCCTCCCTGGTTTGTATCGCCAGGACATATCAATGTTCTGTTGGATTTACTGCCAACAGTATGTGTTATCAAGGCTGCCCGACCTTCGTTGACGTGTGAACCAACGGTTGACCACGCGTTGTAACCCCCGTCGGGGATCCATTTGATCCTCTGCTGACGTGTATATCAACGGATGAACTCCCTGCTGGGGATCAATGTCAAGGCTGCTTGACCTTTGATGTGTGCATCAGCTGATGAAATCATCGGATGATTTCCGATGCGACGTTGGGTTGATCTGCCAACGGCTGAACTGATGTCAAGGCTGCTTGACCTTCATTGACATGTGCATCAATGGAAAGTATGCGTTGTAACCCCCGCCGGGGATTTGTTTGATCATCGCTGATGTGTGTATCAGCAGAATATGCGTTGTAACCCCCGCCGGGGATCTGCTTGTGGATAGATAACCATGCGTTGTAATCCCCGCCGGAGATCTGTTTATGGAGATTAGGGCAACGACCCTGAATTGATGGCATTAGACCTTTGTACGGTATTGCCGAATGTGATATGCAACGACTTGGATCATCGGTATAGTATACCCTATGTTCGGGCGAATACCAATGAATGATATGAAAGCCATAGCCAGGCCCAAAAAAACTAGGATTTCACGCTATTTCGCTCAATTGCGTAGCATTTTTATCCCTGATTTGGCCTTTTCAGCTTGTGAGAACTCCTTTGTAACTCGAACTGGACCGAGCCGGAGGGGTGGGACCCACGTAGGGGTGCCGCAGGTACACTTGAAGCAGTCGCAGGTGGACCGGCGGCCAGTCGTGGCTACTAAATGCCCGCAGGTTGCTTTCATAAGTCATTTTCAAGTTGCGCCACGAAGGAAATCTGAGAGCTCTTCTTCAGATCTATTGAGTTCGGACGTCTTTCTGCAAATTCTGTCACCGTACAAGTGTTCTACACTGTCCTGGTAACGTATGCATGTACTTTTTTCTAGTTTTTATCTGTTGGAAAATGACTTATCACATGAAATGCATCTAAGCACATAGTATTGATTATGTATGCTCAAATGACTTGATAAATAATATTCAACATAGTAAATGTTAGTATTAAACCATGCTGAACATCATGATGTGAAAAAATTTAACTTTTAAAACAGTCAAATTGACACCTTTTTTCTGCTATTTCTTATCCTATTTGAGGACAAATGAGCAAAGGTGAAAAAGCAAAGTAATCCTGATAATTAGGCTACCCTTATGGATTGATGACATTGATTTTTTAATGCAAATAGTATTTATATGACTGTGGGTAGGTGTGCTGTAATAATCCGATATTTTTCTATATAATTAAATCAAAAATTTTATGTAAATTTTTTTTAAAAAAATTTTAAGGATGAGGATTTGTACAAGATAAAACTTATGTAATTATTGTAATAAATAAATAATATATTTATTACATGAATGTTTGCAAATAATTTTATTTTAGAATTATTGATCATTATAAATTATATTATTATAATAATTAATTTTTCAGTAAAAATATTTTTATTAATTATTTTCCATGAGAACATGATTATTATATTATTTAAATAAGATATGAAAGGATTATAGAATTATTATAATAATTATTTTATTTTATTATATGAATTTATTTCAAATTAATTAAGTTATTTATTTTTTTCACTTAATTATTAAAGTTATACATGACAGTTAAAATCAGATATGGAATCCAAAACCCTAATTTTGTATTTTGGTTAAGGAATGAGAATAATAATATTATATTATTATTTGTCAGTGTTATAATTAGGTATGCTATGTGTGTAAGGTTAATGTGATGATCAGTTTTGATGGAACAATTTTAATGTTACTGATAAACCCTAGTTTGAAGTCAAATGAGACTTTAAAATATGTCTAGTAGCTATGTTATGTGATTAATGATATTTATTATAATATTAATTATATTTTGATTTTTCAGTGCTATAATTATGTACTCTATGTGTGTATGGAAAATGGTTGGTCAATTATGGTATTTAATATCAAAACCTTAGCGTTAATTTATTTCACCCTATTTTGAAATTCAGATGGGAGATTCAAGACTGTGTTGTAACTGTGTTATGTGAATTATGTTGTGTATTACAGGATTTAAAGTAATTAGGTAAAACCCTAATTATACTTAAAAACCCTAATTAATTAGAAACCCTAATTAATTAAGAACCCTAATTACTAAATTAGGAAACCTAATTTCTAAATAGGGAAACCCTAATTTTTTTTGAAAATTCTAATTAATATTTATAAACCCTAATTCCTATTTTTGAAACCCTAATTTTCAAATAGAAAGCCCTAATTGCTAAATGGAAAAGTTAATTGCTAATTTAGTCATTTTAATGCTAATTAGTAAGTCTTTAAACCTAATATGTAAGTTTATATAATTAGAAACCTAAACTAATTAAGAAAACCCAAATTACAAATTTTAAGAAACTAAACTTTTATTTTAACATATTTTGCAAAATCCTAGAAATCCTATAATTTTAGTGCTTAGCCCTAGGGTTAAACCCTAAGGGTCAAACCTTAAGGTTTGCCAAGTGACCAAAGTGCCATTAAAAATGCAAGCGAAAAGACCACTTTTCCCCTTGCATTATTGAAGCTAAAATTTAGCCATTGACCTAGTGAGAATTGTTGGCCAACCCTAGGGAACCCATGTGACTGAAATTAAATGTATACCAGCCACTACAACTCAGCCATTACATTACAAGTTATATATATATATATATATATATATATATATATATATATATATGGATTGGGGGAGAGAGAATTGCATTTGCTAACTTATTTTTGCTCCAACACTCAAACAAGTCCCTCTCTCTAACCTATGAAATAAATATGTATACCAATTCCACAAACAAGCCCCACGTTTACCATTAACAAATCAGAAGCCTTGAATCAAGAACTTGATCATAAAAGGTATAAACCCTACCTAAGAATCTGACCATCGATCTGTCATTTGATGTTGTTTTTTTTGTGTGTGTTAAACATGTTGAATATAGTGTTAATCAATGATCTGGGTTGATAGATGTTAGATCCATAACATCTATAAGCTCAGATTTGAAGATCTCAAGAATCTGGAAATTTGGAAATTTGTGTCTGACAACCTAATGTCAGACCTCATAGATCTTTATATGTTATGTATTTTAGTTGTTTACGTGTTTGATCTTGTAGTATGCTATGAGGTCTTTCATCTAGAACTCAAAGCAGGGTCAGATCAGTTATATATTGAAAATTATTAATGGTCAAAGGTCGTTGACCGACCATGACTTTTCAAATCTAGGTAACCCATAATTTTTCTAGAAGTCTGACAACGTTTTTGCAGGGCTCTGATCTTGATGTTGTTAGTTAGTTATGCTATGTTGTTGTTATGGTTGTGTAGACTGACATGAGTACTATCGATTCATGTCTTGATAATCCTTAAATCCTGCACAGAATCCAAGAACGTTGTGGTCCAAGTAGGCCAGACGAAACTGCCGGATGAAGATTCTGGGTAACCAAGAAATCTTCATAAGCAGTTTCTGACCACTACTTTGACCGGTCCTTATCAATTTGATTTGTTGTTGTTATGTTGATACTTTGTGATACATCTGTAGTATTACATGTGGTCTACAACCTCGAGCTCTGAAATCACTAAAACATCAACAGGAGTTCAAGTTATGGAAGCCCAAATTTGATCAGTTGAACTGTTCTTCATTTCTGGGCAACCCAGAAATGAAGAACAACTCTAACAGTCATTTGGGATGCCCATACCTTCTTTGTTATGTACTGTATGATCATGATTGTTGTTGTATTATATAGTCTTACACTACTACTTCACGATCTGATGCTTAGTTGGTCCAGAAGCACACTACACATTGAATTATTTATGGTCAAACTTGGTCACTCGTTCATGGACATGATTTTCTAGGTTGCATGAAGAACAACTCAAGAACACCTATAGCGACAGTTTCGTCGCTATAGGGTCTTTTAGTGACATATTAATTACTAAATTAATTATTTTTATTAAATAAATAGAAAAAATAGTTTTTAATTATTAAAAATATAAAATAAATTATTAAAAATTATTTTAAATTCTGAAAATTAGTTTTTAATTATTTTTGAATATATTTCATAAATATTTAATATTTTTGGAATACTAAAAGTATTTAATTTATTTAATTATAATATTAAAAAAATTATTTAAAAATAATTTTACTATATAAAAAATTATTTAAAATTATATTATGGTATAAGAAAATAATTTAAGTTATTTTTGATAACTTTTAATATTTTGTGATGAATTTCATTAATTAATTAATATTAATGATAATTAAAGTTATTTAATAAATGTATTAAATAAATTATGAAAAATAGAATTAATGATTTAAAAATTATAGAAAAATGAATTAAAGGTTATAAAAATATTTTAAAGTTATAAGAAATAACTTTTGATATTTTGTCATGAAAAATATTAATATTTTAATATTAATGATATTAGATTTATTTAATACTCATATTAAATAAATTAGTTTAAAAATGATTTTTATATTAGAAAAATCATTAATTTTAAATGAAAATAAAGTGTTTAAAGATATTTTAAGTTATAAATTATAACTTTTGATATTTAAAGGAAAATTTCATTAATAATTTAATATTCAATGATATTAGATTTATTTAATATAAATAGGTTTAAAATGGTTTTATTACTTTAAAAATCATTTAAAAAGGATATAAATGATTTAAAAATATTTTAAGTTATAAATAATGACTTTTAATATTTTGATAAATAATACATTAATACTTTAATATTAATGATAATTATTTAAAAATAATTTTAATTCTTTTACAAATTATTTAAGGGTAATATTAATACTTTAAAATTATTTTGAGTTATTATAAATAACTTTAATATTTTGGCAATGGTTTCATTAATAGTTTAATATTAATTAAATATTAATGATATTAGAATTGTTTAATATTTAATAATGATTTCGATGTTTGAAAATTCATGATAAATTATAATAAATGTTTAAAATTTATTATAAGTCATTTAAAAATAATATGATTGATATTTACGGATATTGAGCTACAGAATAGAGTCTTAGACTCGATAATTACCCGATAAAACCGTCGGTATACCGACATATTTCAGAAATTGATTCGAACTTAGATAATTTATCTGTATATGTGTTTGTTTGTGATTCAATGACTGTTGAATATGTGTGACAATGTGATTAAGTTATGTGCTGACTGCAATAAGCAGTGCTATGTGTTTTAGTATGTTATTCTAATCGAACGAATGATCTTATTAATGATAGGTCGTGAGATAAAAGATAAATTTAAATTGCGTATTGTAAGCATCAGACCAGGCAAGTATCTTACATTTGTATTTTCTTTATGCAATGGACATGAGTAAGAAGTTTCAGAATTATATTATTATTATTATGCTATATTATTAACCCTATTGTGATATATTCTATATCCGATCATTGTTTATCAACATGTTAGTATATGATAATTCAAATATATATATTCTGTTCATTAATTTCTAAATATGGTTATTCAAGTGTCCCCACTTGGATAATCATTATATTTAATCACATGTTTATATATATATATATATATATATATATACGTCTAAGCTATTTGACCAGCTAGACACAGATTTAAAAATATTGTTGAATATGATAAAACTTCTTTGTATCCAATCAAATTAGACTCTGATATATGTAAATTAAGTTTGATTTTTATATTATTGTTATTATTATTAGAATTATTCCGCTCACAGAAATGGTATCGTAAAGCACTGAGTTCGGGTTTCAAGTACCCGAATTCGGGGGCGTTACATCATGGTATCAGAGCTTTAGGGTTAAAAACATTAGGTGGGGTAGACCTTAGGCTATAACCTTGGAATAGAGGGAAACGTTGAAAGTACAATTAACTCATTTAGAGTTTAAAAAGGAGATGAATTGAATAAATTCATCGTCAAGCAAAATAAAAGATAACTTATATAAAACTATTATTGGTTGTGTGTATATACTTTGTGATAATCAGGATAATTTAAGTGTATAGATGTCAGATTGTAAAGAAGGAGCCAACCTCCATAATCGGGCCGATGTTAAAGCCAATAGGTGAAATAGAGGCTCACATTGAAAGCTACCTCAATGAGGTGGTTATTTTGAAAAGTATAGTACCGGACCCCGAAACGATAGTATAACTGATAGGTAGAATATAGTTAAAGAATATGTGGTCAATGTCGAGTTAGGTGTGAATGAATTATTGAGGATAATGAGAATAGACAGATTACTAAGCCATTGATCCTTAGTGGAGGCGTAAGAAATAAGTAGTATTAGTATTACGTGAATAGATATGATTCTATGTTATGTATATGATAGGTAGGTCTGTATAAGGTAATATTTTTAACTTTTATAAATGTGGCAGCGATTCTTGACTTTTGAGTCCCAAAGGGATAGAGGATGTTTAAAGTAGAATGTGCTATGGTATGTCAAGTGTTATGAATATGAGTCTATGTGGGATTAATGAAATAAGTTGGTATAAAGATAGTAGTTAATTATATGAGTACTAGTCAATGCAGAAAACCAAATTTTCGAAATCTAATATTTTGAGTACATGATTATTCGAATAGAAAGTTTTGTGTTATATGATTATACATATACGATAAGGCTTAGAATAAAGAATAAATTGTGATAATACCGCCAAGGAGACGAAAATGAAATACACGGACAGAAGAACCAGTCAATAAAGCTAGAAGACAACTAGACCCGATACAAAATTTTACGAATGTGGACGATTAAGCTATGCAAAACGGAGTACCAGCCGCGGAAAGATCAACCAGATAATAGAACGACAAACGTCAAAGACTTCAAGGCAATAGGACCGCCAGGATTTAGAGGATCAACTGTCCCAATCCAAGAATGTGCAGTAGCTGTTTTATTTGTGAATTAATGGAGCATAAGGTGAAAGATTGTTCAAAAAGGAGAAGGGAGGCAAGGAATGTGAATACGGGAAAAAGACAGCAGGACATTGGCGACAACGGGACCAACATCAACAAACGAACCAACAAAATTAACCGCAAGCGTCTTCAACATGACTGTTCAAGAAACTGTAGCAGCCGGGAATGCAACTCCAGGTATCATTCAAACAATTTTTTTTACATATATATTATTTTCTTATATATAGTAAGTTATTTTATAAATTATTTTGAAGTAGGAATTTGAGTTCTCTTAGAAATTAAATTTCCGTTTAATAAGATAGATAAGCTTTTTGCTGAATAGTTAAATATCAGTTCGATCAATTTTGATCGAGATCTACTTGTAATGATTATGTATGCTATGTACCCTGGTATGTATAAGTTTTAAAATGGTGATTCTGGGGACGAAATATTTATAAGGGAAAGTGAATGTAATAATCCGATATTTTTTTATATAATTAAATCAGAAATTTTACGTATAAATTTTTTTTTAAAATTTAAAGGATGAGAATTTGTACAAGATAAAGCTTATGTAATTATTGTAATAAATAAATAATATATTTATTACATGAATATTTTCAAATAATTTTATTTTAGAATTATTGATCATTATAAATTATATTCTTATAATAATTAATTTTTCAGTAAAAATATTTTTATTAATTATTTTTCATGAGAACATGATTATTATATTATTTAAATAAGATATGAAAGGATTATAGAATTATTATAATAATTATTTTATTTTATTATATGAATTTATTTTAGATTAATTAAGTTATTTATTTTTTTACTTAATTATTAATGTTATATATGACAGTTAAAATCAGATATGGAATCCAAAACCCTAATTTTGGATTTTGATCAAGGAATAAGAATAATAATATTATATTATTATTTGTCAGTGTTATAATTAGGTATGCTATGTGTGTAAGGTTAATGTGAGGATCAGTTTTGATGGAACAATTTTAATGTTACTGATAAACCCTAGTTTGAAGTCAAATGAGACTTTAAAATATGTCTAGTAGTTATGTTATGTGATTAATGATATTTATTACAATATTAATTATATTTTGATTTTTCAGTGCTATAATTATGTACTGTATGTGTGTATGGAAAATGGTTGGTCAATTATGGTATTTAATGTCAAAACCCTAGCATTAATTTATTTCACCCTATTTTGAAATTCAGATGGGAGATTCAAGACTGTGTTGTAACTGTGTTATGTGAATTATGTCGTGTATTATAGGATTTAAAGTAATTAGGTAAAACCCTAATTATACTTAAAAACCCTAATTAATTAGAAATCCTAATTAATTAAGAACCCTAATTACTAAATTAGGAAACCTAATTTCTAAATAGGGAAACCCTAATTTTTTTTGAAAATCCTAATTAATATTTATAAACCCTAATTCCTATTTTTGAAACCCTAATTTTCAAATAGAAAACCCTAATTGCTAAATGGAAAAGTTAATTGCTAATTTAGTCATTTTTAATGCTAATTAGTAAGTCTTTAAACCTAATATGTAAGTTTATATAATTAGAAACCTAAACTAATTAAGAAAACCCAAATTACAAATTTTACGAAACTAAAATTTTATTTTAACATATTTTGCAAAATCCTAGAAATCCTATAATTTTAGTGCTTAATCTTAGGGTTAAACCCTAAGAGTTAAACCCTAAGGGTCAAACCCTAAGGGTTTGCCAAGTGACCAAAGCGCCATTAAAAATGCAAGCGAAAAGACCACGTTGCCCCTTGCATTATTGAAGCTAAAATTTAGCCATTGACCCAGTGAGAGTTGTTGGCCAACCCTATGGAACCTATGTGACTGAAATTAAATGTATACCAGCCACTACAACTCAGCCATTACATTACAAGTTATATATATATATATATATATATATATATATATATATATATATATATATATATATATATATATATGGATTGGGAGAGAGAGAATTGCATTTGCTAACTTATTTTTGCTCCAACACTCAAACAAGCTAGTCCCTCTCTCTCTCTCTAACCTATGAAATAAATATGTATACCAATTCCACAAACAAGCCCTACGTTTACCATTAACAAATCAGAAGCCTTGAATCAAGAACTTGATCATAGAAGGTATAAATCCTACCTAAGAATCTGACCATCGTTCTGTCGTTTGATGTTGTTTTTTTTTGTGTTAAACATGTTGAATATAGTGTTAATCAATGATCTGGGTTGATAGATGTTAGATCCATAACATCTATAAGCTCAGATTTGAAGATCTCAAGAATCTGGAAATTTATGCCTGACAGCCTAATGTCAGACCTCATAGATCTTTGTATGTTATGTATTTTAGTTGTTTCAGTGTTTGATCTTGTAGTATGCTATGAGGTCTTTCATCTAGAACTCAAAGCAGGGTCAGATCAGTTATATATTGAAAGTTATTAATGGTCAAAGGTCGTTGACCGACCATGACTTTTCAAATCTGGGTAACCCAGAATTTTTCCAGAAGTCTGACAACGTTTTTGCAGGTCTCTGATCTTGATGTTGTTAGTTAGTTATGCTATGTTGTTGTTATGGTTGTGTAGACTGACATGAGTACTATCGATTCATGTCTTGATAATCCTTAAATCCTGCACAGAATCCAAGAACGTTGTGGTCAAAGTAGGCCAGACGAAATTGCCGGATGAAGATTCTGGGTAACCCAGAAATCTTCATAAGCAATTTCTGACCACTACTTTGATCGGTCCTTATCGATTTGATTTATTGTTGTTATGTTGATACTTTGTGATACATCTGTAGTATTACATGTGGTCTACAACCTCGAGCTCTGAAATCACTAAAACATCAACAGGAGTTCAAGTTATGGAAGCCCGAATTTGATCAGTTGAACTGTTCTTCATTTCTGGGCAACCCAGAAATGAAGAACAACTCTGACAGTCATTTGGGATGCCCAGATCTTCTTTGTTAGGTACTGTATGATCATGATTGTTGTTGTATTATATAGTCTTACACTAGTACTACACGAGCTAATGCTTAGTTGGTCCAGAAGCACACTACACACTGAATTATTTATGGTCAAACTTGGTCACTCGTTCATGGACATGATTTTCTGGGTTGCATGAAGAATAGCTCAAGAACACCTATAGCGACAGTTTTGTCGCTATAGGGTCTTTTAGCGACATATTAATTACTAAATTAATTATTTTTATTAAATAAATAGAAAAAAAAATAGTTTTTAATTATTAAAAATATAAAAGAAATTATTAAAAATTATTTTAAATTCTAAAAATTAGTTTTTAATTATTTTAAATATATTTCATAAATATTTAATATTTTTAGAATATTAAAAGTATTTAATTTATTTAATTATAATATTAAATAAATTATTTAAAAATAATTTTAATACATGAAAAATCATTTAAAATTATATTATGGTATAAGAAAATAATTTAAGTTATTTTTGATAACTTTTAATATTTTATGATGAATTTCATTAATTAATTAATATTAATGATACTTAAAGTTATTTAATAAATATATTAAATAAATTATGAAAATAGAATTAATGATTTAAAAATTATAGAAAAATGAATTAAAGGTTATAAAAATATTTTAAAGTTATAAGAAATAACTTTTGATATTTTGTCATGAAAAATATTAATATTTTAATATTAATGATATTAGATTTATTTAATACTCATATTAAATAAATTAGTTTAAAAATAATTTTTATATTAGAAAAATCATTTTAAATGAAAATAAAGTGTTTAAAGATATTTTAAGTTATAAATTATAACTTTTGATATTTAAAGGAAAATTTTATTAATAATTTAATATTCAATGATATTAGATTTATTTAATAATTATATTAAATAAATAGTTTTAAAATGGTTTTATTACTTTAAAAATCATTTAAAAAGGATATAAATGATTTAAAAATATTTTAAGTTATAAATAATAACTTTTAATACTTTGATAAATAATACATTAATACTTTAATATTAATGATAATTATTTAAAAATAATTTTAATTCTTTTACAAATTATTTAAGGGTAATATTAATACTTTAAAAATATTTTGAGTTATTATAAATAACTTTAATATTTTGGCAATGGTTTCATTAATAGTTTAATATTAATTAAATATTAATGATAATAGAATTGTTTAATATTTAATAATGATTTCGATGTTTGAAAATTCATGAAAAATTATAATAAATGTTTAAAAATTATTATAAGTCATTTAAAAATAATATGACTGATATTTACGGATATTGAGCTACAGAATAGAGTCTTAGACTCGATAATTACCCGATAAAGCCGTCGATACACCGACATGTTTCAGAAATTGATTCGGACTTAGATAATTTGTCTGTATATGTGTTTGTTTGTGATTCAATGACTATTGAATATGTGTGACAATATGATTAGGTTATGTGCTGACTGCAATAAGCAGTGCTATGTGTTATAGTATGTTATTCTAATCGAACGAATGATCTTATTAATGATAGGTCGTGAGATAAAAGATAAATTTAAGTTGCGTATTGTAAGCAGCAGAGCAGGCAAGTATCTTACCATTGCATTTCCTTTATGCAATGGACATGAGTAAGAAGTTTTAGAATTATATTATTATTATGCTATATTATTAACCCTATTGTGATATATTCTATATCCAATCATTGTTTATCAACATGTTAGTATATGGTAATTCAGATATATATATTCTGTTCGTTAATTTCTAAATATGGTTATTCAAGTGTCCCCACTTGGATAATCATTGTATTTAATCACATGTTGATATATATATATATATATATATATATATATATATATATATATATATATATATATATCTGAGCTATTTGACCAGCTAGACACAGATTTAAAAATATTGTTGAATATGATAAAACTTCTTTGTATCCAATCAAATTGTTTTGGTTTGGATTCCAGACTAATATGAACATCCCGATCAAGGAAAAACTTTTATGCGCTCAAGGCGGACAGAGTGAACGATCACATCGTTCTTGCAATGTAGTATTGTTCAATACAGGGTCCATGAGATGTACACCCTCGCACCCGAAAGTTATGACAGTTTGCGGATGAAGTTCTGCTAAACCTATTCAAAAATTGAAAATAATGTTCATAGTATGTCAACTAAACCCCATATATATAGTCATTACGTAGTTTCAAAAATTTGAGATAGAATTGTTATGTTATTATTATCGGTTCAGTTTACTTCACAACTATAGATTTGTTGTAGAAGTGATGTACAAAGAAAACATTTAATTCTTTCAGCTAATTATATTTATAATTGTTATTACTTGCTGGGCACCCAAATGCTCATTCTTGCTTTAAATTTAAATATTTTCAGCTAGGCGTGATCAACCTGAAGGTTCAGACAACATCAAGTGAAAAAGGAAAGTAAACATAATATGTTTAGTGGTAGCCTTTGTAATAGTTAGACTGTATTAATATAATGATATGTATTATCTATCATGTAAGAAATTATAGTAAAGGTTGCGTACTTGGGATTAGACTCTGATATATGTAAATTAAGTTTAATTTTTATATTATTGTTATTATTATTAATATTATTTTGCTCACAGAAATGGTATCGTAAAGCACTGAGTTCTGGTTTCAAGTACCTGAATTCGGGGGCGTTACATGTGCTACTGAATGGCCACCTAGTCATGCCTATGTGCATGTGAATAGTCCTATTTATAGAGGAAACTATGGCAAAATTTTCCAAAATGTAGGCATTGAATAGTCATGCATATTTAACTCTACTGTAGACGTATGTTAAAATAATGCATGCATGCATGTAGTCATTAAATGCATTTTGAAAAGCTCCAGGTTAAAAGATACCACACCCCTTCTGAGGTGATTTAGAGACTTGTTATCCATATATTATGGATCCAAATCAGCCGAATAGCTCCCGCATGGCCACTTCTGGTGTACGGAGGAGGGATTCTAAAGTGCCTCGACCCCGTTCTGTCAGACAGCCTCGTCGGTTAGTGGAGGCGGTGATACATCCAGTCCGAGTTGATGTACCAGATGTCAAGGATGAGGAGGTGGATGTTCTGGTTGCGTACCCCGCTCCTGCTATGCATGTTCCCCATAGGGACCTCCCAAGTATTCAGTTGGCAAACCCAGAGCTTCTGGGTGATTTGAGTAGACATCTAAACGAGGTATAAAGTTTAGATCTTAATCTTCCTTCTTTCCTATCGATGGGGAGTAAAGGATTCTGATGTCGATCTGCATGTTACAGGTTCCCAGCTTTACACAACCTTGAGGGAACTGGTTCAGCATTCACTTTATGTACCAGGCTCTGCATCCTGACTATAGAGCGATTGTGCATGACTGGAGATTTGGAGCATTCTTTTCCATCCTTCCCCGCTGTTATCCCTGGGGTTACCTCAGGGCATTGTTTGAGCGCTGGTTTCACTAGACTCAGTCTCTCTATTCACTGGACTGTGAGGTGATGATGACACCGATGGATTGGCGGTTTATCACAGGTATAGAGTTTGGAGGGGCGCTAGTGCCTTGCACGATGGATATTACCCCGACTACTGTCAGATCCTTGTTAGGAGTTTCGACGGAGGCGCTCAAGGGCAGGATTGTCCGTACGGGTCCTTTGAGCGTAGATGCTATGAGTGAGCTATTGAGTGAGCCCATACCAGCTGATGTCAGAGTCAGGGATCGCATTCTTTGGCGATTATTCGTGATGATCATTAGGGGCTGCTTCATAGCAGATAACTCTTCTACGGTGTCATTCGCATTGATTAGCACCACGCGACATGTAGACCATGTTGGAGAGTATGATTGGGGCTCCTACACCTTTGCCTATTTCCTCTGGGGCATGCGTATGTGCTCGCAGGGCTTGACCGAGGCTTGGTTAGGATTTTACCCATTTCTATTGATAAGTATTTCTCTTGTTATTTACCATGTACAGGTTAAGAGTGTTAACTGACAACAGATGTTTGCCTTTGTGTTGGCAGTTTTGGGCATATGAGAGGCTCCCATGTTTGTGTCTTGTGAGTGTATTAGGATTGGATACCTACCCACGAGGAAGGCGATGACATCATTCTATACTGGCGGAGGTCCCCGTAGCTGAGGGTTTCACTCATTGTCGCCTACAGTTGGAGTTGTTGATAGCGGATGTCATCACATAGATTCCATATTCTGGGGAGCACTTGTCCATTGGATTTGAGGATGGGTACCCGAATGGTGTTGAGTACGTGATTTCCACCGGTAGGGTTCCTCTCTTCACAGATGGAGGATGGGAGCTCTATTTAGGAGAGTATGCTATTAGGAGCACCACAGGAGAGATCCGTATACCAATCTTGTCTCCTGTCAGGCGTTATTAGCCTGTGTCGTAGTCACCCGTCATTGATATCCAATTGTTGGGTGTTGACGATTTTACATTGTCAGAGGGTCCTTGCACTCAGGATGTATTCCAGCATTGGCGGATCCCTCGTACCATTGGACCCCAGACTCGTGCCACTCAGTTTATGGGGGATATGGTTCTAGGATCCGTGATGATGACGAATTGGCTAGCCTGTGTCCGAGATTCGACTCATGCGACATAGATTGACAGCTTGACCCAGCGACTGGACCGGGCACATTTCTTTATTCGACATTTGGGCAATGATCCGGCAGAGGCAGATTCGTTTGATCCTTCCAGCGCAGGAGCTGGACCCTCAGATGACCTATTTGGCTTTGCTGACACAGATCCTCCTTTATATAGGCCTGATATCCCTGTTGATAGAGATCTACTGACTCAGGAGGAGTTACATCAGGTGGACAGAATTGATGACGTAGATATTGACACCATTGTCTTCTTCTGATGTGTATTCTCATTATCTCTTTTGATAAGACTCTGTTAGCTATTGGGTGGCTGTGCCCCATTCTCACTATATCTTTTGATAGGCCTCTGTTAGTAGTAGGGCGTCTATGCCCCATTTCTCTGTATTTTTAGCTGTATAGAGATGATGTATATAGATAATGATATACATAGATGATGATATACTTAGGAATATATGTACATTTTTCTATTCCCTATATCATATTGCCATCTACTATCTGTTATGCATGTATCATGTTATGCATATGTATGTATGTCTAGAGATATTCAACATTGACCCCTGGATGGTATTATGATACGACCCACACAGATGTCTTCTTCGACAGTCAGCCACATAGATCACACCCCATCATTTTTGGTGGCATCCCGTCTGAGATATTGGTATGATAGTATGTCACCCTCAGATAGGGTGACCGTAGATCAGATGTTGCAGCATACCATGACCCTTTTGATGTTTCAGGTTCCAGCAGGATTTGTGGAGGGCATGCTGGAGCACTGGGTACCAGAGAGGCAGGTTTTTCAGTTTGGGATCCAGGAGTTGACTCTGACTTTGGAGGAGTATGCACGTTTGACGATGTTACCACTTGATAGACCTTGTATGCATATGGCCATTGGTGACATGAGCCGTCAGTTTATGACTCTCACCAGGCTGAGGCGTAGAGTTGTTCAGGATGAGATTACATTCGGCCACGTGATATCCCAACGTTTTCTGATTGACAGATTTGGCTATGAGGACATCTATGCTCGATATTTTGGAGATTTCACCATACCAGAGGACCAGTGGCATTTGGCCAGAGTGGATGCATTGATGCTGTGTGCATTATCATATGTGTACATGCCACGATACATGGACGAGTTGAACATCGACGTTATTATGGCAGTGAGAGCTCTCAGAGAGGGTCGTACCATTATTCCAATGATCATGGCAGAGACACTGAGGTCGGTCACATTCTATAGCACTTACCTTGTAGGGGTATTCACAGGCAATTCGATCATGCTGTACGTGTGGTTTATGTCACACTTGAGACCGATTGGCACATTCAAACGACACGGGTATTATTTTACCCATGAGATAGCTATGTCGTATTCCTTCCAGCCTACGGAGTGTACAGATCCTGTATCTTGGTCTGTTTTCTTAGCCAGGATTGTAGATCCGTTTGCTATCATGTCGTGTTCAGGGCTCAGTTCACCCTACAGTTTCGTTACTCATGCTCTGGGCATGGATTATCTCCCTCTGGCTGGTTTAAGAGGCATGACTACCTACCACCCATTGACCGTGATGTCACAGTTTGACCAGTTCCAGGACTTTCATCCTTTTGATAGGGCGTTAGGTCAGTGCTTAGCTTCTCACCATCTATCAGCAGAGGACCTGTCCCATGTGTATGCTTGTTGGGATCAACATGAGATAGCTACTTTTTCTATTAGCTATCCGGGTTATTCGCTAGAGTATTCTGCGTGGATGGAGACAGAGACTTCATCGGTTGCGGTAGTATCCACAGTGCCGAGCATTGCTTCAGATGGTGGAGAGCCCATGGAGGATATTGCTTCTCAAACCGAGGAGGAGGCATTTATTGGGTTGCCAGCAGCTCCCTTAGATTCTCCTAGTACTAGCATTGTCGTGATTCAGCATTCAGCACAGTACTTTGAGCAGAGTCTTCATCTAATTACCTTTGAGAGAGATCAGGCTAGAGCCCTGATGTTGATAGCTCTTGATGGGAGAGACGCAGCTCTGTTAGAGAGGGACGAGGCATTAGCTATCACTGTTATTGAGCAGGATGAGGCTAGATCAGCCAGAGATGCAGTGATAGTTGAGCGAAATAGAGCCATATCTGCCCGGGATGTAGCCATCACAGATAGTACTACAGTGAGGTCCCTTACCACTGGCATACTTGTCAAGATGAGTGCATATATCGATGAGCATCACGTCACCATGTAGATGGTCTCGGACTTGCTGGCTCGTGTAGATATCCTTGTACAGGAGACCACAACATTACCTCCTTCTCTTGAGAGAGATGCTATGTTAGATCTGCTAGCTCGTATGCATACCGATATGCAGATAGCCTTGTATTTTTTTGCACAGACTAGCTTAGCCATTTTGTCATGTACAGTTTACATTATGTATATCAAACAGTATTATATATATCAGGGAAATATATTTTTTGATTACTTCCCTTTTAGATATACTTGAATACTTGCTTAATATTTGCCTGCTTCTTCAGGGCTTGTGATCTTGATGTATTATGAATTCCTCCTTACTGGATGGACATTGAGTTGTCTCTAGATAGTTCAGAATGAATCATGGATCTGTGTATATCCCTACCATCTTTGGTGTCTTGGGACTGGTTTCTCTATGGAAATGTGGAGAGGATTGTGGCTTTTCTCTCTGAGATTGACCGCACCACAGATGGTCGCCAGTACTCCTATTTAGGAGGAGCCTAGTTAATTCCATCTCTTATGGATTGGTGTTGCTCTTTGAGGTACATCCGCAGCTTGGATGGTTGCCGAATCTCCTATTTAGGAGGAGCTCAGGTAATTCCATCCCTTTGGTCTGAAGCCAAATAAAATGTGATGGATTGAAGTTTGATCCCAGTACCGTTGACAAGTATTTGTGTTTTGGTAGGGGTTAGACCGAACCATGAATGGCTGCCTACGTACTCCTATTGAAGAGGATATCAGGTCTGCGTAGTTCAAACCTGGTGTAAGAGATTCAACGCTGTTTATTGTAGAAAAGGGTGTAGGAATGTTTTTGTTATTTTTATTTTGAGGAAAAGGGTGTAGAATTGTTTTTGTTGTTTTTGTTTTATTGCGATCGGGCCATATAAAATATGGTTGCCTACGTACTCCCGTGTATCAAGGAGATCAGGTCGATGTAGTTCGCCCCTCAGGGTGAGTTAAAAAGCGTGATCCCATGTGCAGGGTAAACTGCGGGGAAGAAAGATTAATCCCATGTATAGGTCAAACTGTGGGGAAGAAAGTTTAATCCCATGTGTAAGATCGACTGCGGGGAAGAGAAAGTTTGATCCTAGGTTGAGGATAAACTGCAGATGTGAAAAGTTTGATCCCATGTTTGGGGGGACAAACTGTAAACGCGAGAGGTTCAATCCCTAGTGGGATGACCAAAGTTGCAAAAGCGCAGTGAAGCCAGGTTGCTGGCTTAAAGAGTATGTTTTCCTGAGGGGAAAAGTGTGGAAAAGAGTTGTATGTGGTAAAGGGTTAAAGAACCGAAATGACTGGTGATCTGATGATCCAATACCAGGATATTTACTTGATGGTAACTTCAGACATAGTACTGTTTCATGGTGTCCGAGTTGATGAGTTGTGAAAATTCATCGCTGTCCATTTTCTGCAATCTGAGAGCACCTCCTGTCAATATTTCTTGACAATAAACATGCCTTCCCAGTTAAGGGAGAATTTTCCCTTAGACTGATCTTGGTTGTCAATGATCTTCTTCAAAACTAAGTCATGTGGTTTAAACTGCCGTAGCCGAACTTTTCTGTTGTAGGATCTGGCAATCCTTTGTTGATATAACTGACCATGGAAGATAGCCGCGGTTCGCCTTTCATCTATTAGAGACAATTGGTGATACCTGTCTTGTACCCATTGGTCTTCATCTAGCTAAGCATCTATTAACACTCTGAGGGATTCCATTTCTGCTTCTATGGGGAGTACTGCTTCTATCCCATAGGTTAATGCGTATGGGGTTGCCCTAGTTAAAGTGTGCATTGGCGTTCTGTAGGCTAACAGAGTAAGAGACAATAGGTCAGGCCATCCTTTGTGGTTGGCGGACATCTTTTGCATGATCTTCTTGATGTTTTTGTTAGCCGCTTCAACAACACCATTCATCTTTGGCCGGTAGACGACGGAGTTAAGGTGTTTGATGTGGAATTTACTGCATAACTCCTCCATCATTTTGTTGTTGAGGTTCTTAGCATTGTCTGATATAATCACATCTGGTTGTCCATATCGACAAATGACATTGTTTCTGATGAAAGAAATAAGGACTTCTTTGGTAACCCTGAGGAAGGAGGCTGCTTCTACCCACTTGGTAAAGTAGTCGATCATGGTGAAGATAAAGCGATGTCCATTACTGGCTTTAGGCTCGATGGGTCCGATCACGTCCATTCCCCACATTGAGAAGGGCCAAGGCGAACTCATATTATGGAGCTCCCATGGAGGGGCATGGATAGCATTCCTATGAATTTGGCACTGATAGCATCTCTTGACATGGTCATTGCAATCAGCCTTGAGAGAAAGCCAATAATGTCATGTTCTGAGGATCTTCTTTACAAGTAAAGGGCTACTTATGTATGGGCCACATACTCTGTAATAACCGTGAACTTTAAGTCACCATATATGTATGTACATTATCGATTTTTTTTATACCACATTGTGTGTTTAACATATATAGGATTTTTATAGATTTCATTAAAAATAAAAGCTTTGTAACCTAATTATACTTAAGTGGGTAAACATAGTATTTCAAGTGACTAATAATTTTAAAAACCTAATTCTTGTAAATCTAATTAGGTTATGAGATAAAGTCACATGTATAAGTAATTAAACTTCATATGATTGGAAATGGAAGCCCTAAATAATCAAATTGGGTAACATTATCAAAATTGCTAGACTATGTTTAGTATATAGCCCAAAACAATTAAAGGAGAAGCCCAAAAGAAATAAATCACAATCCAATACTTAGCCCACTTGATTAGGGGTATTCTAGACATTTGATTAATCAAAATTGGGCATTTAAAATAAAAGCTAAATGGAGGATATTATGGGCTAGAGGATCCTAAGTGGAATAATTAAGCTAACTTGTCCATTAGTAAAAATTATTAAACACAAGGACAATGTTGTCAAGCTCCCATTGGTTGCCACTCCATTATGCACATTTAATCATGTCTAGCCTAATGGAAATAATAATACAAAGTTTTTACCCAATGGACAACAAAATAGTTATGGGAGGATTATTAGTGAATTGCCCATTTCATTTTGTAATCACATTTCATTCTTCCAACATCTCATTTTCTCTCCATCTTCTTCTTCTATCTTTTGCTCCCAAGCTAGCCAACTTCATAGAGAGAAAAGAGAGAGAGGGTTTTGGTTATAGAGAGAAGAGATAAGAGTGCTAGTTGTTCATGCCTCCTAAGTATATTACTTACTTTGGAAAATCAAGAAAGGTAGCAACTAAGTTAAGGTATAACTTACCTTCATCTTCTTCTTTTACTTTGTTTTGCTAGCTTGAGTTTTGATGGGGTTATATACAAATACTCAAGATACACTAGTTCTACATATCATCATGTATGGAACTAAGTAACTTGAGTGTTAGATCAAAGACTTAGAGGAAGAAAATGAGCATATGTTCTCCAAGGGTGAAAACTCTTGTTTTTCTTCCACTAAATCTTGAGTAACTCAAGTTTTACAACTTGGAATTATGATCCGTCGAAGGGGGGTACTAGATACATGAGTTATGTAGTAAACCCAAGTGATAGAACACAAATCTAGCAAATTTTAAAACTTTTGAGACTATTTTTCCCAAAACAGTCCGCTTTTCATGTTGAGGCTTTGAAAACCCTAAATTAGCTACTGATCCGTTTTTCATGAGGCTGTTTCAGTCAGTTGCTTGTCTTTTAAAAATCTGGGAAAAATCACAGAGGTACCTTGAGAAGTTATGTACATGCAGGAAAAAGAACGGACACGTTTCGAGTTATATATTGTGCGTAATGACTATTTCCGTAAAGGACTCCGAAATATTAACCTTCGAATGTCTCACTGTGTATACACTGGAAAATTCTTAAATTTTTACAGTAGCTTCATATATGTTACGAGAGCATACCCTGAAAATTTTAGAGTTTTCTGAGCAAAACTCAATTTATGAAAAATGGGGCAAGATTCGAGTGTTTTAGACACTTTAAAAATAGTAAATCATTTTCTAAAATTCCAGAAAAATTAGGAGATCATTGTGGGTTTATATTCTGTCAAAATCCAGAAGTTGAGAATTTTTGGAATCAGTTTGTTAGTTTTCCTAAAAATGGTTAAATTATGAATAAAGAGAAATAAATAGTTAAATGATGTCTTTAATGAGAAAAATGTGATTTTTTATGCTTGAAGGCTCATAATATATTATATCATGACTATCTTAGGGCATGTTGGTAATTTATAATAATAAATATTATTTATGACCTTTTGTGGATATTAAATAAGGGGTTAATAAAGGATGAACAATTAGAATAAATTATTTATTAATTTAGTAAATCATTGGAATATTATTATAATATTAATAATATTATAATATGATGTTGTTAAGTAAATAAAAATATTAAGATTAAAATTTCATTAAAATATTATTAAATAATTAATAATATTAGATTAAGATATTAATCCTAGATTAAAATATTATTAAAAGATTAATAATATTAGATTAAAGTATTATTATTAAATGATTAAAATATTATTAAATAATAATATTCGAGATTAAATAAAATGTTATTAAATATAATAACATTAGTAAAGGAATAAAATATTATTAAATGATTAATAATATTAGTAGGTGAATAAAATATTAGTAAATGATTGAAAGTATTATTAATTTATTAATGATGTTAAAGCATAAGTAAGATATTATTATGGTAATAATATTAATGCATGATTAAAATATTATTAAGAGGATTAATAATATTAGTAAGGTATTGTAATATTACTAAGATAATAATAATATTAGTAAGGTATTGAAATATTACTAAGATAATAATAATATTAGTAAGTGAATGAAAGTATTATTAGTAAACCAATAATACTAGAAGGTGAATTAAATATTATCTAAGTTAATAATATTATGTGAATTAAAGGTAGTCGTTAATTAATAGTAACACTATCTAGACATGATAATGTTTATAAGAACTAAATGTAATGTATAATATCTATGTGATTACATAATCTAATGTTATGCTTTGACTAATTGAAAGATTAATTTATAGGTCTCTCAAAGGAAGATAATTTAACTGCATAGTGGATAGAAATTTAATTTCGTAGCCGTAACCTACGATCGAGGCAAGTTTCCTAACTCAAGCTCGAGTTATTATTTTCAAAGCATGTTAGTGAATAATTATTGATGATTATTCACATTTATATTGATTATTGAAATTCGCACTTTGTGCAATTGAATTCCATCCTACTGCTATTGAACTGTGAATTAAATTAAAGTTCTTCATTTATGAACTGTTTATGAAATAGATCTATGCTAATTGTATCAGCTAGATCAAGCATGTCTAAATTTGTTAAATCAAATGTGTTTTAAATAACTGTTCTTATTAAATTGATATAGTAAGAACTCTTGACTGAGAAAAGGACGAATTTGATTAAGGCATGATATCAATGCCGGATTATTAAGTGTTTATGCATAAATCACGAGGTATGAAAGGCTGATCCCCTTGAATACCAAAACTTATTAAGAGGTCCAGTTTAATCACTGAGCACCTTAGCAAATGTTCATGGTTATTCAAAACCACTCAGTTCATGTTATTCAATTATCGAATATTCAATTGTTGATTATTAATTCATGTTCCTTCACAATCTTATATTATTGTTGAACATTGAACGCAATATTTCTTTCTAAGTCATGATATATCTCCCTTGTCTATATAAACTTGTGAAGCAAATTAGTTGCTTACTCTTGCTATATCATGACATCTATTTCAGTTAAGCCCGAAGGATCCAACACGAAGGACAAGGGCAAGGGCAAGATCCAGGAGTAATTTAGACTGAATGTCAATTTAGTTATTATCTGATGGAATTTCTTAAGTAAACTATTTGTATGATAAATGGTGTATTTAAAGTTAAGGTTATGGAGACCTTGGGACCGTGTTATGAGACTTTATTATAATGAACAATGTATGTTTATTATTTCGTAATAGTTATAGAATACTTATGATGATGTTAGATCGTGAGCACCGAATCTGAGGTTAGAGAACCTGGATTTGGGGGTGTCACAGGTTGGTATCAGAGCTGTAGGTTATAAACATTAGGAATACGAAACCTAGGTTATAACCTTAGTAGAAAACTCTTATAGAGTATGTTAGGAGATGGATTATGAAAATTCATCGAGTATGTGTTGTACTTAATAAAATATTGTTTTATTTCATCAATGAATATATTTTATTGTAGTACTGATGTTGTATCCTTGTTTTATAGGATGCCAGGTGATAGTCAAGGGAGCCATTCTATAAACCAGGAGGAGGTTGTTCTAGAGGAGGTGTCGGACACCTCGAAGGATGTGATGATCAGTAACCTGTTAGAGAAAAACCATGCTCAGGAGCAAAGGATTTTGCAGTTGGAGGTGGAGAATATGAACCATCAGCACATGGATCAGCAGTATAAGGATGCTGCTCATCAGGCACTGATGGAGTTAGCAGAGATGCGAGTCCAGCTAGAGTATGAGAAGCCAAAGTTCGCAGCACTGAGCGTAGAGCATCTGGCGATGCGAAGTGAGTTTGACGTGGAGATTGCCGATAAGATACGGGTGGAGGAGGCATTTCATGAGTCGGCCAAGCGGGTGGACCTATTAGAGATTACACTGGATGCCATGAAGGTCAGGGTAGAGACTTTAGGACTGGCATTAGACGCAGCGTATGAGGGCCAGCGCAGTGGGGCTAGGAGGGTCCACTCTGAGATAGGAGAGTCTAGTCGATCCGTTCGACGTAGAGTTCTGGAGCAGTTGCTTCCCTAGGAGCCTGTGCAGGTGACCCGGCAGGGCCACCAGTGGTGATGATGTGATGACCCAGTTGTAGATAGATGTATTAGTACCTTTCTTTTTGTGTAATAAGGTTTTATGATGATGTAAACCTCAACAGGTGTGAGGTAGTAAGTAGTTAGGTACTATCCCTATTTGTGTTGTAGGGAGGTATCATTATGAGTTAATCCCATCTTCTGTGTTTAAAATGGGATAGTAGCATTTATAAAATATACCTATATTAATCATGTAAGTCACTGAAGATTGGTGTATGAATATAAATGCAGTATTATTATGATATGTGTTGGAACATTTTAAATAGTAAATTGTCTATTTAATGTTATGTGAATCCAGTAGATTGATTTGGGAAAATGTTCTTTAAAAACAAACTTAACCCACTAATCAGGGAGAAAGACTTCCAAATCTTGGTAATTTAAAACTCTCACATAATGATCATCTGATTGTTTAAATAAAATAGCGTGTTACATGCTAAGTAATTATATGATAATAAACCCGAGTAACGTGTTAGAATTTTATTTCACTAGATAATGCCGCCCAGACGTGGACTGAGGAACCAAGAGATTGAAGAGTCAGTTAATAATGTAGCGGGAGCTCAACAAAACCCAATGCAAGATTTTATCAACATGATGGCTGAAGCCATGAGGAATCAAGCTCAACCTGCAGGAAATCAGGCGGGCAACCAACTAGTCAACTTTAAGGACTTCAAGGCAGTAGGACCGCCAGAGTTTAGAGGAACAACAGACCCGATAGAGGCCCAGACGTGGGTAAAGGAGATCGAGAAGGCCTTCGTTATTGCTAGAGTAGCAGAAGAGCAGAAGACAATTTTTGCTACCTACTTAATGAAGGATGAGGCTAACTATTGGTGGGAGGCCAACCAGAACAAAGCCGGAACTGGAATCGTGACTTGGGAAGCATTCAAGAAGTTGTTCTTTGAGAACTACTTCCCTGAGAGTACTCAAGCAAGAATGGAGATCAAGTTTTTGGAACTGAAACAAGAGAATATGTCAGTATCAGAGTATGCTGCGAAGTTCAATGAATTGGCCAGATTCGCTCCACATCAGGTGGACACAGAGGTGAGGAAAGCGAGAAGGTTTGAAAATGGACTAAAGCCGTGGATTTATAGTAAGGTAGCGGTTTTACAAATCACATCATTCACAACTCTGTTGGAGAAAGCTCTTATAGCGGAAGGAGGAAGCGAAGCTGTCTCAAAATACAATCGGGAGAAGAACAAGAAGAAAGCAGAAGGTGGGAATCAGAATGTTAGCAGTGGCGGTAGCAACAACAAGAAGCGGAAATGGAGCAGTGGGGGTAGTAATCTGGAGATGCAGCACGGAAGTGTGCAACAAAAGAAGTCGGTGTGTGGGAACTGTGAAAAAGGTCACTCGGGGGAGTGCTTGAAAGGAAAAACGGTATGTTATACATGTGGGCAAGAAGGGCATACCTCACCCAATTGTCCTAAGGTGAAGAAGGGAGGTTGCTTTAACTGTGGTGATGTGGGACATCGAATCAAGGATTGCCCGAAGAAGAAAAGCACGGATGGCGGAAATGGCAACAGGGGCAATAACACTAAGACAACCAGTGGAGGACCAGCCCAGCCAAACAAGCCTACAACACGAACATTCAATATGACAGTGCAAGATGCCGTGGCATCCAGGGAGGTGGTGTCAGGTATAATTCCGATCAATGATATAAATGCCTATGTGTTATTCGATTCGGGAGCGTCATGTTCTTTCGTATCTGATGAATTTGCTCAAAGATTAAGTTTACCTCATGAACTATTAGAACGCCCAATGAATGTAGAAGTAGCAAACAAAGAAATTATCCCTGTAGACTGCATCTATAGGAACTGTTGTGCTAATGTAAGAGGGTTTAAGCTTAACGTGGATTTGATACCGATTCATCTTGGAGAGTTTGATGTAATCCTCGGGATGGATTGGTTATCAAGTCATGGAGCGGTAATTGACTGTAAGAAAAAGTGCTTTCACCTAAAGACTCCGAATAAGTCAAAGGTGGTATTTCATGGCAGTAAATCACCGAGACAATCTTGTTGTCTGACGATGATGCAAGCAAGTAAGTTACTTAGGAAGGGTTGTATAGGTTATTTGGCTCACGTTGTGGATACCCACCGAGTCGAGGGTGAACTGGGTCAGATACCTATTGTAAGAGAATTCGTTGACGTTTTCCCAAATGAGATTCTGGGATTGCCACCAGATAGAGAGATAGAGTTTGTTATCGATTTGGCACCAGGGACATCACCGGTCTCCAAAGCGCCGTATCGTATGGCTCCGGTAGAAATGAAGGAATTGATGGTTCAACTACAAGAGTTGTTAGATAAAGGATACATTCGACTAAGCGTATCACCGTGGGGAGCACCAGTCTTATTCGTAAAGAAGAAGGATGGGTCATTAAGGCTTTGTATCGACTATCGGGAGTTGAACAAGGTCACCATTAAGAACAAGTACCCGTTGCCCAGGATCGACGATTTGTTTGATCAGTTGAAGGGGGCGAAATACTTTTCAAAAATTGATTTGAGGACTAGTTATCACCAACTGAAGGTGAGACATGAGGATGTTCCAAAGACGGCATTCAGAACTCGGTATGGACACTTTGAGTTTCTGGTAATGTCTTTTGGATTGACGAATGCACCAGCAGCATTCATGGACTTGATGAACAGAGTGTTTAAACAGTATTTGGATAAGTTTGTTGTCGTGTTCATAGATGACATCCTGGTATATTCAGAGACAGAGGAAGATCACGTTGAACATCTAAGGAAAGTGTTGGAGACGTTAAGGAGGGAGAAGTTGTATGCAAAGTTCTCCAAATGTGAATTTTGGTTACGGAGAGTGCAGTTTTTGGGTCACGTTATTGACAAGGATGGTGTTTCGGTAGATCCAGCAAAAGTAGAAGCGGTTATCAACTGGGAACAACCTAAGACACCAACAGAAATTAGGAGTTTCTTGGGATTAGCAGGATACTATCGAAGATTCATCCAAGATTTTTCACAGATAGCATCGCCGTTGACCAACCTTACTAGAAAGACAGTGAAGTTCGTTTGGACGGAAAAATGTGAACAGAGTTTCATGGAATTGAAGAAGAGGCTCAGTCAAGCACCTGTGTTGGCTTTACCGGACAACACGGGAGGATTTGTAGTGTATAATGATGCGTCACACAAGGGTCTTGGCTGTGTACTGATGCAGCATGGCAAGGTCATTGCGTACGCTTCACGTCAGCTGAAGGACTATGAGAAGGGTTATCCGACTCATGACCTGGAATTAGCAGCAGTAGTTTTTGCCTTGAAGATTTGGAGGCACTATTTGTATGGTGAGAAGTGTGAGATATATACGGATCACAAGAGTCTGAAGTATATCTTCACACAGAAAGAGCTAAATATGAGGCAGCGCCGATGGCTAGAATTGATCAAGGATTATGATTGTGAGATTCTGTACCATCCAGGCAAAGCAAATGTAGTGGCAGATGCCCTGAGCAGAAAAGACAGAGAGAAATTACTGAAGTTGACCATTCAAGAGGAATTCGTGAAAGATTTCGAATGACTTAACTTAGAGGTTAAGTATCCGATAGAGACCAACGAGAAATTATTTACAGTGGCAACGAGCCCAACTTTACTAGATAAGATTAAAGGGGCTCAAGAGAAGGACGAGGATTTCGATAACATCAAGAAGCGGTTAGCTGAAGGGGATGAATTGAAATACAAGATTGATGGCACCGGACTGCTGAGATTTGAAGGACGAATTTGGGTACCGTTAGTACCAGAACTAAGAGAAGAGATTTTGCAAGAAGTGCATAGTACGAGGTACTCGATACACCCAGGAAGCACAAAGATGTATCAAGACTTACGTCAACACTTTTGGTGGCCAAACATGAAGAGAGAGGTTGCAGAATGCGTCAGTAGATGTCTAACTTGTCAGAGAGTCAAGGCAGAGCATCAACGACCGAGTGGATTACTACAGCCTTTAGAGATTCCAGAGTGGAAGTGGGAGCACATCACGATGGATTTTGTGGTGGGACTTCTAGCAACGCAAAAGGGACACGACGCCATATGGGTGATCGTAGATCGTCTTACGAAGTCAGCTCACTTTTTGCCGATCAATATCAGGTATAGTCTGGACCAGCTAGCCAAAGTATATATCAAGGAAATTATCTCGAGACATGGCGTACCAGTATCTATTGTGTCGGATAGGGATCCGCGTTTCACGTCAAACTTCTGGAAGAGTCTTCAAGAAAGAATGGGGACGCAGCTATGGATGAGCACCGCGTATCATCCACAGACAGATGGGCAAAGTGAGAACGATTCAAACACTTGAAGACATGCTCATAGCTTGTGTGATGGACTTCAAGGGTAGCTGGGAGGATCATCTTCCATTAGTAGAGTTCGCATACAGCAATAGCTATCACGCCAGCATCGGGATGCCGCCGTACGAAGCACTGTATAGAAGGAAATGTAGAAAGCCCTTATGCTGGGATGAAGTAGGTGAACGTCAACTGTTGGGACCAGAACTGGTGCAGCAGACCGTAGAGACCATCAAGGTGATTAGAGCCCGACTGGTAGCAGCTCAAGATCGCCAGAAGAAGTATGCAGATTTACATCGCCAGAAGAGAGATTTTGAGGTGGGAAGCTATGCATTTTTGAAAGTATCTCCCTGGAAAGGTAAGATAAGGTTTGGAAAGAAAGGTAAACTAATTCCGAGATTTATTGGACCTTTCGAGATCTTGAAGAAGATAGGCGAAGTAGCGTACGAGGTAGCTCTACCTCCTGAACTGGAACATATTCATAATGTGTTTTATGTGTCAGTGCTACGACCATATAAGCCTGATTACAAGCACGTGATATCGTACGAGCCAATTCAGGTCGAAAGGGATTTGTCGTACGAGGAAATTCCGGTCAAAATTTTAGATAGAAAGGAACAGAAATTGCGAAATAAGGTTATACATTTTGTAAAAGTTCTTTGGAGGAACCACAATGCTGAAGAAGCCACGTGGGAACTCGAAGAAAAGATAAGAGAAAATTATCCACACCTTTTTGAGTAACCTTATATGAAATTTCGGGGACGGAATTCTTATAAGGGGGGGAGGATGTAATAACCGTGAACTTTAAGTCACCATATATGTATGTACATTATCGATTTTTTTTAACTTTGTGTTATATAAGGATTTAATATGTGACCACATATGTGAAGTGGTGCATGTGACAATTAACATATATACTATACTTATGGATACGTACATTTATAGATTTCATTAAAAATGAAAGCTTTGTAACCTAATTATACATTAGGTAAGACTATTAAATAACCTAAGGGTTATGGTAACACGGAAAAGTTAGTATTTAATATGTATACTAACTTAAGTGGGTAAACATAGTATTTCAAGTGACTAATAATTTTAAACCTAATTCTTGTAAATCTAATTAGGTTATGAGATAAAGTCACATGTATAAGTAATTAAACTTCATATGATTGGAAATGGAAGCCCTAAATAATCAAATTGGGTAACATTATTAAAATTGCTAGACTATGTTTAGTATATAGCCCAAAACAATTAAAGGAGAAGCCCAAAAGAAATAAATCACAATCCAATACTTAGCCCACTTGATTAGGGGTATTCTAGACATTTGATTAATCAAAATTGGGCATTTAAAATAAAAGCTAAATGGAGGATATTATGGGCTAGAGGATCCTAAGTGGAATAATTAAGCTAACTTGTCCATTAGTAAAAATTATTAAACACAAGGACAATGTTGTCAAGCTCCCATTGGTTGCCACTCCATTATGCACATTTAATCATGTCTAGCCTAATGGAAATAATAATACAAAGTTTTTACCCAATGGACAACAAAATAGTTATGGGAGGATTATTAGTGAATTGCCCATTTCATTTTGTAATCACATTTCATTCTTCCAACATCTCATTTTCTCTCCATCTTCTTCTTCTATCTTTTGCTCCCAAGCTAGCCAACTTCATAGAGAGAAAAGAGAGAGAGGGTTTTGGTTATAGAGAGAAGAGATAAGAGTGCTAGTTGTTCATGCCTCCTAAGTATATTACTTACTTTGGAAAATCAAGAAAGGTAGCAACTAAGTTAAGGTATAACTTACCTTCATCTTCTTCTTTTACTTTGTTTTGCTAGCTTGAGTTTTGATGGGGTTATATACAAATACTCAAGATACACTAGTTCTACATATCATCATGTATGGAACTAAGTAACTTGAGTGTTAGATCAAAGACTTAGAGGAAGAAAATGAGCATATGTTCTCCAAGGGTGAAAACTCTTGTTTTTCTTCCACTAAATCTTGAGTAACTCAAGTTTTACAACTTGGAATTATGATCCGTCGAAGGGGGGTACTAGATACATGAGTTATGTAGTAAACCCAAGTGATAGAACACAAATCTAGCAAATTTTAAAACTTTTGAGACTATTTTTCCCAAAACAGTCCGCTTTTCATGTTGAGGCTTTGAAAAACCTAAATTAGCTACTGATCCGTTTTTCATGAGGCTGTTTCAGTCAGTTTCTTGTCTTTTAAAAATCTGGGAAAAATCACAGAGGTACCTTGAGAAGTTATGTACATGCAGGAAAAAGAACGGACACGTTTCGAGTTATATATTGTGCGTAATGACTATTTCCGTAAAGGACTCCGAAATATTAACCTTCGAATGTCTCACTGTGTATACACTGGAAAATTCTTAAATTTTTACAGTAGCTTCATATATGTTACGAGAGCATACCCTGAAAATTTTAGAGTTTTCTGAGCAAAACTCAATTTATGAAAAATGGGGCAAGATTCGAGTGTTTTAGACACTTTAAAAATAGTAAATCATTTTCTAAAATTCCAGAAAAATTAGGAGATCATTGTGGGTTTATATTCTGTCAAAATCCAGAAGTTGAGAATTTTTGGAATCAGTTTGTTAGTTTTCCTAAAAATGGTTAAATTATGAATAAAAAGAAATATATAGTTAAATGATGTCTTTAATGAGAAAAATGTGTTTTTTATGCTTGAAGGCTCATAATATATTATATCATGACTATCTTAGGGCATGTTGGTAATTTATAATAATAAATATTATTTATGACCTTTTGTGGATATTAAATAAGGGGTTAATAAAGGATGAACAATTAGAATAAATTATTTATTAATTTAGTAAATCATTGGAATATTATTATAATATTAATAATATTATAATATGATGTTGTTAAGTAAATAAAAATATTAAGATTAAAATTTTATTAAAATATTATTAAATAATTAATAATATTAGATTAAGATATTAATCCTAGATTAAAATGTTATTAAAAGATTAATAATATTAGATTAAAGTATTATTATTATTAAATGATTAAAATATTATTAAATAATAATATTCGAGATTAAATAAAATGTTATTAAATATAATAACATTAGTAAAGGAATAAAATATTATTAAATGATTAATAATATTAGTAGGTGAATAAAATATTAGTAAATGATTGAAAGTATTATTAATTTATTAATGATGTTAAAGCATAAGTAAGATATTATTATGGTAATAATATTAATGCATGATTAAAATATTATTAAGAGGATTAATAATATTAGTAAGGTATTGAAATATTACTAAGATAATAATAATATTAGTAAGGTATTGAAATATTACTAAGATAATAATAATATTAGTAAGTGAATGAAAGTATTATTAGTAAACCAATAATACTAGAAGGTGAATTAAATATTATCTAAGTTAATAATATTATGTGAATTAAAGGTAGTCGTTAATTAATAGTAACACTATCTAGACATGATAATGTTTATAAGAACTAAATGTAATGTATAATATCTATGTGATTACATAATCTAATGTTATGCTTTGACTAATTGAAAGATTAATTTATAGGTCTCTCAAAGGAAGATAATTTAACTGCATAGTGGATAGAAATTTAATTTCGTTGCCGTAACCTACGATCGAGGCAAGTTTCCTAACTCAAGCTCGAGTTATTATTTTCAAAGCATGTTAGTGAATAATTATTGATGATTATTCACGTCTATATTGATTATTGAAATTCGCACTTTGTGCAATTGAATTCCGTCCTGCTGCTATTGAACTGTGAATTAAATTAAAGTTCTTCATTTATGAACTGTTTATGAAATAGATCTATGCTAATTGTATCAGCTAGATCAAGCATGTCTAAATTTGTTAAATCAAATGTGTTTTAAATAACTGTTCTTATTAAATTGATATAGTAAGAACTCTTGACTGAGAAAAAGACGAATTTGATTAAGGCATGATATCAATGCCAGATTATTAAGTGTTTATGCATAAATCACGAGGTATGAAAGGTTGATCCCCTTGAATACCAAAACTTATTAAGAGGTCCAGTTTAATCACTGAGCACCTTAGCAAATGTTCATGGTTATTCAAAACCACTCAGTTCATGTTATTCAATTATCGAATATTCAATTGTTGATTATTAATTCATGTTCCTTCACAATCTTATATTATTGTTGAACATTGAACGCAATATTTCTTTCTAAGTCATGATATATCTCCCTTGTCTATATAAACTTGTGAAGCAAATTAGTTGCTTACTCTTGCTATATCATGACATCTATTTCAGTTAAGCCCGAAGGATCCAACACGAAGGACAAGGGCAAGGGCAAGATCCAGGAGTAATTTAGACTGGATGTCAATTTAGTTATTATCTGATGGAATTTCTTAAGTAAACTATTTGTATGATAAATGGTGTATTTAAAGTTAAGGTTATGGAGACCTTGGGACCGTGTTATGAGACTTTATTATAATGAACAATGTATGTTTATTATTTCGTAATAGTTATAGAATACTTATGATAATGATAGATCGTGAGCACCGAATCTGAGGTTAGAGAACCTGGATTTGGGGGTGTCACATACTCCACCATAGACCTCATCCATGTGTCTCTGAGCTTAATCCTTATCCAGGCATTTGAGAAGGCCTAGTCCTGCATCTCTCATGTAGAGTGCATCTCCGCTCAGGTAAAATTTCATGGTTAGTCAATGAATTCGCCTTTTCTCAGTCAGGCTCGCCTCAGCGGGTGTAGATCCATCTCGCAAGTACTCCTTGATATGCTGACACCAACGTTGTTGGATGGGAGGTAGCTCATTCGATACTTCTCCAACATAGTTCCCATAGGCTGGTACCTTTTGCAGGGCTAATGTGACGCTTAGCATGTGTTCCTTGTCAGGTAGGTGAATCAAGGAGGCCAAAGTTGCTAATGCATTTGCGAAGTCATTCCTATTACGAGGAATGTGTAGAAAGGAGATCTCTTCGAACTTCAAAGCCATCTGTAAAACTTACCGATGGTAAGGCAGCAAATGTAGCTCTTTGGTTTGATAGATTCCCGTGGATTGTTTGATTACCAACTCTGAATCCCCAAAGACAGTTAACCGCCTGATGCCCATTGAACGGGCAAGTTTTAGCCCCATGATATAGTCTTCATACTCAGCTGTGTTGTTGGTACATACAAACTGCAATTTGACGGCGACATGATACTGTTCCCCCATACCGAATACTAGCTCTATATTAACAGCTCCATCGAAATACATGTTCCCCCAGAACCTTCTATATTAACAGCTCCATCGAAATACATGTTCCATGTTTGACATATATCGTACTGATAGTGTTGCTGAATTGCCATTACCCCTTCATCGGGGAAGTATGTTTCCAAGGGTTTGAAATCCCCTGAAGGTACAGCGGCCAGTTGATCTACAATTCCTTGACCTTTAATGGACTTTTGCGTCACATAAACAATGTCAAATTATTGCAGAATCAACTACCATCTGGACAGTCGACACTTTAGTATGGGCATTGAACACATACTTGAGAGGATCCACGTGGGATATGAGATGGGTTGTGTGCCCATGGAGGTAATGTTGTAACCTCATGGCAGCCCATGCTAAAGTATAACACGTCTTCTCAATCAGAGTGTACTTGTGTTCATTGCTGCTGAATCTTTTGCTGAGGTAATAGATAGCTTGTTCTCGGCCTCTATCGTCTTTCTAACCCAACATGCAGCCTATGATATTGTCACTTATGGATAGGTACATGAACAGGGGAACATCATCCCTGGGTGATACCAAAATAGGAGCTTTGACTAGCTGATCTTTGATTATAAGGAAGGCCTTCTGGCACTTATTATTCCATTTCATGGAGGAGTTCTTCCTTAATAGTTTGAAGATAGGCTCACAAGTTGCTGTGAGTTGAGAAATGAACCTACTAATGAAGTTGACTCTTCCCAAAAATCCTCGTATTTTCTTCTCTGTCTGAGGAATGGGCATTTTTGTAATGACCTGGATTTTGGTGGGATCCAGCTCAACCCCTTTATGGCTGACTAGGAATCCTAGCAACTTACCTGATTTAATGCTAAAGGCGCACTTGGCTGGATTCAACTTCAAGTTGTACTTACGCTACCTGTTGAAAAGCTTTTTGAGATGGTCTAAGTGGTCTTGCTCCCTTCAGGATTTGAGAATGATGTCATCCACGTAGATCTCTATCTCCTTATGCATTAAGTCGTGGAAAAGAGCCATCATAGCTCTCTGATAGGTAGCTCCGGCATTGATGAGGCCGAACGACAATCGTCTATAGCAAAAGGTTCCCCAAGGCGTGATGAAATCAGTTTTCTCACTATCCTCCTCAGCAACCATGATCTGATGGTACCCCGCGAAGCAATCGGCGAAGGAGTACATTCCGTATTGAGAAGTATTATCAATGAGAATGTGGATAAATGGCACGGGAAAGCTATCTATAAGGCAAGCTTTATTCAGATCCTGATAATCCACGCAAACTCGCACCTTTCCTCCAGGCTTAGGCACGTGAATGATGTTGGATATCCATTCAGGATATGTGGACACCATAATAATACCAGCTTGAAATTATTTCACAATTTCTTCTTTCACTTTTAAACTCTACTCAGGTTTCAATCGCCTGAGTTTTTGCTTGACTGGCTTGAATCCCTCTTTGATTGGAAGGCGATGAAGGAAAATATCAGTGGACAAACCCACCATGTCTTCATGAGACCATGCAAACACATCCTGGAATTGGGTTAGTAACGTAACCATGACATTCCTCTGGTTTGGGGTAAGGTCTGAACCAATCTGGATTAACTTAGGGTTTTCTAAGGTTCCGAGATTGAAAGAGGTGGTTTGATCAAGGTTGGGTTTGGGTTTGTCTTCGACCCATTCTTTGATCTCCGGAGGCACCTCAATGTCCTCTTGTATTTCCATCAAGTCTGAGTCCAACTTTTCATCAAAGTTACAATCCTTGTGGAGAAGAGGCATCTTATCAGCAAGTACAGGCACATCTAAGTTCAGAGTCCTAAAACAAAATATGATTTCACTTAATATATATGAAACTGTTTAATTATACAAAGAGTTAGCATGTACGGACAAAATAACTACTAATACTGTACAGAAAAGAAAGCAGTTATGATATCTACAGGACAAAAAGAAGTCCTGCCCATTTTACCCTTGTCGACCAATGCAAGAAGTGCTGCTCCAATTGGCAAGGGCAAAGTCCTGATGGACAGCAGTGATGGAGGGATTGTCATCGTCCTCCTTCTCCCGAATGATGACCATTATGTTTGGGCAATCATCGTCTGGGTGTATCTGTTTGTATGTTCATCATGGACAATGATGCGTATGCCTGACATCATTTAGACGATGTCTTGTTTGATCTTTCGTTCCTCTTCTTCCACCTTGGGATCTGGAACAAAGACTTCCTTATCCTTTACCGGTATCGGCTTGGGAAATAACACAGCCATTATGTTGGCTGGCACCTTTATCGGAGTTTGTGCATACTCTGGATTTACAGATGGAGATAATAACCGTGTGGCTGAAGTGGAAGGAATCTGCTAATGCTTATGTGGATTCCTTTGACTAGAACTGGCAGAATAGCCTAGTCCAGCTGTCCCAGTTTGACTGGACACTTGGATTGGGTGCTTAATACCCTGATGCTCTTTACCCAGCCCTTGTCCCGACTGGTGTCCCAATGACATCATTTCTTGAGTAGCTGCCATAACTTCGGCAGAAATCTTGGGTACGGGAAATGGCGTCCCAATAGAATGATATTGAGTGTTGCTTACTTCCAAAGCATGAAAACTGACCGGCTCAACATTGGAATTGACACTGATGAGTGGCATGTCACCCTGTTGAGGAAATTTCGGTTCAGCGTTGACTGTGACTAGGCTATTGTTGATAATGTATTTAAGTTACTGATGAAGAGTGGAGGGGACTGCCTTGGCCATATGAATCCACGGTCTCCCTAGAAGCAGGTTGTATCCTGTATCTATTTTGAGCACGTGGAAAGACACACAAAATGTATGAGGACCAATCTCAATTGGCAGCTCAATCTCTCCGACTGAATTCCGGCAGGATCCATCAAAAGCTTTGATGATTGTATGACTACTTCGGATCTGCTTGAGATTGACATTCATCTTTAGTTATGTAGCATAAGGACAGATATTCAGAGATGAACCTCTATCTATCAAGACTCCAGCTAACATGTATCCCGAGGGCAAAACCGTAATGTGTAACGGCTTGCAATGACCGGTCCCTTCGGGCGGTATGTCATCATCAGTGAAAGAGATCACATTGTTGTGGAAAATGTGATCAACCAGATGTTGAAAATTTCCCACATCCACTGATTTTGGCAAGTAGGCTTCTTCCAAAACCTTTAATAGAATCTTCCGGTGATCCTCGAAAGTTAAAACTTAGTCTAATATTGAAATTTGATGTGGAGCTTCTCTTAAGCTTAAAACCACCTTGGCTTCATTATGACTCATAGCACGGAGGAATTTTTTAATCTTCTCAATGGGAATTTTCCCCTTTGATTTAATAGCAGGCTTCATCACCCGTTGGGGAAGATATAGTGGATTTTCCTTTGACACTGCAGCAGTTGTATGAGATGTGGATCCTTTAGTTTCTCCATAATTCCAGGGAACTTTTTGTAAGCTGATAACAGGATATTGTGGTCAGAATGGCAGGTTGATTGGCTCTGGAGCAGCCACTTTCAAAGGATTGTTAATTCCTTTGAGTTGAATTATGAATGGTTTAATAGTCCTATCAGTCTCAGTGGATATAACTGCTACCAGTCCTTTCCATTTGGTAGGATAAATATTTTCACTCTCAATAGCACGGTATCGTTGTCTGCCATTTGTAGGAGACCACTATCTATTAGATTCTGAATAAGGTGGCGGAGTGCCCAGCATTCTTTCGTGCTATGATCGCGAGAATGGGAATGATACTGACATACTCCATCAGGATTAAACCGTCCTGAACGGGGATTAATTGGAGGTAGAAGGAATGTGATTCTTCCTTCATTGATTAGCATCTGAAGTATCTCTTCCATAGGTTGGCCCAGGTATATAAATTCCCTTCTATTGGCAAAATCCCGATGGGCTTTGGCAGTTGCTCTCTTCGTCACTTTGTCCTCCAATGTTTCATATTTTGAAGGTGACGAGGGAGTATTCATAATCAAGGGAAGGAGACTAGTATGCTCCTGGCTAATTAATTGGCGTGTGACTTGATGCTGATAGGTCACCAGTTCGGCCAATTGCTCAATTTGCTTACACAGAGCTTTAACCTTCCGTTCTATCGTAAACTGGAACTTTGCATAATCCCACTTGTCAACACCATCTTTGATGCTCTGAGATGCTTCACAGTTGAAATTAGAACTCTGTCCATTGCTCCAATTAATCATGTTGACCTCTTCCTCTTTGTGTAGAGGAAGAGGTTTGTCTTGCACGTGAGGTTAATCTGGTTTGGTAACCACGATCTCACTATTGTCTATAAAATCTTGGATCTTGTGTTTCAAGGCCCAACAATCTTGAGTATCATGAACAGGTGCCCCGACATGATAAGCACATTTTCGAGCAGCATTGAAACCCCTCCCATTAGGGCTGGCTGGTGGGAGAAGATGTGTGATTTTCTTCTGAGTTTTCAGAACAGTGAGAATGTTCTCGAGTGAATCCCCTAGGGGTGTGAACATTCGAGGGCGTTTGACTTCTCCACCTTTTGGCATTGGAGGGTTTGAAGACTGTGCTTAAAAAGTAGTGTAATTTTTCCGTTGGATAAGCATATTTTGATTGCCTTTCTGACCCTGTAGTATCAGGAAAACATCCTCCTCTTTCTTTTTATGGACCCTCCGGGGGTTGTTTCCATAATTTTCGGATTGGATGTGCTCAGCAACAGCTTTGAGAGTGGCTAGGTCTTGAATCTTTCTTGACTTCAATCTCATCTCAGCCATTTTTCCATGTTTGATCATTTCAGAAAATGGTTTACCAATGCCAGCTAAGACTCTTTCATAGAAAGGAGCTTCTTGTATGTCAATAAAGGTTATAACCATTTCTGACTCTTTCATAGAGGGAATCACTTGAGCAGGGAGGCGCCTCCACCTTTGAGCATACTCTCTGAAAGACTCATTGGACTATTTCTTAACCTTGGTAATCTGGTACCGGTCAGGAGCCATCTGAGACTGGACACTGTATTGTGTGAGGAAGGCGTGAGTTAGCTCTTCCCAGCTATAAATCTTTGAGTTGTCTAATCTGGTATACCACGAACGGGCTTCTCCAGTCAGACACTTTTGGAACAACTGCATTATGAGCTTCTCGTCCTCTGCATAAGATCCAAGTTCTCTAATGAACACCTTCAAATGGGTGTAAGGATCTCCTAACCCGTCATACTTTTTGAAGTCAGGAGTTTTAAACTTTTCTGGATAATGAACACCAGGGAGTATACAAAGATCGGCATAGGAGACACTCCAGTGTGCTCCAATTCCTTTGATAGAATGAAGGGTTTCTTCCATTTGAAGAACTTTCTTTCTGATGTCACCGGTGTCTGGATCTTCTGTGAGATGGGCGGCATCATGACTTTTGTTGGTCGTATCCAACTGCATTTCAGGTACTGTAATGGCGTTATCAGAACCTTGGGTTCCTCCTTATGCAGAGGATTCAGCATGTACGAGTATCTTCATACCCTGAGTAGATTGATGTAGATCTTTAAGTAGAACAACCAAATTTATAATTTTTTTACTTAATCCATCAAATTCTTCACGAGAAACTGGATTAGACTGGTCAGATGAAGACATGATTGGCTGTAGGCTCGCGGCCTTTTTGCACTTTGACCGGGTAATAGGTCCGACTGCTTTCCTGCGACAAAACTTGCATAGTTTAGTTTTAGGGATTGTGTAACTGTTTACATGCTATGTGATGTGTCCATTTTAGGATTGTGATCCTGCAAAACGGATGTTAGCTGTTTGTAATACAGGATAACATGTTAATTTAAATATATATATATGCACATATTTCTTCATATTTCTCATTAAATGGAGATAAATATGGAATGTAAATTACAAATAATTGACTTTACAAGTAATTTGAAATGAGAAAGCATGAAGAGACTTCCTTCAGCATTTAGTTTATCAGAGGCTGACCTATCTTAGGTTTCTCTCGCGGCTTTTTGGCATGAAGGTTCCCAAATCATCGCAATTTACTAAACGGGAAGTTAATTCGGTCTTTCAACTGAAACGAATTTTGGTGGTGCCTTTCCTGAGCCTCGTTGGAATTAGTCTTCCTACGAGTCTAGTATTCAAACACCGACAGGATAGCCTCTTGGTGGAGGAACCACATAGCATACATTCACATACAACGTGTCTCACCGTTTATGAAAATGATGACATGTGCGAAGCACTAATATCACAGATAGATATATTGTAGTGCAGTAAAAAAATGCATTCGTACACATTCATCATAAATGTAAATGCAACATCCACACACAAGCATATAACAGTTTTGAAAAGCTTGTAATAACGGCTTAAGTCCTCTTACTGGTGTCCCCACACTACTACAAAATATCAAATAGGCAACACTTAAACCACAACGTTTTTTATAAAAACGTTGTGGTATTTTTTTCGACAACGTTTTTAAAAAAAACGTTGTAGAAAAGTATGCAAAAACGTTATCTATTTAATAAGAGCAATTTTTGGTTTTAAATAGATAACATTTTTTTTCAAAAAACGTTATCTATATGGAAAACACAGAGCTTAAAAAAATCACGCACAAGTGAAATAATTTTATAATAACTATCACTGCTATTTCATTTTCTCCCATTTGCCCTAGCCCGCTCCTAGTCTCTCAGACACGAGATCTGAATCCTCACTCCTCAGCGACCGAAAACGAGACTTCGAAGGGATAAAGACATGCGAAAACAACCGCCACCGCACTCCCTCTCCTGGCGAGAGCAGCGAGAAGGACAGGCGGTGGTATGCCGTCGCGGTGGATCTGAACAAAAAAAAAATCGATAATCCTCCTATTAATGTTTTGGCTCTTCCAAGTAAGCTATATATATATATATATTTGTATTTATAAATCGATAATTATAGGTTGAATCGATTGATTTAGTAAGATAAGTCTTTGGTTTTGTTTTATTGTAATGTTGATTTGATGATTTTGTGTTTTCTTAGTTCTTGCTGGATTAAAGGAGAAATTTACTGAAGCTATGAAGAGAGAAGATGTTAAAGCTATTGTTTTGACTAGTAGAATTTCATAATTTTAGCTGAATTGAAGTCGATTTGACTCTTAAAAGGCTTTTTTAATGATATTTTTTGGCATTAACTTGATTTGTAGGCAAGGGAGGAAGGTTTTCTGGAGGTTTTGATATTGGTATTTTTTAGAGCATTCATAAAACAGGTATGAGTAAATTTGTTTTGTATTTTTAATTGAGGCGGTGGTAAATCTAATTTCAAATTTGTAGTATAATTTTTTAGAATTGACACTGGGTTGGGTTTACTTGTTACTTTACATGATACACATTTTAAAATAAAATAAAAAAGTGTATTGTTTCGTATTTATATTGTTAGTTGACATTCATTTCTGACTTTTTAAATGGTGTGTTGAATGACTCATTGTGGTGTTATTGTACTTGCAGACTTCCAGTTGAAGTTTAATGCTGGAATATTATTGGATACTCATGTTGTAGTAGAAAACTCTGCAATTGAACTCACCTTTATGTCTCTTAACTTGTAGGTTCTTATGAAGCAAGCTGGTCTAAAGCTCCAATTTATGTAATGTGATGTTTCCTTGATATTCATCTTTTCTATTTCTTTTGTATTATATTGTCCAAGTGTTTCTAAAGGTTTCTATATCATTATCTTCTTCAATTTCATAGAAATTAGTTTTCCTGGAAGAGAGAATAAAATTGTAGAAGTCATGCCAAGATTACCCTATCAACATGAGTATAGAATTGTGTGGACATGTATGAGTACCTACAGACTTGAAGTAGAAGGGAAAAAAATAGGCAAGCATCACCTAGGCAGTGGGGCGGCAGCCGCGGTACTGTCTAGAGAGCCTTCGGAGAATGAGTGAGCTAAAATCCCTTCTCAAGTCATGAGAGTGGTATTTAATATAAAGGGGCAACCCCCATTTGACTGGTATCCCTTCTCAAGCTATCGTGTTTGGATTTTTGTTTTCGGTGACTGCAGGTTACCAAAGCTCTGAGAACCCATCCACATTTAAGGTGGCTTGTGTTAGTAATGGAGGGTATGTGTAATATTATATTTGCTTTGTCATTTTTGATTAGTGGTTAATGGTGAAAATTTAGGTATTTAGTGAAAAATTGTGTATGGTACTAGAAATTACACCAGGATATATAGGTCTGACTCAAAGTTGACTAGGAAACATATATGGAAGAACAAAGTGAGATGGTGTTCATATAATTGACTATGCCCTTCCTTTGCATGTTTAATGAATTAAGACTGACAAGTGATATATGGATAACTATCACCTCTTAGCTTTAGATATGCTTTGAACTGTTCATGAAGAATGACACAAGTTTTTTTATTTTGCTGTTGGTAAAAACAGTTAAGTTGTTTATGGTATAAAATGTCAGGAACCCAATTGTTATGGACTAAACATCTGAGGGTAGACCTACCCTATTGTTAAAAGTCATAGTTTAATGTAAAGAGTTTTACCTAAGATAATAGGCTTTTTAGTTAGAAAGTTTTTGACAAGAGAGTTACAAGGCTTCGACCCCTGTTTTTGACTCAGACCCGCTTTATTTTTTTCAATGTGGTTCTACCTTCTACAATAATATTGATGAATCTCAATGCAAGAGTTGTGCAGTCTAGTACTTGGCGTTAAATTTTTTGTTTTTTGTACAGTCTAGTACCTTCTATAATTTTTTGTTTTTTGTACCGTTGATAATATTACCTTCATTACCTTGACATGTTGTATGTTTTTGAATTTTCCAAAATTTTAAGACATTTGAATTAGGATGAAGGGGGTGTTGTATAATTATCTTTATATTTGCACTTAAAACTTCTATTTTTTAGTACTGCACAAAAGGTGTTCTGGCTAATTATTTGGCTCTGATCAGGTCGGAGCTCCTGCTCGTGTTGGTTTGGTCGCTCCAGTTGATGTGGTGGTTCCACCAGGAAACACTGGCCTCGACCCCTCTCAAACATCCTTCTTCCAGGTATTAAATTCATCCTATTGTATTGAGTAGATCCTTCTTCTACTTTCAAACCTTTTATTTCTTACTGTCATATTATCACCCTCCAGGTGCTGAACATTCAACTAAGATTAACAAGGGTACTGTGGAAATTATCACCCCAGTCGAGCTTATCAAAAAGGGTGACAAAGTGGGTTCATCTGAGGCTGCTCTGCTTGCAAAACTTGGGATCAGGCCCTTTTCTTATGGTCTTGTTGTCCTATCTGTTTAGGACAATGGATCAGTTTTCAGCCCAGAGGTGCTTGACCTGATGAAGATCTCACTGCGAAGTTTTCTGTGGGAGTTTCCATGGTCACTTCCCTATCATTGGCCCTTTCATACCCAACCCTGGAAATTGCACTCCACATATTCATCAATGCCTACATGTTTTGGCAATTGCTCTTGAAATCGGGTACTCTTTCCCACAAGCTGATAAAGTTAAAGAGTACCTCGCGGTATGTACTGTTAATTAGGGGTTGCTATTCGTAGTTAAACCAATCCTTTTACTTCTTTTTTTTTGTTTTAACCCGACTTGCATTCTTTTGTGCATTGTGTATACAGGATCCAAGAAAGTTTACATCTGTTGTGGCGCCAGCCGCAACTACTGATTCTGGTGCGGCACCAGCTGCTGCTGCTGCTGTGGAAGAGAAAAAGGAAGAGCCTGCTGATGAATCTGTTGATGACCTGGGTTTCAGCCTTTTCGACTAGGTTTCTGTTTGTTATGAACTTTATGTTTGAACTTCCAAGTTTAGGGTGGTGATTTCTGTGTTAAACTGAGATTTTAGATTGTTCTGAATTGTTGGGTTTGTGTTTTTAGATTAAACTTTTGTTTTTGCTTGTTATCTTCTGACTACTGCAGTGAATTTTGGTGTAATGTGAAATTATTGAAAAAAAGGCTTACTGACATCCAGAAGGTAGTACTCAGCTAGGTACCTTGAGGTCCACTGTATTAGAGGCTGAATACTATGTAGTTTGGACATTGTCAATATGAGCACTACTCTAGTATGTAAATGTACTTCATGGTATTCATTGTTAATATACGAGCAGATATAAATTTCATGGCATTAGCATATTGCAGGTGCATTGGTAATATAGGTGAACCACATTCTTTTTTTTCTTTTTCTTTTTTTATCTACAACATTTAAAAAACGTTGTCTGATATACTAAACAACAACGTTTTTATTCAAAAAAACGTTGTGCAATGATACCTACTACAACGTTTTTAAGCATCTGTTAATTTTTAAAAAACAAATCTACACCGTTTTTTCCTAAAAAACGTTGTGTATTGTGCTTAACTACAACGTTTTTAAAACGTTGTGTAAGGGTGTCAAATAGATGACACCCTTAACCACGACGTTTTTCTGACTGAAACCACAACGTTTTTTCCGCGTTGTCTATTTAATGTTTTGAAGTAGTGCTAGCAGAGTCGCCACCTGTCGACGTCGAGATTTTTATTTGTGCCGTTTCGTTACCTATTTTTTTGTGTTACATGTTAGGTGAGATTTGTTTGAAAAAATAAGTGAAAAAGGTCCGACATGTATAATGTCGACGATGGACTATTAAGAGTCGCCAGTTGGTTTTTTAACTGGTTGTACCAACACAACGAAGAAAAGGTTTGCACATTGACCCAGTGATGTGACACTGCTAAACGGGTCTGTGAAACTGAGATTCATTAGGGTTCGAGAACTTGCTTATGTGGAGGGAAGGTGTTAGGCACCCCCCAACATCTGTGTTGCCACAGTGACCGCCACTTTTCAAGAAACTGTTATGTGTGTGTGTGTGTGTGTGTGAGTCAATGTGCTGTTATTTAGAAGTAGTGCTATGCCTCGTTCGCACCTATATACATAGGGTTTGAATTTGTATAAAAATTCAATTTTAAACAAGATATAGCAGTGAGGCTTTGTAAAAAGAGGTTTTTTCAAACCTTGTGCTCAATAGTAATTGAGGCCTTTGATACTTCCATTTTATTCAGTGTTCAGCTTGATTGCTTTTATTTTTGAGATGCGAAGCATCTTTGAGAAAATAATGTACAAAGCGGTGCCAAACTCCTCATGGGTATGGAAACCCTCGGAGGAAATCTGAACACCGGGAATAAATTTACAAGCTGCTTACAGCTGAAAAAGGTCCATCACGGGAACCGAATCTAGATTCAGTGGATTGAATATGTGATCACATGATTCCTAGGCTCACATGATGCCGCAATTGATATAAACGTAGTAAGGCTGTATATATATATATAAGCTGTATATATATATATATATATATATATATATATATATATATATATATATATATATATATATATATATACAGACATGATCGACCACCACGAAGCACCTCCATGGGGGATCAAAAATGTAAATAAAGATGTAAAAGTGATCAATCGCCACGGAGGAAACTCCAGGAGGGACGAAATGTACAAAAAACTGTAAAGACGGTCAACCGCCACGAAGTAAACTCCAGGCGGGACGAAATATATATATATATATATATATAAATATATATATATATATATATATATATATATATATATATATAAAAGCGTGTAAACGCACCGGATATAAAATCCAGGCTCATCGGACAAAGTCCAACAACCGTTAATATATGCAAGTATATATATATATATATATATATATATATATATATATATATATATATATATATATATATATATATATATATATCACGGACCGAAGTCCGGGCCTACACACGCAACACGACTCTCAACGTGAAGAATACTGTGTGCAAAGATGAAGAGAAAGGATTTAAAGTGTGTAAGAAGGCTTACAGTGGGCTACCAAAGCAGACTTCAATAACTTGAAATGGATGAACACTCGGCTCTTGCCGGTAAAAAGTAGCTATATATGAGCTTACAAGTGTTTAAAATGAAAAAACACTCAGTTTAGGGTGTATACAGAGCAAATTAGACATGACTTCCTCGCCTTTTCTCTTTTTAAAATGGCCACCCCAAACCATTTATTTATAGAGGGGGGAGCCGCAGGTGTACCTGCGACTGCCCGGGGTGCCCCGGGCTTCGTGGGTCCCGTCATCTCGAAGTACGTGCATGCATGCAACGTGATGTCTACTCGAACTTTTAGAATTACAATCTAGGCATTCGACTGAGGTATGTAAGACCTATTTCGGACCGCCGTTGTCGAGAGTTACGCAATGACATGGGATTAGAGGTTGTACGAAGTCAGGAAGATGGGACGATGCCCTCTGGTCTTCAAGTTTCAAATTCTATCCGTTACCCTGCGTAATAGTCACCTGGGATTGGTTTTCCTTCGCTTTGTGGGATATTGATGTGTAGAAATGTATGTTTGAAATGTTGAGACGGCGTGATGTGGCGTCAAGGTGGCAAGATGACGACTTTGCCCCTCACCGGGGTTATCTCCAGTTTGGGCTGATAAAGTAGACATTGCTCAGGGTTATCTCTGAGATTGGACTGCTGCAAATGTTAAAGGTCCTCAGTGTCATCTCTGAGGTGTTCCTATCTTCCTGGTGTTATTGCCAGGTTTTGTACTGAGTGCCTCGGTGTAAGCGCCGAGGTTGACGTTGATTGCATGCATTTGAAACTAACATTTTTGGGGTTATCTCCGGAACTGCAACTGCCTTCCTTGGGGTTATCTCCAAGTTTGGAATCTGCTATTCCCAGTGTTGAGACTGAATATCTCAGGGTTATCTTCGGGATGAATCGGTCTTCTCCGGTAGAATTTTCGGTATTGAAACTGCAAGCCTCGGGGTTATTGCCGAGGTTGAAACTGTTGCTCCCGGTGTGTGTTCCGGGGTTAAGACTGAACTTCTGGTAGTATCCGGACTAGATGTGAGCTGTCTTCCAGAGTTATCTCTGAAAGACGAATTTGCCCTCCTACAATGTCAGTAACAGGTGTGCAGAAAATTTTGAGTGTTTACACAAACATTATGCATAATAAAATATAATATATTCAATTTTTCATAAAAAAACAAAACTTATTATAATATATATATATATAGACTGAGATAACTTCTCTCGATTATTTTGAAAAATGGGTAAGTGGGGGTCTATATAATAAGCCAAATTTTCAACAAATACTTCATAAAAATTTCCTCTATTTATCTCAATTCACTTGGCTTTACAAAACACATTTTTGAACAACAATTATTCATCATTTATAACTTGCAATATTAACAACCAGATCATTCCCAGGAAAGAGGGGGCTTTCCGATAAGAATTTCTCCCTATTGGCGCGTAATTAGGTGACCAAACCCCTTTCCTCGACAGAACTTTCTTGACATTGTCAATAATAAAAATAATAATATGAATAACTTTGTTGTCTCAATTATTGATTTAATAATATAAAATATTATAACAATAATTAAATTAATAACGTGAGATACTATGCAGCAATTACTGTGACAATAATTAAAATAAACTGAGTGACTTCTTATGTAAGCATCAATAATCAATATCGTATGCTACTATGCAACCACGCGTATTACTGTACTTTTCATCACCGGGCATTTCGACAGTTAACGGTACAACTTTCGTCGTTATTTTTATAAAAAGATATTTCTGTTGCTTTCTAACTCCGACAGTAATTCTGTTGTGGGGTCCACCAATGATTGTGTCGTCGTACGAATATTCCCTGATAAAACGAATATTCCCCGACCAATCGAATATTTTATGACAACTTGCTTACTTTGCAAAATTTATAAATATTATCGACAACTATAACATTATATCAAATCCACACCTTAATATTCAAAAGGATATTTAGAGAAAATTATTCTTTATTCATAAAAGTTGGGATCTTAAAACCTCCCCTTCTTATAAAATTTTATCCTCAAAATTGGGGTACGTACCTGGTATGTCGAAGAGGTGAGGATACATTGATTTCATTTCAGATTCTAACTCCTAGGTCATTTCCTCAACATAGTTGTTTCTCCACAAAACTTTGACTTGAGGTATAACCTTGGAGGGTAGAATATGTTCCTTCTTATCCAAGATTTTAACAGGTACCTCTTCATACGTTAAATCTTCCGTTATTTCGTTCGGTTCTAAATCAATAATGTGGTTTGGGTCTTCCACATATTTACGTAACATAGATATGTGAAAAAAGTTATGAACACGAGACATACTTGGCGATAAGGCGAGTCTATAGGCCATAGTTTTTACTCGATCGAGGATTTTGAATGGCCCAATGAATCGAGGAATGAGCTTTCCTCTCTTTCCAAATCTTGTAACTCCTTTCCATGGAGCAACACGTAACAACACATGATCATCAACATTGAATTCCACGTCCCTTCGATGAAGATTAACATAACTCTTTTGTTGATCTTATGAGGTTTTTATACGTTGTCGGATGATTTGAATCTTTTTCGTTGTCATGCGTACCAATTTCGGTCCCAACAACGTTGCTTTACCCACCTCATCCCAGCATACTGGAGAATGACACTTGCGTCCATACAACGCTTCAAATGGAGCCATGCCAATACTTGCTTGATAACTGTTGTTGTAGGAGAATTCCACCAATGACAAGAACTTGTCCCAACTTTCTTTGAAGTCAAGGACACAGAGTCTTAATAGATCTTTCAAAGTTTGAATAGTGCTCTCCGACTGCCCATCCGTTTGAGGATGATATGCCAAACTGAATCGTAAATCCATGCCCATAGCTTTTTGTAAACTAACCCAAAATCATGAAGTGAATCTCGGGTCTCGATCAGAAACTATGGATACTGGCATACTACGTAGTCTTACAATCTCATTTATGTATATACGAGCAAGACGTTCAAGTGAATAAGTTTCTCGTATAGGTAAGAAATGAGCAGACTTTGTTAATCTATTAACAATGACCCAAATTGCATCTATGCCTTGAGAAACCTTGGGAAGACCAGTAACAAAATTCATGGTAATGTGCTCCCACTTCCATTTTGGAATGTCAAGTGGTTGTAATTGTGACGCCCCCAAAATAAGTATACATCACCCATTCTGAGTCGCCAAATACATGGTACAAAAATAAATACAACTTCATTAATACAATTATCGTGCAAATACGACAACACATATATAGTGAGTTTAAATACAAATATTATCTTCTAGACAATATCCACACTCAAATATGTCCTCATTACAATTATTATCACACTATTTTATAAAATAGTGAGGACTGCTAACACAACTGACTGGAAACATCACTCCACACCCCGACTAGTTCCCGCTATATTCTCGCCTCCTGAGAAAAATGGAACAAAAAGGAAAAGGGTGAGCTCAACTAGCCCAGTAAAAAATATTATGACTAAGATAATATACAACAAATTATCATTAGTCTTCAACAAGGAAAAATCTGATAGAATATAATAGACAACAAGTTTTAGATCAACAATTGCAGCAAAAACAACAATCCATTAGAAGAGTCAAGTAGAGAATGAATTCTACTATCTTCTAAGATTTAAAAGTCCATCATCAATATTTTATCCCTGTAACATCAATCAATATTCATCTTGAATCAAATATTCATCTTTGCACTACAGGCCAAAGATATTCATTTGTATTACCAGTTGGTCATGTTCATCTCAACACCTGTTCATCTTTGCACTACGGGCCAAAGATATTCATCAGTTAATCATTCATCTTTGCACTACAGGCCAAAGATATTCAGTAATATCATCATTTAGGACTGAGGATGATGAAAAAATATCTTAAAGAAAATGAATCCAGTGAGACAAAAGGACAAATATTAGGGATTCGTATTACAGTTTATCCAAGTTTAAAAATATTCTATAATAATCAATTATGGAGCAGAATTCAAAAATAAAGATCAAAATATGGATACAATCAAAGATAGTAACCATAATAGACAACTTGGATAAAGAAAGAAAAAATTTATTTTTCTGTGAATAGTGTCGTATTCGTGAATAGTACCGTATACGTGAAAAGTGTCGTATACGTGAATAGTAATCCCGACACAAAAAGGTAGAAATTCCACAATAAAATTTATATCAATATTTTGGCATAATGATATTGAAGAAAATAATATCATTTACGAAGCAAATAGCATCTCTTACCTCAAAAGAACAGTTCTTCCAGCTGAAATATCAGGTATAAGGCTGAAGAAAACTTGTACTGAATAACAACTATCAAAGTATCTAAATACTCATAAAATACGCTCGATAATATATAGAGAGAAAACTTATGAATTCTGGTGTGATTTTCAATTCTAACCTAAGCACCTATTTATAGAAAAATGCCAGAACGCCAAAGCAGACTAAATTAATAAAATAATATTTTTCTTCTTCTCTTCTACGCATGCCAACCAAGACCAGCCATCCACCTTTGAACAAAAATTTCCAGCACATGTTATCACAAAAAAACAAAAGTGGGTCCCACCCATAATTTTAATAAAAATATTTAATTTCTGAAACTTCAATAATTCATAATAAATAGCCCCTTTATCAGAAAAATATAAATTTTATGTCTATTTCAAAGGAAATTAAATTCTCTACAACTTTATAGATTTAAGTTTTTCCAAATTCCAATCAGAAAATGTCCGAAATCTACATACGGATGATTTTTAATACCTTTATTCCGACAAAATACTGATAAAATACCTCAGCATTAATTCCATCATTTATATCAACATAAAATAAATATTTTCTTATCATATAAATTAATAATTAATTATTAATTATTCACAAATAATATTACAGAATCATAATTATGACAACCAGGTCGTTCCCAGGAAAGATGGGGCTTTCCGATAAGGATTTCTCCTTACTGGCGCGCAATTACGTGACCAAACCTCTCCTTAGACAGAACTTCCTTAGACATTACCAATAATGCTATCTAATAATATTATTCAAATAATATGAATTATTGATCTGATAATGGAAAATACTGTGCAGTGACAATTATTGAAACAACAATAATATAAAATATCAATGTAACAATCAATAAAATAAAATATTAAACAGTAATTACTATAACAATTATTGAGTAGTGTCTTCTTACGTAAGAATCAATAATCCAATAATATTGTGCAATACCGTATGCTATTGTGCAACCACGCGTATTACTGTACTTTAACCACCGGGTATTTCAATAGTGTTAACGGTAACAACTACGTCGTTATTTATAAAAATTCAAACTTGTCGTTTTCTTCATCCAACCATTTTTTGTTATGGGGCCCACAAATGGCTGCGCCTTCGTACGAATATTCCCCGACAGCAAGAATATTTTATAACCACTTGCTTATTTTATAAAATTTGCACATTTCACCTATAACCAAAGCATTATATCTAATTAACAACCTTATTATTCAAAATAATAATTAGAGAAAATTTAATTTTATTTATAAAAAATATTGGGGTCTTACAACCTCCCTTCCTTATGAAATTTCATCCTCGAAATTGACGTACGTACCTGGTGTTTCGAAAAGGTGAGGATACCTCACTTTTATTTTTGATTCCAACTCCCAGGTCATTTCTTCAATAGCATGGTTCCTCTACAAAACCTTAATTTGTGGTATAACCTTGGTGCGTAGGACATGCTCTTTCCTATCCAAGATCTTAATAGGTACCTCCTCGTACATTAAATCTTCGGCTATCTCGTCTGGTTCTAACTTAATTATGTGGTTCGGGTCTTTCACATGTTTACGCAGCATAGATATGTGAAAAATATTATGAACACGAGACATGCTTGGAGGTAATGCAAGTCTATATGCCACATTTCCTATTCGGTCAAGAATCTCAAATGGACCAACAAATCTTGGATTGAGCTTTCCTCTCTTCCCAAATCTTGTAACTCCCTTCTATGGAGCAATACGTAACAATACATTATCCCCAATATTAAATTCCACGTCCTTTCGATGAAGATCCGCATAACTCTTTTGTCGATCCTGTACAGTTTGTATATGTTATCGAATCGTTTGGATCTTTTCTATACTTATGCGTACTAATTCTAGTCCCAACAACGTTGCTTCACCCACCTCATCCCAGCATACTGGAGAATGACGTTTTCTTCCATATAATGCCTCGAATGGAGCCATACCTATACTTGCTTGATAAATGTTGTTGTAGGAGAATTCCACCAATGGCAAGTACTTATCCCAACTTCCTTTAAAATATAGGACACATAGTCTTAATAGATCTTCAAGAGTTTGAATATTCCTTTCTGATTGCCCATCCGTTTGAGGATGGTATGCTGAACTGAATCGTAAATCGTGCCCATAACTTTCTGTAAGCTAACCCAAAATCGTGAAGTGAATCTTGGGTCACGATATGAAACTATGGATACTGGCATGCCATGCAATCTCACAATCTCATTCACGTATATACGAGCAATACGTTCAAGGGAATAAGTCTCCCGTATAGGTAAGAAATGAGCAGACTTGGTTAATCTATCAACAATAACCCAAATCCTATCTATACCTTGAGAAACCTTGGGAAGACCCGTTACGAAATCCATAGTAATGAGTTCTCACTTCCATTTCTGAATCTTAACTGGTTGCAATGGACCCTTTGACACTTGATGCTCCGCCTTTACACGTTGACAAGTTAAACACCTCGAGATAAACTCTGCGATCTCTCTCTTCATATTGCTCCACCAAAATGTATGTTGAAGATCATGATACATTTTGGTACTCCCAAGATGGATTGCAAATGGTGTGTTGTGTGCCTCCATCATGATTCTATGCTTCAAGTCAGAATCGTTAGGAACATAAAGTCTGGAGTTGACTCGAAGTATTCCTTCTTCATCGATTCTTGCTTCTGGAACAACACCTTCTTGCACTTTCTTCTTCATATGCATCAGCTCCGGATCTGTGGCCTAAGCAGCTTTAACTTTATCTATTAAAGTCGGTTCTACTTGTATGTTTGATATCATCACGTGGGTACTTGGAGCCTTTAACTCTATCTCCATTCTTTGCAAGTCATACAAAATGGGCCTTTGCGTTGACAATATCGCACTCGTACCCGCATATGATCTTCTACTCAATACGTTAGCTACTACGTTCGCTTTTTCCAGGATGGTATTGGATGGTATGATCGTAATCTTTCAACAGTTCAAGCCAATGTCGTTGTTGCATGTTGAGTTCCTTTTGGGTGAAGAAATATTTAAGGCTCTTATGATCCGTATAAATCTCTACTTTCTCCCCATACAGGTAGTGTCTTCAGATCTTTAAGGCAAAAACGACTGCTGCCAACTCCAGATCATGAGTAGGATAATTCCTCTCATATTCTTTGAGTTGTCGCGAGGCATAGGCTATGACTTTCTCATGTTTCATGAAAACACACCCTAACCCTTTGCCTAAAGTATCGCTGTAGATAACAAATCCATCCGAACCAGATGGTATTGTCAGAACAGGTGCCGAAATGAGTCTCCTCTTGAGCTCTTGGAAACTCTTCTTCCATTCCTCGCTCCATACGAATTTTGTATCTTTCCGAGTTAGTTGAGTTAACGGATTAGCGATTCGAGAACATCCTTCCACGAATCTCCGATAATAACCAGCTAAGCTCAGAAAACTACGTGCTTCGGTCACCGACTTCGGTTGCTCCCAAATTTGTATGGCTTTAATCTTCGCCGGGTCAACAGATACTCCATGTTTTGACACCACGTGCCCAAGGAATGCTACTTCCTCAAGCCAGAACTCGTATTTCTTCAGCTTAACATATAGCTTGTTATCGCGAAGCCTTTGAAGTGCTACCTTCAAATGGTGCTTATGATCTTCACGACTTTTGGAATAGATGAGGATGTCATCAATAACGACAACAACGAACTGATCCAAATATTCTTTGAACACACGGTTCATCATATCCATAAAAGCTGCAGGAGCATTAGTCAATCCAAAAGACATAACTAGGAATTCGTAATGCCCGTAACGAGTTCTGAAGGCTGTCTTTGGAATATCCTCAGTTTTAATGATAGAACGAAGATCGATCTTTGAAAAGAATTGTGCTCCTTACAACTGGTTGAACAGGTCATCAATGCTAGGTAGCGGATACCTATTCTTGATGGCGACATGATTCAATTCCCGATAGTCAATACAAAGCTGCATAGTCTCGTCTTTCTTCTTTACGAATAAAATAGGAGCACCCCAAGGAGATGTACTAGGACGAATGAAACCAATGTCTAACAACTCCGGTAGTTGGACCTTTAACTCCTGAAGTTTAATAGGAGCCATTCGATATGAGGTTTTAGAAATGGGCTTTGTACCAGGTTCAAGGTCAATAAAGAATTCAACTTCATGTTCTGGAGGTAGACGGGGAAGTTCTTCAGGAAATTCATTAACAACAAAAATATTATTCAAATCTGACGTGTTTTTATTCAAGTCCGTGACATGGGCTAAGAAAGCTTGACATCCGTTTTTCAATAAACGAATAGCTTTATGGCTTGATATGACAGTGATTGACTTTAGTGGTTTGGTTGCTTGAATTCGCATAACATGTTGGTTAGGAATATGAAAACTAACAACCTTACGAAAACAATCAATTTTGGCATGAAGAATAGTTAACCAATCAATCCCTAAAATCACATCAAATGCAAGTATTTTCAAAGAAATAAGATCGACATGTAATGTGATGGTACCAACTTGGATCAAGCAGGATTTATAAACAGTAGATGTAATGAAAGTTTCTCCTAACGGAGTCTCAACAGACAAGTCAAAGTCTAATTTCTCCGGAGTCAAGTTCAAACATTGAGCACAAGCAGGAGAGATAAAAGAATGGGTAGAACCGGTATCTAATAAGGTATAAACATCATAAGAGTTTATGATTAGCTTATCCGTGATCACCTCGTTCAGGTTCCTCGCGTTTTGGCCAGTCACGATAAATGCTCTACCAGGAACCGCTGACTTTGACTTTTTTAGAACAGCCTTTGGAGTCACCATTCCCGCTGGACTTGGTTTCGCTACAAGACAATCTCTAGCTATATGATCTTCCTTTCCACAGCTATAACACACCTTGGATTGTAGTGGGTAGTTTGGGCTGATATGTCCCTCTTTCCCGTATTTATAACAAACGACCGGTGATCGTTCTCCTCCCCTAGAAACAGTTGATGTTGGTGCTGACGTCTTCACGTTATCATTGTTGTACCTTCTCTTTTTTGAAATCTCCCCCCGACTCACTGATGAGTGAGTTTTATACACATCAATTGGATACATTCGGGCTTAATTTATTATTGTTCTCAAGTCTTTTAGAATAGTTTTTAAGTGTTTGTATTCATTCATGCATGTTTTACATTGTTTTGTAGGATTTAGGATAAAAGTTACGTGGATCGACGTTCGGCGTGGCCAGATTCGCGTTTTCGGCTTGCCATTTACACAACAGTAACTTCAGAGCCAATTTGAGTATTTCTACGGACTTTATTTCGAAACACTTAAAGAATAAAAGTTGTAGATCTACTTTTTCTCTTTCCGAAACATCTTGAATCGTCGAAATCGGAGTTCGGACGAAGAAGTTATGACCATTTTCCCAAAGGACGTCGGAGTAGAAAATTTCCAAAAAATAGCACTAGCGTCGGGGCGCTAATTTCAAGGCAATTTACAGCGCCGGGGTGCTATAAGACAGAGTTTGAGCATCGAGCCCAGCGCTGGGGCGCTAGGGGAAGGGTTTAATGCAGCCTGGACGCGTTTTGGGCAAATTTTGACAACTTTTTGACTCCAAATTGGATTGAGTTTGTTCCTAGTCTAAAAATTTGACTTGTAACCTATAAATACATGATGGGAGGCACAAAAGAAAGGGGGATTACATAACTTAGACTAGATTAAACACTCCATTAGATTAGAAATTAAACCTAGTTCTTATTAGTTTTGGAGATTGAAGCAACTTGGAGATCATTGAAGAGCAAGAGGGAGCATCAGATTTGCTGACAACAAATTCTATTATCTTTTCTTATCATACTTTTATCTTTTAATGTTTATTCAATTGTGGATTCTTGGTTTTAATTCATTAAATATGAACTAACTCTTTTATTAAGATTTCAATTGAACTTTTTATGGCTATAAATTAGTTATTTGATTTATTCCAATTATTTGTGTTGAAGTGAATTGTTCATCTTGCTTTGAGCTTATTGATTAATTATCTGATCAGTAATTACCTTGTTACTCTAGAAGGAATTGAGAAAGGAATTCTAGGGTTATAACTGGGCTTGGTGACACGTGACTTAGTTATTTGTACAGTGAATAATTAGGTTTGTGAATAGAATGAGAATATCTATTTGCCCCATATAACATAAGAGGAATTGGGTTTGTAGCGAGTTTAATTCAATTATTTTGCATAGAGATATAACAAAATTAATCTGGGTTTAAATAGAAGGCAATTGATCACTCGAGAGAGGGCTTTTGGCATTTGAGAATTTCTGTTAACAATTCAGTGGATATAATAATTGGGATAGTTGAATAATTGATTTATAATTCATAATTGGGGATATTGGAGTTTTAATTCTTATTTATCTGAATTCCATCAATTCTTAGTTGTTTATTTACTTTCTTTTAGAATAATCTTTTTGTTTTGTTTAATTTAGTTTTCTTAAATCTAGAAATCACAATTATTGGTTGTTTAAATAAAATTTATTTGGTTAAGAATTAGTATTTGGTAATTTTTATTAAATAATTCCTCGTGGGAACGATACTCTACTTTCACTTTATTACTTGTTGACCGTATATACTTGCACGTATTCATTGATTGCGAAATCAATTAACAAGTTTTTGGCGCCGCTGCCGGGGAATTAGTTTAATATTTTTTTATCAATATTAATTTCAATCAAATTAGTCTTAATTTAAATATTTTTATTTTTATTTTTATTTCTCATTCTCTTCCTATATTTCTCTCTTTTTAGGTACCATGGATGACTTTGCCTATCAATGGCCATACACGAACATGACTCAACCACGGGGAGCGGAGATTGACAGACTCAAGAAACTTTCTGCATTGTCAGCACAGATGGAGACACTTTCGAGGATGCTTGAAGCTTTTGAAGCTCAACATCGTCAAAGTGTGGCGGTTACTTGTGATTATTGTGCTGAAAATCATATGAGTCATCAATGCGCCATCAGTTTCGAGCTGGTACAGTATAGTGGTGATTACCCCAACAGTTATGTCTATACCAATAACTATCATCAGGATTGGGGGTATCACCCAGACTTTTCATGGAGTAACAATCAAGATCAATTTTATGCTCCAAGTCCAACATACCCACCGAATTTCTCGTGTCCACCTCCACTACAACAGGAAGAACATTCAAATTGGGAGGAAGCCTTGGAAAAATTCATTAGAGCGTCTGAAAAAAGGAGTGAGGAGAGTGATAAGAGATTTAATCAAATGGAGCTAAGTATACAAAGTCAGAATGCATCAATCAAGAATCTGGAAAATCAATTGGGGCAGATAGCACATGCGTTGAACAACCATCCTCAATACACTTGGCTCTATGACATGGATGACGAGACTGATGTTGAGCCCGAACCAAATCTGTAACCGGATGTGCCAAATGATATAGATGTTGAAAGAGAAGAAAGACTTGTGGACCAAGAAAAGGAGATCGGCGAAGATCTAACTTTGAGCACCAATGAAGATGAGCCAATTTTGATAGTGTCCCATGTACCTTCTCCACCAAAGTTCAAGAATCCGGTTAGATTTGCAAAACTATGTCCGCTAGGTAGTCATGTTGTCGGCAATACTTCTTGTGACGTAAAAGCGAGTACGACTTCGAAGCCATGGTTCAATGAGTTGGAGAAGATAGAAGAAGAGATTGTTGTGTCTGACAAGCCTCAATGCCAGAATCTATTCGCAGACACAATGGAAAAAACACCTAGATGTTGGACGTTCTTGAATGTGATCTTATCTAAACAAAGCATGCTAGGTGACTTTAATACAATGGCTATCCTAACAAAAGCTATATTATTTCCGATGGATGGAGGGTTCCTCAATTTTCGAAGGGGAATTGGATAGAGAATTGAAGAAGTCAGGCTGAGACTATAAAACAAGCGCTTATTGGGAGGCAACTTAAGTTTAATTTTTATTTTTAGTTTTTATTAAGTTTTATATTAGTAGTTTTGAATTTGCATTTATTTAAGATTTAATAAAATTGCTTCTATCATGGTTTTATAGGTTATTCAAGTCAAATTCCAGTGTGGTGCCCAATTTGTTCCATGTCCCTAGCCTATTCTCCAAACTTAGCGGACAAGGAGGAAGATTGCTATATTTTCAGGGAAGTCATCTGCTTTAATTTTTTCTAATTTAGTCATTGAGGACAATGTCTAGTTTAAGTTTGGGGGCATTTTAGTGTCGTATTGCATATAGTTAGTTATCTGCATAGTAGTTCATTTTATTTTTTTTTTGTGTTAGCATTGTGTTTTTTTAGGTTGCAAATAATACATGGTATTTTTTTTTGTATATTCATATATGTGTTCATGTAGTATAATTGCATTTTTTTTTTGCATGAATCTGTGTAATTGGTTGGTGTGGTCTTAGCTCGGCCTATGATAAGATTGGTATTAATTGCTAAATTAAACGGTGTTGATAATTGATGATGAGTTCTAATTTTAATCATGATGATAATCTGAGCCTGTCTGAAACTTATGTAACTGGTTAGCACGTAAAGTTTAACTGCTTTAATCTACTTGGTTCAAGTGTTTCATAATTTGTTTCTGGGGAAAATCTTGGTTAAAATTTAAGGAAATTAGTGAACTGGCGGTAAAGGTTAGAATGACGTAAAAGCTTGAGTTTGGGGGAATCTATGGGGTATATATATATATATATATATATATATATATATATATATACACACACACACACACACAAAATGAAAAAGAAAAAAAAGGGAAAAAATGATGAAAATAAAAAAAATTAGAAAATCTAGAAAAAGAAAAAAAAAAGAGAATAAACACCGTGGCATGCTTGTCTAGTTTTGTGACATTTGTTACTTGAGTAAGTAAGCCCGAGGGGATTGTCTTTACACCTAGCGCCCTAAGGTCTTAATGACTTGGGAGTCGTTGGTCGAAAGCTCGTTAAGGTAGCACTGAAAAGCCTAAGGGAATAAGACATTGCACAACCATGAGAAAAAAAAATGAAAAAAACACGAGAAAGAGCAAAAATGCCCTCGTGGTTGAATAAAAGTATAAATAAATCTTGTATTTACCCTTAGACTTGGTAATTGCTTAGTTTTAACCGGAGTTGTCATGTTCACAAAAGTAATTGAATTGGAACTAAAATTTTCCTTTTAAGAAGTTTGTTATGTGACTATCTTGAATTGTGGTTGGTTAGAATGGTTAACAAGCACACACACACAACATGGGTGATGACAGGTTTGGATTGACAAATTAGTTAGAGTTATGGATTTTGACTTGATTGGATATATTGTTTGAGTACCAATGGTAACTTTGAGGTCTGTTGCTATATATCATACTGATTTATTACTAGATTCGTACGTATATTAGGAAGTAGATCATGCATATGCATTCATGTAATTGAGTTAGTTTGTTTAAATAAAATTGATTTGGTTAAGAATTAGTATTTGGTAATTTTTATTAAATAATTCCTCGTGGGAACGATACTCTACTTTCACTTTATTACTTGTTGACCGTGTGTACTTGCACGTATTCATTGATTGCGAAATCAATTAACACTCACTTCTTCTCTTATCATGGCCACGATTACCACCAGAGTGGTTATCACTTTTGTCCAAATATTTTCCTCCCCGCTGGTTGTCATTGCTTCGATGATTGCTGCCACCAGTATGACATTGGTTGTGGTCCCTCGGTTGAATATACTCATTATATCGCTCTAATAATTGGGCCCTGTTCACAACATCTGAATATAGAGAAAATTTATGAGAGATAAGATATTGCCGAATTTCAGGTTACAGACCTCTCAGAAACATCCGTGTCATACATTCCTCATTCTCTACCAAATGAGGTACAAACCTGGATGACTCTGCGAACTTAGCCTCATACTGGGACACAATCATGTTGTAAGACCCCAACTTATTAATGAATAAAATCAAATTTTCTCTAAATATTATTGTGAATTATAAGGGGTTAATTTGATATAATACTTTGGTTATGGGTGAAATGTGCAAATTTTACAAAATAAGCAAGTGGTTATAAAATATTCATTTTGTCGGGGAATATTCGTTTGGTCGTGAAATATTCTTGCTGTCGGGGAATATTCGTACGACGGCGCAGCCTTGTGTGGGCCCCATAACGGAAAGCGATTGGATGAAAAAAACGACAAGTATAAGTTGTTTATAATTAACGGCGTAGTTGTTACCGTTAATACTGTTGGAATACCCGGTGTTTAAAATATAGTAGCATACGGTATTGCATCAATTATTGATTATTACGAAGGAAGACACTACTCAATAATTGTTACAGTAGTTATTGTTCAATATTTTATTTTATTGATTCAATAATTGTTGCGTTGATATTTTATATTATTGTTGTTTCAATAATTGTTGTTGTACAGTATTTTCCATTATCAGATCAATAATTCATATTATTTGAATAATATTATTAGATAACATTATTGGCAATGTCTAGAAAGTTCTGTCTAAGGAGAGGTTTGGTCATCTAATTGCGCGCCAGTAAGGAGAAATCCTTATTGGAAAGCCCCCTCTTTCCTGGGAACGGCCTGGTTGTCATAAATGTGATTCTGTAATATTATTTGTGAATAATTAATTATTAATTCATATGATAAGGAAATATTTATTTTATGTGGATATAAATGTTGGATATATTTATTGTGGTTAAAAATGAAGGAGTTAATGTTGAGGTTTTTATCAGTATTTTTGTCGGAATGGAGGTATTAAAAATCAGGGTTTTTGAGATATTTTGCGGGGGTTATAATTTTTAATCCGACCGTTGGATCGTGGTAATTTTTGGATATGTTATACATATATAAGTTGAGTATATGTCCACAAATTTTGAACCGTTAAAAATGAACGTATGATTTATTATGAATTTTGCGAGATGACTGGTTCAGAAATTGTTAAATTTTCGGAGTTTATCATTTTGATGGAAAATTATAGAATTGGTGGGCCCCACTCTTGGTTGGTGAAGAAATGTACTGAGATTTTTATTCAAATGTTGTGGGTGGGAATAGTAACAGGTAAAGCCATCAGGTTGCAGGTTAAGTCTGCTTCGGCGTGCTAACATTTTCCTATAAATAGAGGGCTAAGTTAGAATTAAAAATCACACCAGAAACAAGTTTTCTCTCTTTCTCTCTCTAGATTATTGAGTGTATTTTGTGAGTATTTAGATACTTTGAAAGTTTCTATTCATCAGAGCAAGTTTCTTTCAGCCTTATACCGGTATTCCGACCAGAAGTACTGATATTTTGAGGTAAGGGATATTATTTTCTTCTTAAATGATATTATTTTCTTCAATATCATTATGCTGAAATATTAACATGAGTTTTTATCAAATTTGGAACTTTTTGTGTCGGGATTACTATTCACGTATACGTTACTATTCACGTATACGACATTATTCACGAATACGACACTATTTACCGAAAAATAAAATTTTCTCTTTTTGTCCAAGATGTCTATTATGGTTACTATCTTTGATTGTATCCATGTTTTGATCTTTATTTTTGAATTCTTCTTCACAATTGATTATTATGAAGTATTATTGATCTTGGATAAACTGTTATACGAATCCCTACTATTTGTCCTTCTGTCTCACTGGATTCATTTTCTTTAAGATATTTTTCATCAACCTCAGTCCTAAATGATGATATTACTGAATATCTTTGGCCTGTAGTACAAAGATGTATGATTACCTGATGAATATCTTTGGCCTGTAGTGCAAAGATGAACAGGTATTGAGTGAACATGACTGACTGGTGATACAAATGAATATCTTTGGCCTGTAGTGCAAAGATGAATATTTGGTTAAAGATGATTATTGATTGATGTTACAGGGATGTGGACTTTTAAATCTTAGAAGATAGTAGAATTCTTTCTCTACTTGACTCTTCTAATGGTTTGCTGTTTCCGCTGCAGTTGTTGATCTAAAACTTGTTGTCGATTATATTCTATCAGATTTTTCCCTGTTGAGGACTAACGATAATTTGTTGTATATTATCTTAGTCATAATATTCTATACTGGGCTAGTTGAGCTCACCCTTTTCCTTTTTGTTCCATTTTTCTTCTCAGGAGGTGAGAACATAGCAGGATCTAGTCGGGGTATAGAGTGATGGTTCTAGAAAGATGTTTTAGCAGTCCTCACTATTTCTGTAAAATAGTGTTTGAATAATTATAATGAGAATTTATTTGAGTGTGGATATTGTCCAGAAGACAATATTTGTATTTAAACTCACAGTATGTGTTGTCGTATTTTGCACGACAATTGTATTATTAAAGTTGTAGTTTGCTTTCTGTACCATGTATTTGGCGACTCAAAATGGGTGTTGTATACCTATTTTGGGGGCGTCACACATGTTGTTCTATTTCAGTCTAATAAACTCTACCTCCTTCATATGACGAATACTTTTAGGAAAGTACTTGTCATTGAACAGTTTCTGAAACATTTTCCAAGTCATATTGAGTGCGGCTGGCTGGGTACGCTTCACAGACTCCCACTAGTAGTCTACCTCACCACGGAACATAAAGGTAGCGAATGGAACCTTCTGTTCCTCCGTGCATCCCAAGACATCAAATATCTTGGTAATTTGTTTAACCCATGTTTTCGCTCTTGATCGGATCCAGCTTTTCCACAAATTCTGGTGGTCCCAACTCTTTGAACTGCTTAGCAGTGACAAGTTACGCGTTGCTATCATTTCCACCCGTATTTTGTACACGAGTCTCCCTCGTCTGATTTTGCATGAACTGCAAAAAGCTTCTAAACATTCCATCATTCATTGTTTGTTCGGTAGTGTTCTTTATAGGAGGAATATTGCCTTCCTGTTGTACGTTCCCCTGATTGGTGATTAAAGGTGTCTCCACGGTCTCATTCACTCCATTGTTAACATTCTCAGCTGCCATTCTCAAATACTACCATTAAACAAGGGTTAATTAAAGAAATTGACATACCGCATAATACCCCTATATTATGACCGACCAACAAATAAGCTTAGGTAGGATATATTAGCGAAGTATTTACTCGTCTCTCCCCTTCTAGTTCTATTCCCCGATCTCCACCACCAGAGACCATATCCCTAATCTCTGATACCAACTGTGGCACCCCCAAAATAGGTATACATCACTGATGAGTGAGTTTTATACACATGAATTGGATACATTCGGGCTTAATTTATTATTGTTCTCAAGTCTTTTAGAATAGTTTTTAAGTGTTTGTGTCCATTCATGCATGTTTTACATTGTTTTGTAGGATTTGGGACAAAAGTTACGTGGATCGACGTTCGGGGTGGCTAGATTCGCGCTTGCTATTTACACAACAGTCATTTCAGAGCCAATTTGAGTATTTCTACGGACCTTATTTCGAAAACTTTAAAGAATGAAAGTTGTAGATCTACTTCTCCTCTTTTCGGAACATCTTGAATCGTCGAAATCGGAGTTCGGACGAAGAAGTTATGGCCATTTTCCCAAAGGACGTCAGAGCAGAAAATTTTCAAAAAAAAGCACTAGCGCCGGGGCGCTAATTTCAAGGCAATTTACAGCGTCAGGGCACTATAAGGTAGAGTTTGAGCATCGAGACCAGCGCTGGGGTGCTGGGGGAAGGGTTTGGTGCGGCCTGGACGCGTTTTGGGCAAATTTTGTCACCTTTTTTACTCCAAATTGGATTGAGTTTGTTCCTAACCTAAAAATTTGACTTGTAACCTATAAATACATGATGGGAGGCATAAAATAAAGGGGGATTACATAGCTTAGACCAGATTAAACACTCCATTAGATTAGACATTAACCCTAGTTCTTATTAGTTTTGGAGATTGAAGTAACTTGGAGATCATTGAAGAGCAAGAGCAAGAGCAAGAGGGGAGCATCAGATTTGCTGACAACAAATTCTATTATCTTCTCTTATCATACTTTTATCTTTTAATGTTTATTCAATTGTGGATTCTTGGTTTTAATTCATTAATTATGAACTAACTCTTTTATTAAGATTTCAATTGAACTTTTTATGGCTATAAATTAGTTATTTGATTTATTTCAATTATTTATGTTGAAGTGAATTGTTCATCTTGCTTTGAGCTTATTGATTAATTATCTGATCAGTAATTACCTTGTTACTCTAGAAGGAATTGGGAAAGGAATTCTAGGGTTAGAACTGGGCTTGGTGACATGTGACTTAGTTATTTGCACAGTGAATAATTAAGTTTGTGAATAGAATGAGAATATCTATTTGCCGCATGTAACATAAGAGGAATTGGGTTTGTAGCGAGTTTAATTCAATTATTTTGCATAGAGATATAGCAAAATTAATCTGGGTTAAATAGAAGGTAATTGATCACTCGAGAGAGGGCTTTTGGCATTTGAGAATTCCTGTTAATAATTCAATAGATATAATAATTGGGATTGTTGAATAATTGATTTATAATTCATAATTGGGGATATTGGAGTCTTAATTCTTATTTATCTGAATTCCATCAATTCTTAGTTGTTTATTTGCTTTCTTTTAGAATAATCTTTTTGTTTTGTTTAATTTAGTTTTCTTAAATCTAGAAATCACAATTATTGGTTGTTTAAATAAAATTGATTTGGTTAAGAATTAGTATTTGATAATTTTTATTAAATAATTTCTCGTGGGAACGATACTCTACTTTCACTTTATTACTTGTTGACCGTGTATACTTGCACGTATTCATTGATTGCGAAATCAATTAACACTCACTTCTTCTCTTATCATGGCCACGATTACCACCAGAGTGGTTATCGCTTTTGTCCAAATATTTTCCTCCCCGCTGGTTATCATTGCTTCGATGATTGCTGCCACCAGTATGAAATTGGTTGTGGTCCCTCGGTTGAATATACTCATTATCTCGCTCTAATAATTGAGCCCTGTTCACAACATCTGAATATAGAGAAAATTTATGAGAGATAAGATATTGCCGAATTTTAGGTTACAGACCTCTCAAAAACATCCGTGTCATACATTCTTCATTCTCTACCAAATGAGGTGCAAACCTGGATGACTCTACAAACTTAGCCTCATACTGGGACACAGTCATGTTGTTCTATTTCAGTCTAATAAACTCTACCTCCTTCATATGACGAATACTTTTAGGAAAGTACTTGTCATTGAACAGTTTCTGAAACATTTCCCAAGTCATATTGAGTGCGGCTGGCTGGGTACGCTTCACAGACTCCCACTAGTAGTCTACCTCACCACGGAACATAAAGGTGGCGAATGGAACCTTCTGTTCCTCCGTGCATCCCAAGACATCAAATATCTTGGTAATTTGTTTAACCCGTGTTTTCGCTCTTGATCGGATCCGGCTTTTCCACAAATTCTGGTGGTCCCAACTCTTTGAACTGCTTGGCTGTGACAAGCTACGCGTTGCTATCATTTCCACCCGTATTTTGTACACGAGTCTCCCTCGTCTGATTTTGCATGAACTGCAAAAAGCTTCTAAACATTCCATCATTCATTGTTTGTTCGGTAGTGTTCTTTATAGGAGGAATATTGCCTTCCTGTTGTACGTTCCCCTGATTGGTGATTAAAGGTGTCTCCACGGTCTCATTCACTCCATTGTTAACATTCTCAGCTGCCATTCTCAAATACTACCATTAAACAAGGGTTAATTAAAGAAATTGACATACCGCATAATACCCCTATATTATGACCGACCAACAAATAAGCTTAGGTAGGATATATTAGCGAAGTATTTACTCGTCTCTCCCCTTCTAGTTCTATTCCCCGATCTCCACCACCAGAGACCATATCCCTAATCTCTGATACCAACTGTGGCACCCCCAAAATAGGTATACATCACTGATGAGTGAGTTTTATACACATGAATTGGATACATTCGGGCTTAATTTATTATTGTTCTCAAGTCTTTTAGAATAGTTTTTAAGTGTTTGTGTCCATTCATGCATGTTTTACATTGTTTTGTAGGATTTGGGACAAAAGTTACGTGGATCGACGTTCGGGGTGGCTACATTCGCGTTTTCGGCTTGTCATTTACACAATAGTCACTTCAGAGCCAATTTGAGTATTTCTACGGGCCTTATTTCGAAACACTTAAAGAATGAAAGTTGTAGATCCTCTTCTCCTCTTTCCGGATCATCTTGAATCATCAAAATCGGAGTCCGGACGAAGAAGTTATGGCCATTTTCCCAAAGAACATCGGAGTAGAAAATTTCCAAAAAAAGCACTAGCTCCGGGGCGCTAATTTCAAGGCAATTTCCAGCGCCGGGGCACTATAAGGCAGAGTTTGAGCATCGAGCCCAGCGCTGGGGCGCTGGGGGAAGGGTTTGGTGCGGCCTGGACGCGTTTTGGGCTAATTTTGACACCTTTTTGACTCCAAATTGGATTGGATTTGTTTCTAACCTAAAAATTTGACTTGTAACCTATAAATACATGATGGGAGACATAAAATAAAGTGGGATTACATAGCTTAGATTAGAGATACACTCTATTAGATTAGACATCAATCCTAGTTCTTATTAGTTTTGGAGAATGAAGCAACTTGGAGATCATTGAAGATCAAGAGCAGGAGCAAGAGGGGAGCATCAGATTTACTGACAACAGATTCTATTATCTTCTCTTATCATACTTTTATCTTTTAATATTTATTCAATTGTGGATTCTTGGTTTTAATTCATTAATTATGAACTAACTCTTTTATTAAGATTTCAATTGAACTTTTTATGGTTATGAATTGATTATTTAATTTATTCCAATTATTTGTGTTGAAGTGAATTGGTCATCTTGCTTTGAGCTTATTGATTAATTATCTGACCAGTAATTACCTTGTTACTCTAGAAGGAATTGGGAAAGGAATTCTAGGGTTAGAACTGGGCTTGGTGACATGTGACTTAGTTATTTGCACAGTGAATAATTAGGTTTGTGAATAGAATGAGAATATCTATTTGCCGCATGTAACATAAGAGGAATTGAGTTTGTAGCGAGTTTAATTCAATTGTTTTGCATCGAGATATAGCAAAATTAATCTGGGTTAAATAGAAAGCAATTGATCACTCGAGAGAGGACTTTTGGCATTTGAGAATTTTTGTTAACAATTCAGTAGATATAATAATTGGGATAGTTGAATAATTGATTTATAATTCATAGTTGGCGATATTGGAGTCTTAATTCTTATTTATTTGAATTCCATCAATTCTTAGTTGTTTATTTACTTTCTTTTGGAATAATCTTTTTGTTTTGTTTAATTTAGTTTTCTTAAATCTAGAAATCACAATTATTGGTTGTTTAAATAAAATTGATTTGGTTAAGAATTAGTATTTGGTAATTTTTATTAAATAATTCCTCGTGGGAACGATACTCTACTTTCACTTTATTACTTATTGACCGTGTATACTTGCACGTATTCATTGATTGCGAAATCAATCAACAAGTTTTTGGCGCTGTTGCCGAGAAATTAGTTTAATATTTTTTTATCAATATTAATTTCAATCAAATTAGTCTTAATTTAAACATTTTTATTTTTATTTTTATTTCTCATTCTCTTCCTATATTTCTCTCTTTTTAGGTATCATGAATGACTTTACGTATCAATGGCCATACACGAACATGACTCAACCACGGGGAGCGGAGATTGACAGACTCAAGAAACTTTCTTCATTGTCAGCACAGATGGAGACACTTTCGAGGATGCTTGAAGCTTTTGAAGCTCAACGTCGTCAAAGTGTGGCGGTTACTTGTGATTATTGAACTAGAAATCATATGAGTCATCAATGCGCCATCAGTTTCGAGCCGGTACAGTATAGTGGTGATTACCCCAACAGTTATGTCTATACCAACAACTATCATCAGGATTGGGGGTATCACTCAGACTTTTCATGGAGTAACAATCAAGATCAATTTTATTCTCTAAGTCCAACATACCCACCGAATTTCTCGTGTCCACCTCCACTACAACAGGAAGAACATTCAAATTGGGAGGAAGCCTTGGAAAAATTCATTAGAGCGTCTGAAAAAAGGAGTGAGGAGAGTGATAAGAGATTTAATCAAATGGAGCTAAGTATACAAAGTCAGAATGCATCAATCAAGAATCTGGAAAATCAATTGGGGCAGATAGCACATGCGTTGAACAACCATCCTCAATACACTTGGCTCTATGACATGGATGACGAGGCTGATGTTGAGCCCAAACCAAATCTGCAACCGGATGTGCCAAATGATATAGATGTTGAAAGAGAAGAAAGACTTGTGGACTAAGAAAAGGAGATCGGCGAAGATCTAACTTTGAGCACCAATGAAGATGAGCCAATTTTGATAGTGTCCCATGTACCTTCTCCACCAAAGTTCAAGAATCCGGTTAGATTTGCAAAACCATGTCCGCTAGGTAGTCATGTCGTCGGCAATACTCCTTGTGACGTAAAAGCGAGTACAACTTCGAAGCCATGGTTCAATGAGTTGGAGAAGATAGAAGAAGAGATTGTTGTGTCTGACAAGCCTCAATGCCAGAATCTATTCGCAGACACAATGGAAAAAACACCTAGATGTTGGACGTTCTTGAATGTGATCTTATCTAAACAAAGCATGCTAGGTGACTTTAATACAATGGCTATCCTAACAAAAGCTATATTATTTCCAATGGATGGAGGGTTCCTCAATTTTCGAAGGGAATTGGATAGAGAATTGAAGAAGTCAGGCTGAGACTATAAAACAAGCGCTTATTGGGAGGCAACCAGTGTTTAATTTTTATTTTTAGTTTTTATTAAGTTTTATATTAGTAGTTTTGAATTTGCATTTATTTAGGATTTAATAAAATTACTTCTATCATGGTTTTACAGGTTATTCAAGTCAAATTCCAGTGTGGTGCCCAATTTATTCCATGTCTCTAGCCTATTCTCCAAACTTAGCGGACAAGGAGGAAGATTACTATATTTTCAGGGAAGTGATCTGCTTTAATTTTTTCTAATTTAGTCATTGAGGACAATGTCTAGTTTAAGTTTGGGGGCATTTTAGTGTCGTATTGCATATAGTTAGTTATCTGCATAGTAGTTCATTTTATTTTATTTTTTGTGTTAGCATTGTGTTTTTTTAGGTTGCATATAATACATGGTATTTTTTTTTTGCATATTCACATATGTGTTCATGTAGTATAATTGCATATTTTTATTTTATTTTTTACATGAATCTGTGTAATTGGTTGGTGTGGTCTTAGCTCGGCCTATGATAAGATTGGTATTAATTGTTAAATTGAACAGTGTTGATAATTGATGATGAGTTCTAATTTTAATCATGATGATAATCTGAGCCTGTCTGAAACTTATGTAACTGGTTAGCACGTAAAGTGTAAGACCCCAACTTATTAATGAATAAAATCAAATTTTCTCTAAATATTATTGTGAATAATAAGGGGTTAATTTGATATAATACTTTGGTTATGGGTGAAATGTGCAAATTTTGTAAAATAAGCAAGTGGTTATAAAATATTCATTTTGTCGGGGAATATTCGTTTCGCCGTGGAATATTCTTGCTGTCGGAGAATATTCGTACGACGGCGCAGCCTTGTGTGGGCCTCATAACGGAAAGCGATTGGATGAAGAAAACGACAAGTATAAATTATTTATAAATAACGGCGTAGCTGTTACCGTTAATACTGTTGGAATACCCGGTGGTTAAAATACAGTAGCACACGGTATTGCACCAATTATTAATTCTTACGAAGGAAGGCACTACTCAATAATTGTTACAGTAGTTACTGTTCAATATTTTATTTTATTGATTCAATAATTGCTGCATTGATATTTTATATTATTGTTGTTTCAATAATTGTTGCTACATAGTATTTTCCATTATTAGATCAATAATTCATATTATTTGAATAATATTATTAGATAACATTATTGGCAATATCTAGAAAGTTCTGTCTAAGGAGAGGTTTGGTCATCTAATTGCGCGCCAGTAAGGAGAAATCCTTATTGGAAAGCCCCCTCTTTCCTGGGAACGGCCTGGTTGTCATAAATGTGATTCTGTAATATTATTTATGAATAATTAATTATTGATTCATATAATAAGGAAATATTTATTTTATGTGGATATAAATGAGAGATATATTTTTGTGGTTAAAAATGAAGGAGTTATGTTGAGGTTTTTATCAGTATTTTTGTCGGAATGGAGGTATTAAAAATAAGGGTTTTTGAGATATTTTGCGGGGGTTATAATTTTTAATCCGACCGTTGGATCGTGGTAATTTTTGGATATGTTATACATATATAAGTTGAGTATATGTCCATAAATTTTGAACCGTTAAAAATGAACGTATGATTTATTATGAATTTTACGATATGACTGGTTCAGAAATTGTTGAATTTTTGGAGTTAATCATTTTAGTGGAAAATTCTTGAATTGGTGGGCCCCACTCTTGGTTGGTGAAGAAATGTGCTGAGATTTTTATTCAAATGTGGTGGGTGGAAATAGTAGCAGGTAAAGCCATCAGGTTGCAGGTTAAGTCTGCTTCGGCGTGCTAATATTTTTCAATAAATAGAGGGCTAAGTTAGAATTGAAAATCACACCAGAAATAAGTTTTCTCTCTTTCTCTCTCTAGATTATTGAGTGTATTTTGTGAGTATTTAGATACTTTGAGAGTTTCTATTCATCAGAGCAAGTTTGTTTCAGTCTTATACCGGTATTCCGACCAGAAGTACTGATATTTTGAGGTAAGAGATATTATTTCCTTCTTAAATGATATTATTTTCTTCAATATCATTATGCTGAAATATTGATATGAGCTTTTTATCAAATTTAGAACTTTTTGTGTCGGAGTTACTATTCATGTATACGGCACTATTCACCGAAAAATAAAATTTTTCCTTTTTGTTCAAGATGTCTATTATGGTTACTATCTTTGATTGTATCCATGTTTTGATCTTTATTTTTGAATTCTTCTTCACAATTGATTATTATGAAGTATTATTGATCTTGGATAAACTGTTATACGAGTCCCTAATATTTGTCCTTCTGTCTCACTGGATTCGTTCTCTTTAAGATATTTTTCATCATTCTCAGTCCTAAATGATGATATTACTGAATATCTTTGGCCTGTAGTGCAAAGATGTATGATTACTTGATGAATATCTTTGGCAGGTGTTGAGATGAACATGACTGACAGGTGATACAAATGAATATCTTTGGTCTGTAGTGCAAAGATGAATATTTGGATAAAGGTGATTATTAATTGATGTTACAGGGATTAAATATTGATGATGGACTTTTAAATCTTAGAAGATAGTAGAATTCTTTCTCTACTTGACTCTTCTAATGGTTTGCTGTTTCCCCTGCAGTTGTTGATCTAAAACTTGTTGTCGATTATATTCTATCAGATTTTTCCCTGTTGAGGACTAACGATAATTTGTTGTATATTATCTTAGTCATAATATTCTATACTGGGCTAGTTGAGCTCACCCTTTTCTTTTTTGTTCCATTTTTCTTCTCAGGAGGTGAGAACATAGCAGGATCTAGTCGGGGTATGGAGTGATGGTTCTAGAAAGATGTTTTAGCAGTCCTCACTATTTCTGTAAAATAGTGTTTGAATAATTGTAATGAGGATTTATTTGAGTGTGGATATTGTCCAGAAGACAATATTTGTATTTAAACTCACAGTATGTGTTGTCGTATTTTGCACGACAATTGTATTATTGAAGTTGTAGTTTGCTTTCTGTACCATGTATTTGGCGACTCAGAATGGGTGTTGTATACTTTTTTTGGGGGTGTCACAGTTGGTATCAGAGCTTAGGGATATGATCCCTGGCTGAGATGTGAGACAAGAACTAGAATGGGAGAGACGGGGAATTCCTTCGCTAGTATGACCTGACTAAGTTTATTTGGTATTTATTTGGTCGGTCAGAGTATAGGGATAATATATGACTTGACTATTAACCCTTGTTTTATGGCAGTATTTAAGAATGGCAGTTGAGAACGTTAATAATGGAGTAAATTAGATCGTGGAGACACCTTTGATCACGACCCAGGGGAACGTGCAACAGGAAGGTAATATTCCTCCTATAAACAACGTTACCGAGCAAACGATGAATGATGGAATGTTTAGGAGCTTTTTGCAGTTCATGCAAAATCAGACGAGGGAGACTCGTGTGCAGAATACGGGTGGAAATGATAACAACGCGCGGTTTGTCACAGCTAAGCAGTTCAAAGAATTGGGACCACCAGAATTTAAGGGAAAGCCGGATCCGATCATGGCGGAAACGTGGGTCAAGCAAATTACCAAGATATTCGATGTCTTGGGATGCACGGAGGAACAGAAGGTTCCATTCGCCACCTTTATGTTTCGCGGTGAGGCAGACTACTGGTGGGAGTCTGTGAAGCGTACCCAGCCTGACGCACTCAACATGTCCTGGGAAATATTTCAAAAACTGTTCAATGACAAGTACTTTCCTGAAAGTATTCGTCATATGAAGGAGGTGGAGTTTATCAGACTGGAACAAAACAACATGACGGTGTCCCAGTACGAGGCGAAGTTTGCAGAGATATCCAGGTTTGCACCTCATTTGGTCGAAAATGAGGAACGAATGACAAGGATGTTTCTGAGAGGTCTAAAACCCGAGATTCGGCAATATCTTATCTCTCATAAATTTTCTTTATATTCAGATGTTGTAAACAGGGCTCAATTATTAGAGCGAGATAATGAGTATGTGCAACCAAGGGACCACAACCAGGGTCATACCGGTGGCGACAGTCATCGAAGCAATGAAAACCAGCAAGGAGGAAAACATTCAGACAAAAGCGGTAACCACTTTGGTGGTAATTGTGGTCGTGATAATAGAAGGAGCGAGTCGGGAGGAGATTTCAAGAAGAGAAGGTACAACAATGATAACGTGAAGACGTCAGCACAAACATCAACTGTTTCTAGGGGAGGAGAACGGCCACCGGTCGTATGTTACAAATGTGGGAAAGAGGGACATATCAGCCCAAACTGCCCACAACAATCTAAGGTATGTTATAACTGTGAAAAGGAGGGTCATATAGCTCGAGAGTGTTCTGTAGAAAAACCAAGTTCAGCAGGGATGGTGACTCCAAAAGTTATCCCGGATAAGTCGAAATCAGCGGTTCCTGGAAGGGCGTTTGTCGTGACTGGCCAAAATGCGAGAAACCCGAACGAGGTGATCACGGGTAAGCTAATCTTGAATTCTTGCGAAGTTTATACTTTACTAGATACCGGTTCTACCCATTCTTTTATCTCTCCTACTTGTGCTCAACGTTTAAACTTGACTCCGGAGAAATTAAACTTTGACCTATCTGTGGAGACTCCGTTAGGAGAAACTTTCATTACATCTACAGTTTATAAATCTTGCTTAATCCAAGTTGGCACATCACATTACCTGTTGACCCTATCTCTTTAAAGATACTTTTGATGTGATTTTAGGAATTGATTGGTTAACTACTCATCATGCCAAAATTGATTGTTTTCGTAAGGTTGTTAGTTTTCATATTCCTAACCAACCTGTTATGCGAATTCAAGCAACCAAACCACTAAAATCAATCACTGTCATACCAAGTCATAAAGCCATTCGTTTATTGAAAAACGGATGTCAAGCTTTCTTAGCCCATGTCATGGACTTGAACAAAAATACGTCAAATTTGAATGATATTTCTGTTGTTAGTGAATTTCCTGACGTATTTCCTGAAGAATTTCCTGGCCTAACCCAGAGCGTGATATTGAATTTTTGTATTGATCTTCAACCCGATACAAAACCCATTTCTAAAATCTCATATTGAATAGCTCCTATTGAACTTCAGGAGTTAAAAACCCAACTATAGAAGTTGGTACCCGAGCCTCTATCTGGTGACTTCCTTTGTGGAATGCACCAAAGCCAGACTCTCCGTAAGGGACTATATATATGTGTGGTGGTAAAATAATAGGTGCCATTGTGACGTGCTATCCAAGATTGGGATATGAATCACAATTGAGAGCAACCGAAGTCGGTGACCAAAGTACGTAGCTTTCTGGGCTTAACTGGTTACTATCGGAGATTCGTGGAAGGATTTTCTCGAATCGCTACTCCGTTAACTTAGCTAACTCAGAAAGATACAAAATTCGTATGGAGCGAGGAATGCGAGAAGATTTTCCAATAGCTCAAGAGGCGACTCATTCGGAACCTGTTCTGACCATACCATCCTGGAAAAGTGAACGTGGTAGCTGACGCGTTGAGTAGAAGATTGTACGCGAGTACGAGTGTGATATTGTTGAACACAAAGACCTATTTTGTATAATTTATAAATGATAGAGATAGAGTTAATGACTCTAGGGACCCACGTGATGATATACGAGTAAAATCGACTTTAATCGATAAAGTTAAAGCTGCTCAAGCTACGGACATGGAGCTGATGCGTATGAAGAAGAAAGTACAAGAAGGTGCTATTCCAGAAGCAAGAATCGATGAAGAAGGAATACTTCGAGTCAACTCCAGACTTTGTGTTCCTAACGATTTTGACTTGAAGCATAGAATAATGATGGAGGCACACAACACACCGTTTGCAATCCATCCTGGGAGTACCAAAATGTATCACGATCTTTGACATATATTTTGGTGGAGCAATATGAAAAGAGAGATCGCGGAGTTTATCTCGAGGTGTTTAACTTGTCAACGTGTAAAGGCGGATCATCAAGTGCCAAAGGGTCCATTGCAACCACTTGAGATCCCGAAATGGAAGTGGGAACACATTACCATGGATTTCGTTACGGGTCTTCCCAAGGTTTCTCAAGGCATAGATGCGATTTGAGTTATTGTTGATAGATTAACCAAGTCTGCTCATTTCTTACCGATACGTGAGACTTATTCCCTTGAACGTCTTGCTAGTATGTACGTGAATGAGATTGTGAGATTGTATGGCATGCCAGTATCCATAGTTTCGGATCGTGACCCAAGATTCACTTCACGATTTTGGGTTAGCTTGCAGAAAGCTATGGGCACGGATTTACGATTCAGTTCGGCATACCATCCTTAAACGGACGGACAATCAGAGAGGACTATTCAAACTCTTGGAGATCTATTAAGACTTTGTGTCCTAGATCTCAAAGGGAGTTGGGATAAGTACCTACCATTGGTGGAATTCTCCTACAACAACAGTTATCAGGCGAGCATAGGTGTGGCTCCATTCGAGGCGTTGTATGGAAGAAAATGTCGTTCTCCAGTATGCTGGGACGAGGTGGGTGAAGCAACATTGTTGGGACCAGAGTTGGTACACATTACTACAGAGAAGATCCAAACGATTCGATCACGTATACAAATGGCACAGGATCGACAAAAGAGTTATGCGGATCTTCATCGAAAGGACGTGGAATTTAATATTGGGGATCATGTATTGTTACGTGTTGCACCATGGAAGGGAGTCACAAGATTTGGGAAGAGAGGAAAGCTCAATCCAAGATTTGTTGGTCCATTTGAGATTCTTGAGCGAATAGGAAATGTGGCATATAGACTCGCATTACCTCCAAGCATGTCTCGTGTTCATAATATTTTTCACATATCTATGCTTCGTAAATATGTTAAAGACTCGAACCACATTATTAAGTTAGAACCAGACGAGATAGCTGAAGATTTAACATACGAGGAGGTACCTGTTAAGATCTTGGATAGGAAAGAGCATGTCCTACGCACAAAGGTTATACCACAAGTTAAGGTTTTGTGGAGAAACCATGCTATTGAAGAAATGACCTGGGAGTTGGAATCAGAAATGAAAGCGAGGTATCCTCACCTTTTTGAAACATCAGGTACGTACGTCAATTTCGAGGACAAAATTTCATAAGGAGGGGAGGTTGTAAGACCCCAACTTATTAATGAATAAAATCAAATTTTCTCTAAATATTATTGTGAATAATAAGGGGTTAATTTGATATAATACTTTGGTTATGGGTGAAATGTCTAAATTTTGTAAAATAAGCAAGTGGTTATAAAATATTCATTTTGTCGGGGAATATTCGTTTGGTCGTGGAATATTCTTGCTGTCGGGGAATATTCGTACGACGGCACAGCCTTGTGTGGGCCCCATAATGGAAAGCTATTGGATGAAGAAAACGACAAGTATAAGTTATTTATAAATAACGGCGTAGTTGTTACCGTTAATACTGTTGGAATACCCGGTGGTTAAAATACAGTAGCACACGGTATTGCACCAATTATTAATTCTTACGAAGGAAGGCACTACTCAATAATTGTTACAGTAGTTACTGTTCAATATTTTATTTTATTCATTCAATAATTGCTGCATCGATATTTTATATTATTGTTATTTCAATAATTGTTGCTGCATAGTATTTTCCATTATCAGATCAATAATTCATATTATTTGAATAATATTATTAGATAACATTATTGGCAATGTCTAGAAAGTTCTGTCTAAGGAGAGGTTTGGTCATCTAATTGCGCGCCAGTAAGGAGAAATCCTTATTGGAAAGCCCACGCTTTCCTGGGGAACGGTCTGGTTGTCATAAATGTGATTCTGTAATATTATTTGTGAATAATTAATTATTAATTCATATGATAAGGAAATATTTATTTTATGTGGATATAAATGAGAGATATATTTTTGTGGTTAAAAATGAAGGAGTTATGTTGAGGTTTTTATCAGTATTTTTGTCAGAATGGAGGTATTAAAAATCAAGGTTTTTGAGATATTTTGCGGGGGTTATAATTTTTAATCCGACCGTTGGATCGTGGTAATTTTTGGATATGTTATACATATATAAGTTGAGTATATATCCAGAAATTTTGAACCGTTAAAAATGAACGTATGATTTATTATGAATTTTACGAGATGACTGGTTCAGAAATTGTTGAATTTTCGAAGTTAATAATTTTGGTGGAAAATTCTAGAATTGGTGGGCCCTACTCTTGGTTGGTGAAGAAATGTGCTGAGATTTTTATTCAAATGTGGTGGGTGGGAATAGTAGCAGGTAAAGCCATCAGGTTGCAGGTTAAGTCTGCTTCGGCGTGCTAACATTTTCCTATAAATAGAGGGCTAAGTTAGAATTGAAAATCACACCAGAAATAAGTTTTCTCTCTTTCTCTCTCTCTAGATTATTGAGTGTATTTTGTGAGTATTTAGATACTTTGAGAGTTTCTATTCATTAGAGCAAGTTTCTTTCAGCCTTATACCGGTATTCTGACCAGAAGTACTGATATTTTGAGGTAAGGGATATTATTTCCTTCTTAAATGATATTATTTTCTTCAATATCATTATGCTGAAATATTGATATGAGCTTTTTATCAAATTTAGAACTTTTTGTGTCGGAGTTACTATTCACGTATACGTTACTATTCACGTATACGGCACTATTCACGAATACGTCACTATTCACCGAAAAATAAAATTTTTCCTTTTTGTCCAAGATGTCTATTATGGTTACTATCTTTGATTGTATCCATGTTTTGATCTTTATTTTTAAATTCTACTTCACAATTAATTATTATGAAGTATTATTGATCTTGGATAAACTGTTATACGAATCCCTAATATTTGTCCTTCTGTCTCACTGGATTCGTTCTCTTTAAGATATTTTTCATCATTCTCAGTCCTAAATGATGATATTACTGAATATCTTTGGCCTGTAGTGCAAAGATGTATGATTACTTGATGAATATCTTTGGCCTGTAGTGCAAAGATGAACAGGTGTTGAGATAAACATGACTGACAGGTGATACAAATGAATATCTTTGGCCTGTAGTGCAAAAATGAATATTTGGATAAAGATGATTCTTAATTGATGTTACAGGGATAAAATATTGATGATGGACTTTTAAATCTTAGAAGATAGTAGAATTCTTTCTCTACTTGACTCTTCTAATGGTTTGCTGTTTCCGCTGCAGTTGTTGATCTAAAACTTGTTGTCGATTATATTCTATCAGATTTTTCCCTGTTGAGGACTAACGATAATTTGTTGTATATTATCTTAGTCATAATATTCTATACTGGGCTAGTTGAGCTCACCCTTTTCCTTTTTGTTCCATTTTTCTTCTCAGGAGGTGAGAACATAGCAGGATCTAGTCGGGGTATGGAGTGATGGTTCTAGAAAGATGTTTTAGCAGTCCTCACTATTTCTGTAAAATAGTGTTTGAATAATTGTAATGAGAATTTATTTGAGTGTGGATATTGTCCAGAAGACAATATTTGTATTTAAACTCACAGTATGTGTTGTCGTATTTTGCACGACAATTGTATTATTAAAGTTGTAGTTTGCTTTCTGTACCATGTATTTGGCGACTCAGAATGGGTGTTGTATACCTATTTTGGGGGCGTCACATAAAGTTTAACTGTTTTAATCTACTTGGTTCAAGGGTTTCATAATTTGTTTCTGGGGGAAAATCTTGGTTAAAATTTAAGGAAATTAGTGAACTGGCAGTAAAGGTTGGAATGACGTAAAAGCTTGAGTTTGGGGGAATCTATGGGGTATATATATACAAAATGAAAATGAAAAAAAGAAGAGAAAAAAAGAAATGATGAAAAGAAAAAAAAATAGAAAATCCAGAAAAAAAAAGAAAGAGAATAAACACCGTGGCATGCTTGTCTAGTTTTGTGGCCTTTGATACTTGAGTAAGTAAGCCCGAGGGGATTGTCTTTACACCTAGCACCCTAAGGTCTTAATGACTTGGGAGTCGTTGGTCGAAAGCTCGTTAAGGTAGCACTGAAAAGCTCGTTAAGGTAGCACTGAAAAGCCTAAGGGAATAAGGCATTGCACAGCCATGAGAAAAAAAAAATGAAAAAAACACGAGAAAGAGCAAAAATGCCCTCGTGATTGAATTAAAGTATAAATAAATCTTGTATTTACCCTTAGACTTGGTAATTGCTTAGTTTTAACCGGAGTTGTCATGTTCACAAAAGTAATTGAATTGGAACTGAAATTTTCCTTCTAAGAAGTTTGTTATGTGATTATCTTGAGTTGTGGTTGGTTAGAATGGTTAACAAGCACACACACACAACATGGGTGATGACAGGTTTGGATTGACTAATTAGTTAGAGTTATGGATTTTGACTTGATTGGATATATTGTTTGAGTACCAATGGTAACTTTGAGGCCTGTTGCTATATATCATACTGATTTATTACTAGGTTCGTATGTATATTAGGAAGTAGATCATGCATATGCATTCATGTAATTGAGTTAGTTTGTTTATTTTTAGTTTTTTTTTTGTGTTTTTGCTTGAGGACAAGCAAATGTTTAAGTTTGGGGGTATTTGATGAGTGAGTTTTATACACATGAATTGGATACATTCGGGCTTAATTTATTATTGTTCTCAAGTCTTTTAGAATAGTTTTTTAAGTGTTTGTTTCCATTCATGCATGTTTTACATTGTTTTGTAGGATTTGGGACAAAAGTTACGTGGATCGACGTTCGGGGTGGCTAGATTCGCGTTTTCGGCTTGCCATTTATACAGCAGTCACTTTAGAGCCAATTTGAGTATTTCTACAGACCTTATTTCGAAAAACATAAAGAATAAAAGTTGTAGATCTACTTCTCCTCTTTTCGGATCATCTTGAATCATCAAAATCAGAGTTCGGACGAAGAAGTTATGGCCATTTTCCCAAGGGACGTCGGAGTAAAAAATTTCCAAAAAAAGCACTAGCGCCGGGGTGCTAATTTCAAGGCAATTTCCAGCGCCGGGGCGCTATAAGGCAGAGCTTGAGCGTCGAGCCCAGCGCTGGGGTGCTGGGGGAAGGGTTTGGTGCGGCCTGGACGCGTTTTGGGTGAATTTTGACACCTTTTTGACTCCAAATTGGATTGGGTTTGTTCCTAACCTAAAAATTTGACTTGTAACCTATAAATACATGATGGTAGGCATAAAATAAAGGGGGATTACATAGCTTAGATTAGAGATACACTCTATTAGATTAGATATCAACCCTAGTTCTTATTAGTTTTGGAGATTGAAGCAACTTGGAGATCATTGAAGATCAAGAGCAGGAGCAAGAGGGGAGCATCAGATTTGCTGACAATAAATTCTATTATCTTCTCTTATCATACTTTTATCTTTTAATGTCTATTCAATTGTAGATTCTTGGTTTTAATTCATTAATTATAAAGTAACTCTTTTATTAAGATTTCAATTGAACTTTTTATGGTTATGAATTGATTATTTAATTTATTCCAATTATTTGTGTTGAAGTGAATTGGTCATCTTGCTTTGAGCTTATTGATTAATTATCTGATCAGTAATTACCTTGTTACTCTAGAAGGAATTGGGAAAGGAATTCTAGGGTTAGAACTGGGATTGGTGACATGTGACTTAGTTATTTGCACAGTGAATAATTAGGTTTGTGAATAGAATGAGAATATCTATTTGCCGCATGTAACATAAGAGGAATTGGGTTTGTAGCGAGTTTAATTCAATTGTTTTGCATAGAGATATAGCAAAATTAATCTGGGTTAAATAGAAGGCAATTGATCACTCGAGAGAGGGCTTTTGGCATTTGAGAATTCCTGTTAACAATTCAGTAGATATTGTGACGCCCCCAAAATTAGGTATACATCACCCATCTTGGGTTGTTAGATACATATTACAGAATACAAATACAACTTACTAATACAACTGTCGTGTACAATACGACAAAACATAAACTGTGAGTTTGAATATAAATATTATCTTCTAGAGAGTATTCATACTCAAAAGGAGTCCTCATTACATTTATTAACACACTATTACATAGAATAGTGAGGACTACTAACTAATACTATCATTCAAACCATCACTCCGTTCCCCGACTTGCCCCAGCTACGTTCTCATTTCCTGAAGAGAACAGTGAAAGAAAGGGTGAGCTCAACTAGCCCAGTAAGAAATATTATGACTAAGATAATGCAGAATAAATTATCATTAGCCTTCAACAATGTTAAACTGATAAAATATAATAGACATCAAGTTTAACTGCAGTGGAACAAGCAATCCATTAAAAGAGTCAAGTAGAAAATAAACTCTACTATCTTTTATGATTTAAAAGGTTTTTCAACACTGTTATCGCTGTGACTTAGCTTAATAAAATAATCCACATCATCGAATCACCCCTGCAATACGGCCAAGGATATTCGTGTATTCATTAATGGTCATGATCATGCCAACAACTGTCCATCAATGCACTACAGGCCAATGAGGACTTTTACCACATCATTTGTAACATTACGGTCATGATTATACCGAATAATCCCTGGTCATAATCATACCAAGTCCATCTATGCACTACAGGCCACAGATGACTTTCAACATTTTATGAACATGAGGATGATGACAATGATATAAGAATTCAATAAAACAAGTTCAAGAATTAGTTTATCCAGGAATTAATAACGTCCAAATTGTCAACATGATACTGCTTTGTGGAGTAAAATTCAAGAATGCTTAGAAGAATATTTTCATGAAAAGATACTGGATGAAACGTAATTATCAAGGATATTCCACAAATTTCATGGAGTATAGAAGTCAAAACTTAACCAACTGAGTACAATAAAGAATGGAATAACAAAAGAAATTACCATGCATGCGATAGACCGCACAAACAGGTTATTCCAACAGAATAATAAATAATGGAACCAGATCCGGCGTAAACGCACAGACAGGATATTGCGACAGAATAATAAATAATGGAACCAGGTCTGGCGTAAACGCACAGACAGGATATTCCGACAGAATAATAAATAATGGAACCAGGTCCGGCGTAAACGCACAGACAGGATATTCCGACAGAATAATAAATAATGGAACCAGGTCCGGTGTAAAACACACAGACAGAATGTTCCAACAGAATAATAACAAGACGGAACCAGGTCCGGTGTAAAACACACAGACAGGATGTTTCAACAGAATAATAGAAGAATATCACCAAGTATAGGGTAGACCGCGTATACAGGTTATTCCAACAGAATAATAAAGAAATGGAATAACAGAAGTTCTTTTCTTGAATACAAAAGAATAATATCCCTTACCGTTTTAAAGAAGAGCTGAAATAAGGAAGTAGTTAAGTAGCAGAATACTCTTCTTCTCTCTCTATAGTTTCTCTCTATAGTTTATCTCTCTAGAGTTCAGTGAATTCGTAAGAAATAATGAAGGAATGAGCTGCTATTTATAGAAAAATAGAATGCATAGTAACTAATCCATGAACGGTCCAGATTGATTAGTTTAATCTGACGGTCCATATTTAAAGAAAAATCTTTTAAATAAAATAAAATATATTCTATTTATAGAATAACTTTAATAAAGTATTATGTTTTATATAAAAAGATGTTTCTGTTTTATTACGTTAATAATACGAATAAAACAAAACGTCATTATCGCTAAATAATTCATATTATTAACTGACAATAATTGAATCAAACTGAGTGACTTCTCACATAAGCATTAATAATCAATACCGTGTGCTACTATGCAACCACACGTATTACTGTACTTTTACTACCGAGTAGTTCAACAGTAACAATGGTAAAACTTCTGCCGTTATTTTTAATAAAATATTTTTGTCGTTTTCTCAATCCGACAATAATTCCGTTGTGGGGTCCACCAATGATTGTGTTGTTGTACGAATATTCTCTGTTAAAACGAATATTCCCCGACCAATCGAATATTATATAACAACTTGCGTACTTTGCAAAATTTATAAATATTACCCACAACTATAATATTATATCAAATTAACTCCATAATATTCAAAAATGATATTTATAGAAAATTCATCTTTATTTATAAAAGTTGGGGTCTTACAGATATAATAATTGGGATAGTTGAATAATTGATTTATAATTCATAATTGGGGATATTGGAGTCTTAATTCTTATTTATCTGAATTCCATCAATTCTTAGTTGTTTATTTACTTTCTTTTAGAATAATCTTTTTGTTTTGTTTAATTTAGTTTTCTTAAATCTAGAAATCACAATTATTGGTTGTTTAAATAAAATTGATTTGGTTAAGAATTTGTATTTGGTAATTTTTATTAAATAATTCCTCGTGGGAATGATACTCTATTTTCACTTTATTACTTATTGACCGTGTATGTTAGAGTTTATGCCCTAGAGGCCAATTATTTGATGTAATTGCCTAACATTTGATATTATTGTTGATTGAATAAATAAATGATTTTATTATGGTTTTAATTACTGCGTAATATAATTGTTAACATAATAAAATTCCTTAGAATAGTGATACAAATTATATAGTTTCAAGTATGTGACTTGAACATGAGATTATATAATTATAATTAGTATCATTGTTCTTAAATGTCCCTAGTCGAGTATCATTGTTGATGGGACAACAATGATGCATTGAGACTAGTATGTGGATTGACTGATGACCAAATCTCATTGGTCATAAATATATGAGATATTAAGTCAATGCATAGGTACATGTTAGAGAACAATGTACTGGACAGACCCACCATGAGAATTCTATATGGAGCATTATGCGAAGTGTCATTAGTAATTCTCATAGTGACAATGATGTAATGGTCCTCCGACCTGAAACCGCTATATTACTACACGAGAATATATGTACTTTGATATCATCAAATGTCACCTTTAATAGGGTGGACTATAAAGGTGATTATTGGGTTCATTATGAATCGTGTGAGTAATATGAGTGATCTAGATGGAATTTAACCATCCTATATTTTATAGGTGATATCCATAGGCCTCTTGATTGAGTAGGACTATGAAATGCATGGCCATGCTCAAATAGTGATTTGTTTCATATAGTCTACTCATTGATCAAGAAAACTCAGATTAAATTATGAAGAGTATGACACATTCCATGACTCGAGTTTAATCTAGGATATTAAGGTTAAAAGGATTAAATTACATTGAAACATTGGTCACGAAAAGGTTGCATCGAATCATCGATCTTATTATTACTTGGGTAGCAGTGATGCATTACTAGATGCCGCTCACTGTTTATAACTTTATAATATGATTTTAAGGTTATTGCCAACGTAATAATAACCTATAGGGTCACACACAAAGAACGTAATTAAAAGGAAATTAATTTAAATTGTAAAGATTTAAATATGTCAATATGATTGATATAATTTTAAATTACGAATTTAAATTAATAGGATAATTTATATATAGGTATATTAATTAAGTAAGACTTAATTAAGATATATATAAATTCGGATTTTAATAATATTATGTTTTGATTAATTCCTCCTGACTGCTATATATATGATGTATATCAGACTTTAGGTTTTGACGTCAAAACAAAACCCTAGCCGCTCTTAGAGAGAGACTAGAGAAAACAGTTCCGAAAATCCTCATCCTTGGTGGCTAGTACCGCGATTCCTTCTTCTGCAGATCGTAAGACGATTCGCGGAGCGTTCGTGTGGATACCGTAGAGACGCAGTCGGTTTGTATTGCGTTGGAGATTCGAGGCGCAGTCGATTTCAGACTCTCGTTTTCATATTCGGTATAATCTCTAAACCTCTTAATTAATTGATTTTTCGCATGGATCCTGTTATAGGGTTTCGGAAATTGCTTTAAAATTTTAATTTCCGCTGTGCGTTTCTGTGCCGAAACCCTACAGTGGTATCAGAGCTACTTGCGAAACGATTAATTTAGATTACGTGTTTTACTTGTATTCGATATATATGATATATGATGATGCATGTTTACCGATATGAAATTGAATATATGATATTCCGTTGTATGTGTATTCTGGTAATATATATGATGATAATGTTAATCGTATCTTTAATCGATGGAATAACAATATAACTGTTCTAATCGGATTAGAAACATGAAGAATCGTTTTAATATGATTAATCGAAACTGGAAATATATGATAAATTCTGGGTGTACTGTTATTCGTTTTAATATGATTAAATCGAAACTGGTATTATATGATTTGTTATTATGGGTGTTTTGGTGGATTAAAATGTATGATTCACCGGACCACCGCCAGGGGGGGAGACCCCCCCTTGGACCCCCCCCGTCATAGCGCACGATGGTCGTGTCCCCTATATGTTATATATTGTTTTCTTTAATTATATATAAATTGTTATGTGCTTATTGTGATATGCATGGTGCACAGTTATGGCCTTTTGACCCATAGGTTAGTGGTTTTTGGTTTTGAAATACGGCTTGCATGTCGTGCCTTTCTATAAATTCTGATGTAATATTCTCTTCTCATCTAAATCCCCTCGAATGTAACTCGAGGTTTCTTTATGTCATGTAATAATCTGTAATTGATGAAGATGTCAAGATGGAGAGGAGGCACATGCTTGAGGAAGATCCAAGGAGGCTATTTATTTTAAGATCTTTTACCACCTTAGATTGACCTTCAATCTTTCATTAGCTTGAAAAGATTGACAGTGGATTGGGCCATAACTGTGACACATTTAATTTTGCACTTTATTTATGCTTGTATGCGATATGATATGATAAATAATGTGCACGCTTAATAAGATTAAAATTGGTGAGATCTAAATTAATCCCTCATTAAATTATTAAGTCTAAATCAGATGCCTTCCAATGAATAACACTCATCAAGACCTTGATCAATAGATGTAGGTTTGCCAAAGCAAAGTACCCTATTTATCTAGGTAAGATGCGATAGGATAATTGTGATATCCAAACTGTTAAAATCATTGGGGCCGACTTAACTAAGTTATCTCAATAGGATTGTGGACTTAGAGGCATAGAGTTTGGTAGGTACCATTAGATGGACTAAAAACAATTGTTGTTTACCAAACTATCCAGGAGTTATATATGATATAATTGACAAAGGATTGTCTACCTAAATAATTATGTTTTAAGAGATTAGCCAAAGCTAACTTAAGTCATAATGAAATATGGATCTTGGCTCACTAGAAAGATTTAATAGAAAATGCTTTCCGAATTAATGGTGAGGGCTATTAATTTGAATAAAATAGTGGGAGGTATATTTTGAATGTACTATTATCAATTACATAATATCAACTCTACAATTTGACTTATTATTTTGGCACTTATAAATTGTAGATATCAATGGCAAACAACAACAACAACACAAGTAGTCTTTCACTACGATCAGTCCTTGAGAAGGACAAGCTGAGTGGGATTAATTTCCTTGACTGGCACAGGAACTTGAGGATTGTCCTTAAACAAGAGCGTAAGCTATATGTCCTTGATGGGCCCATTCCTGCAGCACCGGCTGTCACTGCACCACGTGCGGAGCATAATGCTTACAAGAAGCATCAAGATGATGCTCTGGACGTGAGTTGTCTCATGCTAGCAACCATGAACGCTGAGCTTCAGAAGCAACATGAGTTAATGGATGCTTATGAGATGATCGAGCATCTCAAGAAATTGTTCGAAGGGCATGCTCGACAGGAGAGGTATGATACAAGCAAAGCGTTGTATCACTACAAGATGGGTGAACGTGATCCAGTTGGTCCACATGTGCTGAAGATGATTGGGTATATTGAGTACCTGGATAGGTTGGGTTTTCCAATCACTCCGGAAGCCCAAACTGATCTTGTTTTACAATCTTTGAACAGCAGCTACTCTCAATTTGTTATGAACTATCTTATGAATGAAATTGAGAAACCCCTTACTGAGTTGTTGAGCATGTTAAGAACTGCCGAAAACAACATGAAAAAGGCAGGACCCGCTCCCATAATGATGGTGCAAAAGGGGAATGCTAAGGGAAATTGGAAAGGCAAAAAGAAGATAGGATCTAAGTCTGTTGCCAAACCCAATTCCAAAACCAAACAGGCTTTAAAACCTAAAGGTGGGGTGGCTAAAGAAGGTGAATGTCACTTCTGTGGAAAACCTGGACACTGGAAAAGGAACTGTCATGCTTATTTGGAAGAAGTGAAAAAAAGGAAAGGAAGTACGACTTCTGATTCAGGTATATATGTTATAGAAGTCAATTTGTCTACTTCTACATCATGGGTATTGGATACTGGATGTGGTTCTCACATTTGTGTTAATGTGCAGGGACTCCGAAGGAGTAGGACTTTGGCGAAAGGAGAGGTTGACCTACGAGTTGGGAATGGAGCAAAAGTTGCTGCACTGGCCGTAGGAACTTATCATTTATCTTTGCCCACTGGGCTAGTTTTAGAATTAGAAGATTGTTATTTTGTGCCTGCTATAAACAAAAATATTATTTCTGTTTCTTGTTTGGACAAGAAAGGGTTTTCATTTATAATTAAGAACAATGGTTGTTCATTTTACTTAAATGATATTTGCTATGGTGTTGCACAATTATTTAACGGTCTTTATATTCTTGATTTAGAAATGCCTATCTATAACATAAACACAAAACAATTTAAATCAAATGATTCAAATCCGACATATCTCTGGCACTGTCGTTTGGGCCATATAAATGAGAAACGCATATCAAAACTCCATAAAGATGGATTTTTGGATTCATTTGATTTTGAATCATATGAAAAATGCGAATCTTGTTTATTAGGCAAGATGACTAAAGCCCCTTTTACTGGACACAGTGAACGGGCTAGCGATATATTGGGACTTATACATAGTGATGTATGTGGACCCATGAGTTCGTTAGCAAGAGGTAGGTTTTATTACTTCATTACATTTACTGACGACTTCAGTAGATATGGATATGTGTATCTAATGAGACACAAATCCGAATCCTTTGAAAAGTTTAAGGAATTCAAGAATGAAGTTCAAAACCAATTTGGCAAAAGCATAAAAGCCCTTCGATCCGATCGAGGAGGTGAATACTTAAGCCAAGACTTTGATGACCTTCTAAAGGAGTGTGGTATTATATCACAGCTCACTCCACCTGGAACACCACAATGGAATGGTGTGTCTGAGAGGAGGAATCGAACCTTGTTGGACATGGTACGATCAATGATGAGTCATGCAGATCTTCCAATAAGCTTCTGGGGTCATGCCCTAGAGACAGCTGCATTCACACTTAACCGTGTTCCTACAAAGACGGTTCAGAAGACACCATATGAGATGTGGACTGGGAAACGTCCTAGTATGTCGTTCATGAAGATTTGGGGATGCGAGGCGTTTGTAAAACGTCTAGATTCTGATAAGCTCGGACCCAAATCTGACAAATGTAATTTTGTGGGATACCCAAAAGAAACAAAAGGGTATTATTTCTACAAACCTTCTGAGAATAAAGTGTTTGTTGCTCGAACTGGTATTTTTCTAGAAAGAGAATTTGTCTCTAAAGGAAACAGTGGGAGGAAAGTAGAACTCGAAGAAATTCGAGAACCACAAAATATCATTGAACCTGAGTTGGAACGTGAGCAGGAACCACAAGAAATTGTGGAAAGTGAACCTGCTCAAACTACACAAGGAATTCGTAGATCTGGTAGCACACGCCAAGAGCCTGAGAGATATTATGGATATCTTGTGACTCAAAACGGTGATGTGATGTTCATAGATCAGGATGAGCCTACTTCCTACCAAGAAGCTATGAATGGACCAGATTCTGAGAGATGGCTTGAAGCCATGAGATCTGAAATGGATTCCATGTATACTAACCAAGTATGGACCTTGGTTGATCCACCCGAAGGGGTAAAACCAATCGGGTGCAAGTGGGTTTTCAAGAAGAAAACCGACATGGATGGTAATGTACAAACCTATAAAGGCCGACTGGTAGCAAAAGGTTTCAAACAAATTCAAGGTGTTGACTATGATGAAACATTTTCTCCAGTGGCAATGGTTAAATCCATCAGGATCTTACTTGCTATTGCAGCTTTTTATGATTACGAAATCTGGCAGATGGATGTCAAAACTGCTTTCCTTAACGGAAATCTACTTGAGGATGTGTATATGACACAACCTGAGGGTTTTGTCATTCCAAAGGATGCTGGAAAAGTATGTAAGCTGCAGCGATCCATTTATGGATTAAAGCAAGCCTCTCGGAGTTGGAATCTTCGATTTGATGAAGCAGTCAAAGAATTTGGCTTTATTAAAAATGAAGATGAACCTTGTGTATATAAGAAGGTTAGTGGGAGTCACATTGTATTCCTAGTATTATATGTTGATGACATATTAATTATTGGGAATGACATTCCTTCCTTACAGGCTGTAAAAACATGGTTAGGAAAATGTTTCTCCATGAAAGATTTGGGCGATGCTGCCTATATTTTAGGTATCAAAATCTATAGAGATAGATCGAGAAAAATGCTCGGCCTAAGTCAAAGTACATATATTGATAAAGTGTTGAAACAGTTCAACATGCAAGAGGCGAAAAGAGGAAATTTACCCATGACTCATGGTATAAAGATCTCTAAGGCCCAATGTCCTAAATCACAAGATGATGAGGAGCGTATGAGAAAGATCCCTTATGCTTCGGCAATTGGATCTATCATGTATGCAATGATATGTACTCGTCCGGATGTCTCGTATGCTTTGAGCATGACGAGCAGATACCAGTCGAATCCAGGTGAAGGTCACTGGACAGCAGTCAAGAATATCCTCAAGTACCTGAAAAGGACTAAGGATTCATTCTTGGTATATGGATGTGAAGACGAACTGGCAGTAAAGGGTTACACAGATGCTAGTTTCCAAACTGACAATGATGACTATAAGTCTCAGTCAGGTTTTGTGTTTTGCCTTAATGGTGGTGCTGTTAGCTGGAAAAGTTCAAAGCAAGAGACAGTCGCTGATTCTACAACAGAGGCTGAGTATATTGCTGCTTCTAGTGCAGCCAAGGAGGCTGTATGGATTAAAAAGTTCATCACTGAACTTGGTGTTGTTCCAACCATTGTTGATCCGGTTGCTCTATACTGTGATAATAATGGAGCCATTGCGCAGGCTAAGGAACCCAGATCTCACCAACGATCCAAGCATATACTTAGGCGGTACCATCTCATCCGTGAAATCATTGACAGAGGAGATGTACATATAGGAAGAGTGCCAACAGATGATAATGTTGCAGATCCACTGACCAAGGCTTTGTCGCAGCAGAAGCACGACGGTCACATTAGTTCCATGGGTATTAGATACATGAGTGATTGGCTCTAGTGCAAGTGGGAGACTGTTAGAGTTTATGCCCTAGAGGCCAATTATTTGATGTAATTGCTTAACATTTGATATTATTGTTGATTGAATAAATAAATGATTTTATTATGGTTTTAATTACTGCGTAATATAATTGTTAACATAATAAAATTCCTTAGAATAGTGATACAAATTATATAGTTTCAAGTATGTGACTTGAACATGAGATTATATAATTATAATTAGTATCATTGTTCTTAAATGTCCCTAGTCGAGTATCATTGTTGATGGGACAACAATGATGCATTGAGACTAGTATGTGGATTGACTGATGACCAAATCTCATTGGTCATAAATATATGAGATATTAAGTCAATGCATAGGTACATGTTAGAGAACAATGTACTGGACAGACCCACCATGAGAATTCTATATGGAGCATTATGCGAAGTGTCATTAGTAATTCTCATAGTGACAATGATGTAATGGTCCTCCGACCTGAAACCGCTATATTACTACACGAGAATATATGTACTTTGATATCATCAAATGTCACCTTTAATAGGGTGGACTATAAAGGTGATTATTGGGTTCATTATGAATCGTGTGAGTAATATGAGTGATCTAGATGGAATTTAACCATCCTATATTTTATAGGTGATATCCATAGGCCTCTTGATTGAGTAGGACTATGAAATGCATGGCCATGCTCAAATAGTGATTTGTTTCATATAGTCTACTCATTGATCAAGAAAACTCAGATTAAATTATGAAGAGTATGACACATTCCATGACTCGAATTTAATCTAGGATATTAAGGTTAACAGGATTAAATTACATTGAAACATTGGTCACGAAAAGGTTGCATCGAATCATCGATCTTATTATTACTTGGGTAGCAGTGATGCATTACTAGATGCCGCTCACTGTTTATAACTTTATAATATGATTTTAAGGTTATTGCCAACGTAATAATAACCTATAGGGTCACACACAAAGAACATAATTAAAAGGAAATTAATTTAAATTGTAAAGATTTAAATATGTCAATATGATTGATATAATTTTAAATTACGAATTTAAATTAATAGGATAATTTATATATAGGTATATTAATTAAGTAAGACTTAATTAAGATATATATAAATTCGGATTTTAATAATATTATGTTTTGATTAATTCCTCCTGACTGCTATATATATGATGTATATCAGACTTTAGGTTTTGACGTCAAAACAAAACCCTAGCCGCTCTTAGAGAGAGACTAGAGAAAACAGTTCCGAAAATCCTCATCCTTGGTGGCTAGTACCGCGATTCCTTCTTCTGCAGATCGTAAGACGATTCGCGGAGCGTTCGTGTGGATACCGTAGAGACGCAGTCGGTTTGTATTGCGTTGGAGATTCGAGGCGCAGTCGATTTCAGACTCTCGTTTTCATATTCGGTATAATCTCTAAACCTCTTAATTAATTGATTTTTCGCATGGATCCTGTTATAGGGTTTCGGAAATTGCTTTAAAATTTTAATTTCCGCTGTGCGTTTCTGTGCCGAAACCCTACAGTGTATACTTGCACGTATTCATTGATTGCGAAATCAATCAACAAGTTTTTGACATTCTGAGTCGCCAAATACATGGTACAGAAACAAATACAACTTCATTAATACAATTGTCATGCAAATACGATAACACATATACTGTGAGTTACATATACTATCTTTGGGGATTCGGAGTTGGTAGTCAAACAATCCATGGGAATCTATCAAACCAAAGAGTTACATTTGCTGCCTTACCGTCGGCAAGTCTTACAGATAGCTTTGGAGTTCAAAAAGATCTCCTTTCTACACATTCCTCGGGATAGGAATGATTTTTCGGATGCACTAGCAACCTTGGCCTCCTTGATTCACATACCTGACAAGGAAGACATACTAACCCTCACATTTGCTCTGTAAAAGGCACCAGCCTATGGAAACTGTGTTGGAGAAGTATTGGATGAGCTACCTCCCATCTAGCATCCTTGGTATCAACATATCAAGGAGTACTTACAAGATGGATCTACACCCGCTGAGGTGATCCCGACTGAAAGAGGGCGGATCCATCGACTGGCTATGAAATTTTACCTGAGCGGAGATGCACTCTACAAAAGAGATGCAGGATTAGGTCTCCTCAGATGTCTGGACCAGGACCAAGCTCAGAGGCTCATGAATGAGGTCCATGGTGGAGTATGCGGCCCACACATGAGCGGCCCGCTACTTGTTAAGAAGATCCTCAGAACAAGACATTACTGGCTTACTCTCAAGGCTGACTGTGATGGTCACGTTAAGAGATGCTATCAATGCCAAATTCATGAGAATGCTATCCACGCCCCTCCGAGGGAGCTCCACAATATGAGTTCGCCTTGGCCCTTCTCAATGTGGGGAATGGACGTAATCGGGCCCATCGAGCCCAAAGCAGTAATGGGCATCGATTTATCTTCACCATGATTGACTACTTCACCAAGTGGATAGAAGCAGCCTCCTTCCCCAGGGTTACCAAAGAAGTCATCATTGCTTTCATCAGAAACAATGTCATCTGTCGATATGGACAACCAGAGGTAATTGTATCAGATAATGCTAAGAACCTCAACAACAAAATGATGGAGGAATTATGCAGTAAATTCCACATCAAACACCTTAACTCCGTCATCTACCATCCAAAGATGAATGGTGTTGTTGAAGAGGCTAATAAAAATTATCAAGAAGATCATGCAAAAGATGTCCGCCAAGCACAAAGGATGGTCTGACCTATTGCCTCTTACTTTGTTAGCCTACAGAACGTCAATGCGCACTTCCACTAGGGCAACCCCCTACTCATTAACCTATGGGATGGAAGTAGTGCTCCCTATAGAAGTGGAAATGAAATCCCTTAGAGTGTTAATAGATGCTCATCTGGATGAAGACCAATGGGTATAAGACAGGTATCACCAATTGTCTCTAATAGACAAAAGGCGAACCTCGACTATCTTCCATGGTCAGTTATATCAACAAAGGATCGCCAGATCCTACAACAGAAAAGTCCGGCTACGACAGTTTAAATAACACGACTTGGTTTTGAAGAAGATCATTAACAACCAAGATCAGTCCAAGGAAAAATTTGCTCCTAACTGGGAAGGCCCGTTTATTGTCAAGGAGGTATTGACAGGAGGTGCTCTCAGATTGCAGGAAATGGATGGCGATGAATTTCCACAGCTTATCAATTTAGACACCGTGAAACGGTACTATGTCTGAAGTTACCATCAAACAAACATCCTAGTGTCAGATCATCAGATCACCAGTCATTCCGGTTCTTTAACCCTTCACTACATACAACTCTTTTTCCACACCTTGACCCTCAGGGAAACACACTTTTCAAGTCAGCATCCTGGTTTTCGAATCGCCAGATCCTTTTCTCTCTGCTTGGTTTTTTAACCCTTACTCAACTTCTATTATCCCACTAGGGATTGAACCTTTCACACTTGCAGTTTGTCCCCAAGCATGGGATCAAACTTTTTCACACTTGCAGTTTATCCTGAACTTAGGATTAAACTCCCCCCCCCCACAGTTTGTCCTCCACATAGGATCAAACTTTTCTTCGGCTACAAATCATCCTGAGGGGCGAACTACGTCGACCTGATCTCCCTGATACACGGGAGTACGTAGGCAACCATATTTTATATGGCCCGGTCGCAATAAAACAAAAACAACAAAAACACTTCTACACCCTTCTCATTACAAAAACAAAAATAACAAAAATATTCCTACATCCTTTTCTGCCACATACAGCGTTGAACCTCTTACACCATGTTCGAACTACGTAGACCTAATCTCCTCTTCAATAGGAGTATATAACTATCCATTTATGGTTCGGTCTAACCCCCTACCTAAACACAAACACTTGTCAACGGTACTAGGATCATCTTTCAATCCACTACATTTCATTGGCTTCAGACCAAAGGGATGGAACTACCCGACCTCCTCCGAAATAGGAGATTCGGTGACCATCTAAGCTGTGGTTGTACCTTGAAGAGCAATACCAATCCATAAGAGATGGAATTACCTAGGTTCCTTTTAAATAGGAGTACTGGCGACCATCTATGGTGCGGTCAATCTCAGAGAAGAAAGCCACACTCCTCTCCACATTTCCATACAGAACCAGTCCCAAGACACTAAAGATAGTAGGGATATACATAGATCAACGATCCATTCTGAACTATCCAGAGACATCTCAATGTCCATCCATCAAGGAGGAATTCAGAATACATCAAGATCATAAGCCCTGAAGAAATAGGAAAATATCAAGCAAGTAACAAGGCAAAACTAAAAGGGAAGTGATCAAAAAAATATATTTCCCTGCTATATATAATGTTGTTTGATATATACAATATGAATTGTACATGACAAAATGACTAAGGTAGTCTGTGCAGGAAAATACAAGCCAATCTACAAATCAGTGTATATGCAAACTATCAAGCCCAACATGACATCTCTCTCAGAAGAAGGAGGTAACGCTGTGGTCTCCTAGACAAGGGTATCCACATGAACTAATAGGTCTATAGCCATTTGCATGGTGACATTGTGCTCATCAATGTACGTGCTCATCTCTGTAATCATTCCAGTGGTAAGGGACCTTACTGTGGTACTATCTGTGACGGCTACATCCTGGGCAGATATGGCAACATCCCTCTCGACTATCACTGCATCTCTAGCTGATCTGGCCTCGTCCGGCTCAACAACAACGGCATCTCTATGTGTTAATGCCTTATCTCTCTCTAACAGAGCTGCGTCTCTCCCATCAAGGGCTGTCAATATCAAGGATCTAGCCCAATCTCTCTCGAAGGTCATCAAATAAAGACTATGCTCGAAGGACTATGCCGAATGCTGGATCATAACAGTACTAGTACTGGGAGAATCTAAAAGAGCTACTGGCAACCCAGTAAATGGCTCCTCCTCGGTGTGAGAATCAATGTCCTCCATGAGCTCTCCACCATATGTTTTTGTGACTATCATATGTTTATTGTAGGTAGCAGTGTGTAGTTAGTTATTATATTGTTTGTAATAATATATTTTTGCTTCGAAGTATTTTCTGTTATATTTGGCTTGGCATGTGCAGAAAACAAATAGGAAAAGCTCAGAAATTACTCCTCGCGCCGCGACGCCAACTATTGCACTGCAACCCGCGCCACAGCGCCGGGTCCAAAAGTTTGACTTCTCACCTTCGTGCCGCAGCGCCAATACTCGTGCCGCAGTGCCAGTGCTTAATGTCCAAACATCTCTGCTTCGCGCCGCAGTGCCAAGGAACACTACTACTCTCGCGCCACAGCGCCAGGACCGAGCCTTGCCCATTGTTAGTTCGCGCCGCGATGTCAAGTACTGAAGGCTATCTTGCGCCGTGGCGACGGCATCAAAATTTGGTTTTTAAAAATTAATTTTGGCCTGCAGTTTGTGTCATTCCTGTCCTTTTGCTCGACACCTCTCGGCAGCAAGCAACCCAACATCTCCTTTTCTCCACAAAACCCCCCACCCTCTACATAGCACCGACCAGAGAGCCTTCAATAAATTGAAATCCTTCAACAAACTGAGTGCCTTCAATTGCCTATCAGAGCTTTAAGCCAAGACTATCCTAGGGTTTGGGATTTAAAGGTAAAGTGGGCTAATTCTCAGAAACTAGTGTCCTTTTTCTGTGATTTCCTTGTTTGGAGTTGGTTCCATCTGTGATTTGGGGTGATTTTTACTAACGAAAATCAGGCTAGAACACTGTCAAGAAAAGGGTTGTCCATATTTGGTTTTAAGAGCACATACAAGGAGTTCAATAAATTGTCTGAGAGAATAAGCCTACTGATTTGGGCTAATTTAGCTTTGGAAATTGTTGGGGGTTTATTTGGCTTAAGTTTGGGGGAATTTTGGCACTGCTTAGGGACTGTTTTCTTTGAACCAACCAACTAAAATACCAATGGCACAAAAGAGGCAACGCCTTAGTATGGGAGGATCATCATCCGCAGCACCACCAACGGAATGGGACAGAGCCAAATTTGTGAGCGAGGAGGCATGGAAACGTTACAAAAGCTCCTTTGCCGCGCGAAATCTAATTCCTGAGCGGGGTTTGAGGCCGGCCAAAAATGATGGCGAGTTGGTGACCATGATTTCTAGACGCCAGTGGATCCACTTCACGAGGTCGCCCGAATCAGCTAATGTGTCTGTGGTTCGGGAGTTCTACACTAATGCTAGTGCCGAGGGCCTTTCGGTTGTCCAAGTCAGGGGGAAAGCAGTGGCTTTTGGAAGCCAAGATATCAATGCACTGTTCGCCACGCCCAACTATGAGGGCAAGGATTATATGGAGTCGGGGATCCGCATCTATGACCTCGAGGATATTATCAGGAGGCTGTGCAAGCCCGGGACCGCATGAAAGAAAAATGACTATACGGATGAAAAGACCAGTTTCCTGACTTCAGCGCTTAGTCGCTATGGGAAGGTGGTTCAGCTTCATATGCGCCAACATCATTCCGACCCGTCATCTGAGCGATGTGACTATGGACAGAGCGATCTTACTATTTACCATTGTCACGGGCCTGAACATGGACATCGGTGTTCTCATACACGAGTCCATCAGGAAGGCAATAAAGAGCACAGTTACTGCGGGACTCCCACATCCATCCCTGATCACGAGGCTGTGCAGAAGGGTAGAAATTCATTGGGGACCTGAGGAGATATCTCTGCCGCCCATGTCAGACATTGACCATCAGACGATCTCACGCTTCACTGTGTAGGATGGGCAGAGTCTCATGTCAGGGGCGAGGGCTACGGGCCACCTACAGCGCTGCCTCCCACAGCAGAGCCAGAGCAGGCACAGCCTTCAGACGCCGACCCAGCTGCACAGGGACTACTGACTGACATCATGGCATCCCTTACCCTGCTGCATCAGAAACATGATGCTGAGGCACAGAGGCAGCGGAGGCACATCGCAACTGTGGCACAGAGGTAGGACATTGCGATGCAGTACCAGGCTGAGCTAGTGAACACTATGCAGAGCATCTACACTGACTATTATGGCGAGAACGCAGAGTTCACGCCATACCAGTTCCCAGAGCCTCCTGTCTTCCCACCATACCCTCCACCATCACCGCTCGCCGAAGCTGATGAGGACGAGACCGCTGCTAAATGAGCGAACTTCAGTGAAGCCCTCTTGTATACGATAGCTTTATGTTTAGCAATGAGGGCATTGCTCACCTCAAGTTTGGGGGTGGTTTAACTATATCTGTTTATTTCTATCTATTGCCATGTTAGGTTGCATACTTTAGTATTTTGTTATGTTTTTATAATCAGTATTGTGGTGCAGTCGTTTTGAACTGTGGGATTATGCTTGGATTTTTATCATTATGGATGCCATGAACTGTTTTTGGTTTTATTTATTAATGCTTTGATTTTTATTAGCATGATTGTGGTTTATAGCCATCTTTTTGAGGGCTTATACAGATTTAGATGCTTGTGCCATGTGAATGGCCTTTTTACCCTATTTTGAGATGCTATTTAGTAAGGGTGTTATATTTATCATTATTTTTTATTATGGCTGATGACAAGCGTCATGTGTTTATGCCTATCTCTTAAAGTCGTGTCAAGCATGTATGAGTCAGGGCTTGTTCAATCGATAAGTTTAGACTGTTATTAATCCGTCCTTCTTAGCAAGCACCGACCAACTGTGTTAACTCGTTATTTTTTGAATTTAGTTCATGTGTTTATTGCTTTAAGAGTTGTTCGCTCTTATAAACTTTCATTTTCAAAAGGTAATAAAAGACTTAGACGTTTATACAGTTTTGGATCATGGATTCTGGCATGTTGACATATAAAAAAAATGAATGAATGAATGAAATGAGAATAAAAATAGAAAAGAAGAGTTTATATCTAAAGTTTTGTGGTGGGTCGAGATGGAGCATAAAACGCACTCGCCCATAAATGCAGGACCGATATCGAGATGGAGCATAGAATGCACTCGCTATATAATCTTCATTTTTGTTGTAAAGTCTCAGTTGGCTTATGTTGATTACGTGGCCTTTACTACTCGAGTTATTAGATTCATAGGTGTGTTCTACACCTAGTGACCTAAAGTCGTCTGGCTTGGGAGTCACTGATTAAAAGCTCATTCATGGGTAGTTCTGAATAGCCTAAGATAATTAAGGACTGTCTGAGTCAGACTTTACTGTCGTCATGCTTGGGTCTTTTGATCTTTTCTTGCACTTACGTCTTATTATTAATGCTTATTGAATGTTTAAGTTGCGGAGTGTGCATTATTAGTATTAGCAATCGACTGTGCAAACTTATTTGAGCTATGATTAGTTAAGACGGTTGGTCTCCACACACACACATAGAATGGATCGAATACAGTCTTATGCTTGAAATTGAATAAACCCTTATTCATATCTGTGTTTGCCCTATTCTCTGAGAGTAGCTATGATCAAGCTTTAAAGCCATGATACTATTATACAGTTTTATTTTTCTTTCGCGTGTGTTTTACTTTTGCTAGTATGTGTTAGACAGTTTGCTCGAGGACAAGTAAAGACTTAAGTTTGGGGGTATTTGATGAGTGGAATTTATACCTGTGAATTGGATACTTTATGACTTAAATAGTTTCCTGTTCTCGTAGATTTTATATGGTTTTATATGATTATAGTGTTATTGTGCTTAATCGATGCAATGTAGGGCTTATCAGGTGTTTTTTAGCATTTAGGGGAAAACGGTCATTTTTTATACACTGGCGCCGTAGCTCCACTGCCTAGTGTTATTCTCGCACCGCAGCGCTGCCCACTGTTCCTTGTTGACATCATCTTCGCGCCGCAGCACCACTGTCCTTACATTGGCTCGCGCCGTAGCGCGAGCTCCAATTTTTCTAAACTACATGGCGTCGCAGCGCCAACCTCTAGTCTATTGGCTGTGCCGCAGCGCCACCTCTGGTGCCCAGACAGAGAAGGCCTTGGTTTGACCTAGCAAGGAATAAAAAAACACAGGAGATGAGCCGCCTGCAAAAGAAGCAGAAAGGGGGAGGAGATCTCTCATAACCTGTATCATATAAGACCTTAGTATAGAATAGCTCAGCTTAGATAGTTTTCTTCTGTATTTCTCTTTCTCTTAGATTATCTCTATAAATATAGATTAGATAGATTAGGGAGAAGTCTGGCATATCCTTGGAGCGACAAGAGCAGTGAGCTATACAGATTGGAAAGCTTGATTTGAGCAGAATGCGTGGAGAGTTAAGGGCTTTGACAGAGTTTCCTCTTATCCAGTTGTTCTTTCTAATTTTGTAATCTATAAATGTGTTCTTTAGTGCTACTTGTATTTTGTTCAATAGTTATGAACTGAATATTTGCTCTAAGGTTATAATGGAACCCTTTGTTATTTAAATTGACTGTCTTATCTCTTTGGTTGGCACCATATGATTTGGTTTAATATATTTGTTCTTAGTGATTCTTGCTAAGACATTAGCGATGATTTTGGTAATCTACATGATATCGACAGAAGAATTGTAGATTTACACCTAAATATATTGGCATGTGATTGTGGGTTTCGACTGCATAAGTTGTGCGTAGAATAGACATATCTTTGTGCGCCACATGCGACCTAATTGAGAACTTATGCTTAAATCCTTGTTATGATTAATTCGCATAGACATGTGTAGGATTGTATCTAGCTTGGACGTTCTTTTCTGTTCTATTCCCTTTTAGGTGGATCTGGAGAGGATCTGTTTGTGCATACCTCGACAGTGGTGCATTAGCACCTGTGTGTTCTCGGTCGACAAATTGTCGTGACCATTAAGACCAAAGAGAGAAGGGTAGTTAGTTTGATGAAGCATAACACGCCAGGTGTTCGACAGAATGCCTGTGTGGGGTGAAGTTGTGACCTTAGCTTGTATTTCCTTTGATTGCCATTCGTTATCCATTTACTTGCTTTGTTAATTAGTTTAAACTAGATTAATCACACTACCATTTACTGCTGTTCGGATAAGACTTTAGCGATGCAAAGTCGGCACTTAGTAAATATTAGTCATAGTTCCTCGTGGGTACGACATACTCCTTATCACTGTATTACTCGTTAGACCATGTATACTTGCGAGTGTTTAGTGATCGGTTTTCCGACCAACAGCAGCCTCTAATGATCATCAGGAACAATCGCCGAAGAATGCGATCCCTGACTCTGACATCAGCTGGTATGGGCTCACTCAACAGTCCACTCATAGCATCCACACTCAGAGGACCCATGCGGACAGTCCTACCCTTGAGCGCCTCCGCCGGTACTCCTAGTAAGGATTTGACGGTAGTTGGGGTAATATCCACCGTACAAGGCATTGGTGCCCCTCCAAACTCCATACATGTGATAAATCGCTAATCCATCGGCGTCATCATTACCTCACAGTCCAGTAAATGGAGAGACAAAGTCTGGTGAAACCACCGCTCAGACAATGCCATGAGGTAACCCCAGGGATGACGATAGGGAAGGATGGAAAATAACGTCCCAAATCCCCAATCATGCACAATCGCTCTATAATCGGGATGCAGAGCCTGGTACATGGAGTGAATGCTAAACCAGTTCCCTCTGGGCTGTATAAAGCCGGGAACCTGCATCACAAAGCAAATCAACATTAGAATCCTTTAATCCTCGTCAATAGGAAAGAAGGAAAATCAGAGTCCATCTTTGTACCTCATTTGCGTGCAAGTACATCGAGGGATGTCGACTTAGATCACCTAGAAGCTCTGGGTTCACCACCTGAATACTCGGAAGGTCCCTACGGGGAACATGTGAAGCAGGAGCGGGGTCCGCCACCGGAACATCCTCTTCATCGTCCTTGATGTTCGGCACATCAACCTGCACTGGACGTATCACCGCCTCCACCAGACGACGAGGCTGTATAACAGAACGGGGTCGAGGCACTTCAGAAGCCCTCCTCCATACACCAGAAGTGGTCTTACGGGAACTACTCTGTTGATCCGGATCCATAATATCTGGATAACAAGTCTCTAAATCACCTCAAAAAGGGTGTGGTAATTTTAAACCTGGAACTTGCTTTTCAAAATGCATTTTAGGACTACATGCATTCATGCATTACTTTAACATACGTCTACAGTAGAGTTAAAAATGCATGACTATTCAATGCCTACATTTTGGAAAATTTTTGCCATAGTCCCCTCTGTAAATAGGACTATCCACATGCACATACGCATGACTAGGTGGCCATTCAGTAGCACACCTGCCCACAGTCATATACATATTATTTGCATTAAAAAGTTAAAGTCATCAATCCATAAGGGTAGCCTAATTACCATGATTACTTTGCATTACCACCTTTGCTCATTTGTCCTCAAATAGGATAAGAAATAGAAGAAAAAAGGTGTCAATTTGACTGTTTCAAAATTCAATTTTTTTCACATCATTATATTCATCATGGTTTAATACTAACATTTACTGTGTTGAATATTTTTTATCAAGACATACGAGCATGCATATTCACTACTATGTGTTTAGATGCATTTCATGTGATAAGTCATTTTCCAACGGATAAGAACTTGAAAAGAAGGCATGCATACGTTATCAGGACAGTGTAGAACACTTGTACGGTGATAGAATTTGCATAAAGACGCCTGAACTCAGCAGATCTGAAGAAGAGCTCTCAGATTTCCTTCGCAGCACAGCTTGAAAATGACTTAGGAAAGCAACTAGTCCATTTAAGGACATTTACGGTTGGCTGCAAGTCCACCTGCGACTACTACAGGTGTACCTATGGCTCCCCTATATAGGGCCCACCCCTCCAGTTCGGTCCAGTTCGAGTGGCAAAGGAGTTCTCACAAGCTGAAAATGCCAAATCAGGAATAAAAACGCTACGCGATTGAGCGGAATGGCTTGGAATCCTGGTTTTCTTAGACCGAACCGTGGGTCTACACGTCACTCATTAGTATTCGCCCGAACACAAGGTACACTTTGCCAATGATCTCACCTGTTATAAGTCATCTTTGGCAATACCTTATGCTGGTCCAATGCCTCCAAGTAAGGGTCGTCACCCTAATCCTCTCAGATACCCCGGCGGGGGCATCACGCATCTTCATCTGTCCAAATACAGATACCCCAGTGGGGGTATCACGCATCTTCATCTCTCCAAATACAGATACCCCGGTGGGGGCATCACACGACTTCATCTGTCCAAATACAGATTCCCCGGTGGGGGTATCACGCATTGTCATCCGTTGATGCATGTGTCAACGAAGGTCAAGCAACCTTGACATCACTTTAGTCGTTGGCAAATAAATCCAATGAAGCGTCGAAAGTTATTCGATGATTTCAGTCGTTGACACACACGTCAGCGAAGATCAAGCAGTTTCCCCGGTGGGGGCAGCACGCATTCTCAAGCAGTTTCCCTGACGGGGGCGTCATGCATTTTCATGTGTCGAAGTACATATCCTCGGCGGGGGTATCACGTATTTTCTGTTGATACACAAATCAGCGAAGTTCAAGCAACCTTGATAGTTTACCAGACAAGGATATTATCCGGTGATATAAATGTCAGCGAAGGTCAGGCAACCCTAATAACATAAACTATTGGCAGTAACTCCGACAGAACATTGATATGTCCTAACGATACAAACCATGAAGGATCATTCTCATCGAGGAGGACCAATGACGGAATATGTTTTACACATCCTTAAACAAACAAGGATACATCCCCACAGAATCTCTGATACGTGAAGGATACATCTTCAGTATAAAGTCTGTGTCAAGGATTCAAGATTTTGGCGATAACCCCAATGACAACAATCCTAGAAATTCCTAGTAGCTATGGATCGCACATCCATGATAGTTCATCAGGCCGCTTACCTATTGTCATCCCCGGTAGAAGCAACAGGGAGCCGGTAATCTTCCCATCTTGTTGGACAACAATCCAACAAAACATATGCATCATACATTTGCATCATGTTGCTGTTGATAAGTGAATTTTATATACACGAATCATTGTTCAAATCAAGTTTAAATTCGTATTTATGTTCATGTTTTGTGTTCATTTTTACTTGTTTCATGTTATTTTATGTGTAGGGTGGTTATGGATGCATTAGGGATGAGAATGTGGTCTTTTTGGAGCAAAAGTGGAAAAAGTTGGAATTCATAAAAAGTTGAAGTCAGTAGGGTGGCCCGCCGGGGCGGGCCTTTTTAAGCTAGCACCCCCCGCCGGGGCGGGGGTCCCGTTTCCTGCAGCTGTCCTGTTTGGTTTCGACTTCTGTTTTGGCTCGGATTTGTGGGTTAGCTGGTGCGTTTTGGAGTCTATTAAAAGGAGAATACGTCCAGAAGTCACAGGAGCTTGCTACCACTTAGAAGAACAACAATTCTCTAGCACAAAGGAAAGATTTTCAGCACGGATTCAAGGATTTGGAGAGTAAAAATTGGAGGAGTGATTTTCAGAGATTGTCACGACGATTGCAGATTGAGGATACGTGAAGGAGTTTTCTACAATTATTCTTCTCTTTCATCTATTTTGTAATTGGGATGATGTTTTCAACAGATTATTCAGTTTTTAATTCGTTCGTTATGAACTAATTTACTTATTAGACTTGTGATGGATCTTTAAGCTTAGCGATGATTCTATAACTTGATTTCCAATTTTATAAGATAGTTTCAGTTTATCTATGTTAATTTGAGCGTGAATTTATGAATTGCCTGATCAACAATTTTATGTGGACTTGAAAGGAATCGAGAGAGGATATTCGAGTCTAGACCTAGTTAATATAGCATGTGTCATAAATTATGTCGATAGCATATTTGTGATTATTGTTAAGGTAGAGATACGCTTGACATCACATGTAATCGTTAAGAGAACTTAAACTTCAACCTTTTTTAATTGCAGTTCACATAGAGATATAGTGAGTTGGTTAATTTAGGTGTTTAACGGATTTCTATCTTAATTGTGGATTGATGTTGATATGGTATTAGTGCATCGAGAGGTGGCTCTTACTACGTGCGTGTTCTTGATTAATAAACTGGAATATTGAATTGAATTGGAATAAAAGTTAGAAAATCAGAGTGAAGCTTAGGGTGAAATCATAAGTCTAACTCTCCATTAATTGTTTGAAAATTCCGAATTTCGTTATTGGTGTTTATTTCTTTTGTGATAATTTAATTATTCATTAATTTAGTTTCTTTTAATTAGTTACTTTTAAAAAAAAACCATTGAATCGATTAATTTGATAAAATTAGGATTAATAAAAAATTGATAATTGTGAAGTTAAGATTCTTGATATTTTGTTCTTGTGGGAACGATACTTTACTCATCACTTTATTACTTGTTGACCACGTATACTTGCGTGTTTTTGTGCGTATTGATTTTACCCAACAACTTTTTGGCGCCATTGCCGGGGACAATTTAGCCGAGATTTTAATAGTTTTTTTTACAATATCAGTTTACTTAGTCCAGTTTTACTTAAACATTTTTATTTTATTTTTACTTTCTCTATTTCAGGTTTTCGACATCGATTTATGCAAACACGGTCTAAACATCCAGACTTGCTACCTTTTGAGGACGACATTGACAAACGATTTCAAAAGTTGAGTAAGTGGATTTAGGAAACGAGAACCGAATTTGAAAATTCTGATAAGGAAGGAACGATGGCTGCCGAAGACCAGAAAGCGTTGAGGGATTTTTCCACACCTAAGGTGACTGATCTGCAGTCAAGCATTACTAGGCCTGCAATTGCTGCGAACACTTTTGAAATAAAGCCTGGGACTATTCAGATGATGCAGAATTCATGTCAGTTTGGGGGAATGGCACACGACGATCCAAATGAGCACTTGCTCAGTTTTCTGGAAATGTGCGACATGTTCAAGTACAACGGGGTATCGGATGAGGCAGTAAGATTTCGCTTGTTCCCATTTACCTTACGGGACAAGGCGAAGAGTTGGTTACACTCTTGCCCGCCGGGTTCGATCACTACGTGGGAGGATTTGGCTCAAAAATTTCTTGCCAAATTTTTCCCACCGGCAAAGACTGCGAAAATGAGGAGTGACATCACATTGTTGCGCAACAGAGTGGAGAGTCACTATATGAGTCATGGGAGAGATACAAAGACTTTCTCAGGAAGTGCCCACATCATGGATTGCCCAAGTGGTTATAAATGAACACCTTCTATAACGGGCTACATGGCAATATCAGAGCGAGTATTGATGCGGCATCGGGGGGAGCATTCTTGGCTAAAAGTTATGAGGATGCTTACAATTTGATAGAAACAATGTCGGCAAATAACTACCAGTGGCCCACATCAAGAATGATAGAGGCAAAAGCAGCTGGGGTCTTGGAATTAGACGGAGTAACATCTTTACACGCAACTATTTCTGCATTATCCATGAAGTTTGATAAGCTGAATGAGACGGTGCACATATTAGCAGGGGCTAAAGCTCAACAAGTTCAGCAGGTTATAGCAGTATGTGAATTATGTGCGGGGGATCATCTGACAGAGCAGTGCGCGATAAATCCAGCTTTCGTTCAGTACATAAGCAACTACAATAGGAATTCGAAAAATACATATCAGAATACCTACAATCAGGGGAATAGGAACTACCCAAACCTCTCGTGGAGCAATAATCAGCAAACTCAAGCTCCACAACCATCATATCCCCCTGGATTTCACAGTCATCCATAACAAACTCAACAGCAAGACAGGAAATCCGATGATGAGGAATCCTGGGCAAGTTACAAAACTAGCACTGATCTGATGTTGAAGAATCATACTATTACTCTCAAGAATATAGAGAATCAGATAGGACAACTTGCGTTGGCATTAAATAGTAGACCACAAGGAACCTTACCTAGTGACACCGAAAGAAATCTGAAGGGTAATCATGAGCAATGTCAGGCAGTTATGTTGAGAAGCGAAAAACACCTCGGTGAGATTAGTGCAGAAAATTCAGCAACACCGGAAGAAAAAGCCGACGACAGTAATGCAGTAGAGGGGAACAAATCAGAGGAACCACAGCTAAACAGTGAGCCGATTGTTTATCCTCCACCGCCGTTTTAGCAGAGAGTCCAAAAACAGAAGTCCGATAAGCAGTTCGCAAAATTTTTAGAGGTGTTCAAGAAACTCCAGATTAATATTCCATTTGCAGAGGCCTTGGAGCAAATGCCGAGTTACGCGAAGTTTATGAAGGGAATTCTGTCAAGGAAGAAGAAATGGGAAGACTTCGAAATAGTAGCACTAACAGAGGAGTGCAGTGCAGTGTTATAGAAAAAGCTTCCACCTAAACTTAAAGACCCTGGAAGTTTTACCATCCCATGCACAATCGGAAAGATGTCGTTCAATAAGTGCCTATGTGACTTGGGAGCAAGCATAAATCTTATGCCCTTATCAGTATATTCAGAATTGGGTTTGCCCGCACCGAAGCCTACGAATATTTCATTACAGCTGGCAGATAGGTCGGTCACATATCCGAGAGGCATTGTCGAGGACATTCTGGTAAAAGTGGACAAGTTCATATTCCCTGCGGACTTTATCGTACTGGATTTCGAGGAAGATAAGAACATCCCGATCATCCTAGGGAGACCTTTCTTGGCCACGGGATGGACACTCATAGACGTGCAGAAGGGAGAACTTACAATGAGGGTCCAAGATCAAGAAGTAAAATTCAATGTGTTCAAGGCCATGAAATATCCGACAGAAGAGGAAGAGTGTAATCGGATAGATTTAATTGAGCAGATTGCCACCGAAGAAATGAGCAAGAGTTTAAGCAACGATCCGTTAGAAACAACGTTACTGGGGGATGAGGAAATTGACGACCTCGAATTTGTGGAATTATTACAGATGCTAGACTCGTTACCACGAGTTAGCCGATTCAGACCACCGGTTGAACCTCTGCACACCGAGGATACAGTTGCAGCAAAATTGAAACCATCATTGGATGAGCCACCAGCCTTGGAACTTAAACCACTCCCTGAACATCTCAGATACGCGTATTTAGGCGATTTAAATTCTTTACCTGTAATTATTTCTGCTGCACTTAACAAATTGCAGGAGGAAAAGTTGCTGAGGGTGCTTCGGGATCACAAATCAGCAATTGGATGGACAATTGCGGATATAAAAGGCATTAGCCCGTCATTTTGTATGCACAAGATTCTGATGGAAGATACTGCGAGCCCATCCGTGGAGCATTAACGTCGACTCAACCCAATCATGAAGGAAGTGGTCAAGAAGGAAATTCTGAAATTATTGGATGCCGGAGTCATATACCCAATTTCCGACAGTAAATAGGTAAGTCCGATTCATTGTGTGCCGAAAAAAGGGGGGAATGACGGTAATTCAGAATGAGGACAACGAGTTAATTCCAACAAGGACAGTAACAGGTTGGAGGGTGTGCATTGATTATAGGAGATTGAATAAGGCAACCCGGAAGGACCATTTCCCGCTACCTTTTATCGATCAAATGTTAGACAGGTTAGCGGGGCATGAGTTTTACTGCTTATTGGATGGATATTCAGGATACAATCAGATTGCTATCACTCCTGAAGACCAAGAAAAGACAACATTCACTTGCCGCTACGGCAGCTTTGCATTCAGACAGATGTCATTCGGACTGTGTAATGCACCAGCAACTTTCCAGCGGTGTATGATGGCTATTTTTTTGGACATGGTGGAGAAAAACGTTGAAGTATTCATGGACGATTTCTCGGTTTATGGAAGTACTTTTGACACTTGCTTAGAAAATCTGGTCATGGTATTGCAGCGCTGTAAGGATACCAACCTCATACTAAATTGGGAAAAATGCCACTTCATAGTTGAAGAGGGCATAATATTAGGACATAAGGTGTCAGTGCAAGGATTGGAAGTAGACAAGGCAAAGTTGGACACGATCGAGAGACTACCTCCACCGAGCTCAGTTAAAGGTATTCGCAGTTTTCTGGGGCATGCTGGGTTCTACCGAAGGTTCATAAAGGATTTCTCTAAGATTGCAAAACCTCTATGCAGTCTTTTAGAGAAGGATGCGACTTTTAGTTTTACAGAGGAGTGCAAATCCGCATTTGAATTGTTGAGAAGAAGTTAACTACAGCCCCCGTGATAGTGGCACCGGACTGGAAAATGTCGTTCGAACTCATGTGTGATGCAAGCGACTATGCGGTTGGGGTAGTTTTGGGCCAACGACGAGATAAGGTGTTTCACGCAATATATTATGCAAGCAAAACACTAACAGAAACTCAAATGAACTACACTACTACGGAAAAGGAGTTGCTTGCAGTAGTATACGCGTTCGACAAATTCTGGGCATATTTGATCGGGACAAAGGTAATAGTCTACACGAACCACTCAGCGATTCGGTACTTAATAGCGAAAAAAGATGCTAAACCACGTCTTATCCGATGGATTCTCTTACTTCAAGAGTTTGATTTAGAAATTAAAGATAAAAAGGGGACGGAGAATCAAGTCGCCGATCATCTATCCAGACTGGAAAATCCAGAGACAACAGATAAAGAGAGATGCGTGATTCATGAGATATTCCCGGATGAGCAGTTATTTGGGTTGAATGCAGAATTTTCGTGGTATGCAGACTTCGCGAACTATGTGGTAAGCAAGATTCTTCCCCCAGATCTCACACGACAGCAGAAAAAGAAGTTTCTTCATGACGTCAAGTGGTACATATGGGATGAGCCATATCTGTTTAAACAATGCGCTGATAAGATGATACGACGGTGTATTCCATATAGTGAAGTCCACACTATATTACAAGAATGCCATTCGTCGGCGTATGGTGGCCATTACGGAAGTGAGCGCACTGCGGCGAAAGTTCTTCAGTCCGGGTTTTATTGGCCGACGTTGTTCAAAGACGCCCACCAATTTGTGAAAACATGTGATAGATGCCAACGGTGGGTAACATATCAAACGGAATGAGATGCCCCTACAAATAATTCTGGAAGTGGAAATCTTCGATGTATGGGGCATCGATTTCATGGGACCATTCCCGTCGTCTTTGAGCAATCAGTACATTTTGCTCGCGGTGGACTACGTATCGAAATGGGTTGAAGCTGCCGCATTACCATCTAATGATGCCAAGGTGGTCCTCAAGTTTTTACAGAAAAATATTTTCACAAGGTTTGGCACGCCAAGAGCAATTATTAGTGATGAAGGCAGTCATTTCTGCAACAAATCGTTTACAGCTCTTTTGGCTAAGTATGGGGTCAATCACAAAGTGGCGACTGCTTATCACCCTCAGACTAATGGGCAAGCCGAGGTATCGAACAGAGAAGTTAAAAAGATATTGGAAAAAGTCGTCAACCCAAGCCGAAAAGATTGGTCGCTTCGATTGGATGATGCATTATGGGCATACCGCACTGCATACAAAACGCCAATCGGGATGTCGCCGTATCAACTCTTGTACGAAAAGGCATGTCACTTGCCAGTGGAGTTACAGCACAAAGCTTACTGGGCAATACAGAAATTGAATTTTGATCAAGCCGCCGTAGGAGAAAAGAGGTTACTCCAACTTAATGAGCTCGACGAATTCCGCCTTCATGCCTATGAGAATGCCAAACTATACAAAGAAAAAGTTAAAAAATGGCACGACTACAAAATTATCCAACGCACATTCAAGCCGGGTCAAGCAGTCCTCTTGTTCAATTCACGGCTGCGGTTGTTCCCCGGAAAGCTTAAGTCAAGATGGTCGGGACCGTTTACTATCAAACGGGTATTTCCTCATGGCGCGGTTGAATTATAAAGTCGCAATCCATTAGAAACATTCAAAGTCAATGGCCAACGTATAAAGCATTACTGGGGTGGCGAGTCAAATTTGGACGCTGACACTATCATCCTAGCCGATACACAGTAAAATAGGGAGTAGTCAGGCTGAACGACTTAAAATCAAGCGCTAATTGGGAGGCAACCCAATATTTCTTTATTTTTCATATTTCACATTTAAGTTGGTAGGATATAGTTTATGAAAGAAGTAGTTAGGACTTTTCATTTATTAAGCTTGCTTAAAATCTCTGAAAAATACTAAAAATAAATCCAAAATCTAAATGGTCATTACTCTAACGTATTGCTTGTTTTTGGTCTCAGGAGAGGTCAAATACAACATAGAACAACGAGGACTACGCAACGGACGCATTTCGGAAAATTTTTATCGTCCAAAATTTTGGACCAAATTTTTTTACAGCAGTCCAGCCCGCCGGGGCGAGCCTTTTTAGGCGTGTACCCCCCGCTGGGGCGGGGGTCCTGATTTATGGGCATCCGGCTCTTTTTAAAACACACGCCCAGCACTTTCCCCTACCCATTCCTACTCTTGCCGTTTTCTTCTTCCCACCATACCCCACCTTCCCCTCATCCTCCACACTACTTCTATCACCCCACCACGTTCCCCACCATATCTCCCTCTATATAAACCCTAACTCCTATCTCCATTATATACATTCCATTACACACGAATTCTTCAAGCTATTGGACCACAAACACTTACGGGTGAGTACTCTAGCCTTATTATCACACTCTCATCTTCTCTCCACTGACATTCCATACAAACCACCTAAGTTTGGGGGAAGATCGGGCTGTGCACGCAAGGTGTTTGCCATATTGCCTGAAACACAGAGAAAGTGAAACTAGTGCGTGCTAGCACAATTAAGCATCCGGTTATCCATGGATTCACAACCAACATCAAAACACCAACGGGGGGCGAGTTCTAGCACGGCTCCACCAACCCGAACATATGACCGCCACAAATTCTGAAGTGCCGCCGTCGCCGACCGCTACGACTATATGGTTACCAAGGCTCTTACACCGGAACGGGGGTTGGCTCCCGAGGGAAATGATGGGGAAATGATGCAACAAATCTACCAACGAGGATGGATAAGGTTTACAGCGGAGCCCGAGCCCGTTGTTGTGAATGTTGTTAACGAATTTTATGCAAATGCCGAGGACAAGGCACCATTCACTGCCTTCGTGAGGGGTCGCATGGTCCCGTTCAGTGCAGATGCCATCAATGCCTTTTATCAGCTGCGGGTTCCACGCCAGTGTCAATATGCTTACATGCGGGATTTTGACCCCGATTATGAGGAGGTGATTCAAAACATGACTAAGCCAGGGACTACTTGGATAAAGGGACGAAAGGGGGGCACCGTGTTTCACAGTAAAGACCTCAGTTGATATGGTAAAATCTGGTATGCCTTCCTCTGTGCTAAACTGCTACCGTCCACGCACACCTCGGACGTGACCAAGGAGAAGGCACTCCTCCTGTATGCCATTGTGCAAGATTTCCTCATAGACATTGCGCCAAGATCATATGTTCGATGCTATGAACGCATCTTTCACCGCACTTAACACAACACTTCCAAGTTTCAACCCGGCGGCATTTTTTTCGTATCAACAACCTGGTCCACTCCCTAGCTTTCCTCCTAGTGATTCAGATGAGGAAGAGCACCAACCACCGCCCCAGACTTAGACAATTACAGGGAAGTCTTCCTGCATTCTATTTTTATCCAATGAGGGCATTGTTTTATTTAAGTTTGGGGGAGTTTTATTTGTTTACATGCATGACTTTTAATATATTATATTAGTTGCATATTATTATTATTATTATCTAAAAAACAAAAAAAAAATTTGTTTTGTTAGTTAATAAATGTTAGTTAATTAGTTAGGTTGCATATGTCCAATGGTGTCGCATTCTACAGGTTATTCTGGCCAATGATGAGATTGTGAACAAGTTAACCACTATAGTATGGATTATTAGAACTGTGATATAATTACTGTTATGAATCGATTCTTGGACTTGTTTGAAACTGTTATAAAAAGGGTAGCACTAATAACATCTTTGTTGACCAGTTAGTTCAAATTGATACATAAAGGGTTTTTAAAGGATAGTGCTAGCGTGAACCAGAAAATGACAAGGATAGGAAGTGAAGGCTTAAATTAGGCAAGAACCTAAGTTTGGGGGAATATATGTGGGATATATAAGCTTTGAAAAAAAAAGAAAAAAAATGCAATATGTTGAGTCTTGTGGTGGGTTGAGGTGAAGCACTCCCCATAAACACAAGCGTGAGATGGAGCGTAAAACGCACTCACCAACCATCTATGAGAAAAAGAAAGAAGAAAAAAAAAAGAATAAAACGGGAAAAGTGCAAAAAGCCCCCGTATAAAAAGAAAGAGGAAGCATAAGTATCCTGCATGTACCCTTAATGTTGGTTTAGTTTAATTTTAGTTGAATCGTGCCTATCTTTGAGAGATTATAAGTTTGCACTGTATAATTCCTTCTAAGAAGTTGTTTATGTATTGAATTTGGGTCCGTATCAGTTAAACTTGATGTTGATCACACACACACGCTATACCATTGATGATTGTTCAAGAATTGAGAATTAATATGTAAGTGTGGATTGGTTTTGATAATTCGTAGTATAAAGTTGCTTGTTTTCTCTGAGGCCGATGGAATACATTTGTTTATGCGATATTGTTGGATTTGTTTAGGCATTTAGATTATTATTGCGTTTCATTGCGTTGCATCTAGTTGTTTGTGCTATGGGACTAGCAAGGTTTAAGTTTGGGAGATTTTGATAAGTGAATTTTATATACACGAATCATTGTTCAAATCAAGTTTAAATTCGTATTTATGTTCATGTTTTGTGTTCGTTTTTACTTGTTTCATGTTATTTTATGTGTAGGGTGGTTATGGATGCATTAGGGATGAGAATGTGGTCTTTTTGGAGCAAAAGTGGAAAAAGTTGGAATTCATAAAAAGTTGAAGTCAGTAGGGTGGCCCGCCAGGGCGGGCCTTTTTAAGCTAGCACCCCCCGCCGGGGCGGGGGTCCCATTTCCTACAGCTGTTCTGTTTGGTTTCGACTTCTGTTTTGGCTCGGATTTGTGGGCTAGCTGGTGCGTTTTGGAGTCTATTAAAAGGAGAATATGTCCAGAAGTCACAGGAGCTTGCTACCACTTAGAAGAACAACAATTCTCTAGCACAAAGGAAAGATTTTCAGCACGGATTCAAGGATTTGGAGAGCGAAAATTGGAGGAGTGATTTTCAGAGATTGTCACGACGATTGCAGATTGAGGCTACGTGAAGGAGTTTTCTACAATTCTGCTTCTCTTTCATCTATTTTGTAATTGGGATGATGTTTTCAACAGATTATTCAGTTTTTAATTTGTTCGTTATGAACTAATTTACTTATTAGACTTGTGATGGATCTTTAAGCGTAGCGATGATTCTATAACTTGATTTCCAATTTTATAAGATAGTTTCAGTTTATCTTTGTTAATTTGAGCGTGAATTTATGAATTGCCTGATCAACAATTTTATGTGGACTTGAATGGAATCGAGAGAGGATATTCGAGTCTAGACCTAGTTAATATAGCATGTGTCATAAATTATGTCGATAGCATATTTGTGATTATTGTTAAGGTAGAGATACGCTTGACATCGCATGTAATCGTTAAGAGAACTTAAACTTCAACCTTTTTTAATTGCAGTTCACATAGAGATATAGTGAGTTGGTTAATTTAGGTGTTTAACTGATTTCTATCTTAATTGTGGATTGATGTTGATATGGTATTAGTGCATCGAGAGGTGGCTCTTACTACGTGCGTGTTCTTGATTAATAAACTGAAATATTGAATTGAATTGGAATAAAAGTTAGAAAATCAGAGTGAAGCTTAGGGTGAAATCATAAGTCTAACTCTCCATTAATTGTTTGAAAATTCTGAATTTCGTTATTGGTGTTTATTTCTTTTGTGATAATTTAATTATTCATTAATTTAGTTTCTTTTAATTAGTTACTTTTAAAAAAAACCATTGAATCGATTAGTTTGATAAAATTAGGATTAATAAAAAATTGATAATTGTGAAGTTAAGATTCTTGATATTTTGTTCTTGTGGGAACGATACTCTACTCATCACTTTATTACTTGTTGACCACGTATACTTGCGTGTTTTTGTGCGTATTGATTTTACCCAACAGCTGTACATTGCATTATGTTTATCTTGTTGTATTTCAAGTGTCTTGTATTCTTTATCTTATCCATGCCATTGTATTACATGAATATGATAAAGAGGGGCATCTGTAGACACTCAAAATTTTCTGCATTCCTGTTACTAAAATTGCAGGATGGCAGAATCGTCTTTTAGAGATAAACCTGGAAGATAGCTCAGCTCAATCCTGGAGATAACCCTGGGATACTCAGTATCACCATCTCGAAGATAACCCCGAGACATCCAGCTCAAGCCCGGATACCACCGGAAGTTTTAACCTCAACCCCGGCGACAACACCGGGAGTTTTGGTTTCAGCCTCGGAGATAACCTCGAGGAGTGCAGTGCCAATACTGGAAAACACACTGAAGAAGACAGTGTCATCTCGGAGATAACCCCGAGATACTCAGTCTCAGCCCCGGACAACACCGGGAAAGATAATATCCACCTCAGAGATAACGCCGAGGAATACAGTTGCAGTTCCGGAGATAACTCCGAAAATGCTTGTTTCAAAGCCATGCAAACAACTTCAGAACACTCAGCAAAAGCCCCGAGGCACTCATTCCACAAGCCCAAAGATAACCCCGGGAAGTCAGGAACATCCCAGAATAACCCTGAGGACGGTCAACACCTGTAGCAGTCCAATCTCAGCGATAATCCTGAGCAATGACCGCTAACACGGCTTAAACCAGAGATAATCCCGATGAAGGGCAGAACCGTTATTTTGCCATCCCAATGCCACATCGCACCGTCTTAACATTTTATACATACATTTCTACATAGCAGAGTCCCACAAGAACCAAGGAAATACAATCTTGAGTGACTATTGCGCAGGGAAACAGATAAAATTTAAAGCTTGAAGACCGGAGGGCATGGTCCCATCTTCCTGACTTCGTACAATCTCTAATCCCATGTCATTGTGTAACTCTTGACAACGGTGATCCGAAATAGGTCTCGTACGCCTCAATCGGATGCCCGGATTGCAGTTCTAAAAGTTCGAGCGGACATCACATTGCACGCGTTCACATACTTTGAGACGGTGGATCCCGCGAAGCTCGAGGCACCCCGAGCAGCAGCAGGTACATCTACGGCTACCGCTGGTACACCTGTGGCTCCCCCCTCTATAAATAGAGGGCTTGGGGCAGTCATTTTGCATAGAGAAAAGGCGAGAAAGCCCTGTCCAATTTGCTCTGTGCACACCCAAAACTGAGTGCTTTCTCATTTTAAACACTTGTAAGTTCATATATAGCTACTTTTTACCCGCGGGAGCCGAGTGTTCATCCATTTCAAGTTATTGAAGTCTTCTTTGGCAGCCCACTGTAAACCTTCTTACACATTTTAGAGCCTTTCTCTTCATCTTTGTATACACCGTTCTTCACGTTGAGAGTCGTGTTGCGTGTGTTTGCCTGGACTTCGGTCCGTGGTTTTTATTTCTGTTGTATATTATATATATATATATATATATATATATATATACTAACATTATCGAGTTATGTCTCGATTGAGCCTAGACTTATGTTTGAGCGTTTAATTGCTTTCGTATATATATATATATACTTATATATATATATATATAGACTACATATATACTTTCGTATATATATATATATATATATATATATATATATATATATATATATATGAACTGTTGTCGAACTTCGTTCGATGAGCCTAGATTTTACATCGTGCGTTTACCGTTTTATATATATATATATATATATATATATATATATATATATATATATATTTACATGTCCTGCTGGAGTTTACTTCGTGGCGGTTGACCGTTTTTACTGCTTGCTTTATGTTTAGTCCTGCCTGGAGTTTACTCCATGGCGGTTGATTGCTTTTACAGCTTTATTTACATTTCTGTAGGATGCTTCGTATGGTATATGTCAATATATATATATATATAGCTTTTGTATATATAACTGCTTGCAGCTTTCATACAAATTGTGTTATCATGTGAGTCTAGGAATCATGTGATCATAGATTCAGTCTACTGAATCTAGATTTCATTCCCGTGATGGACATTTTCAGCTGTAAGCAGCTTGTAAATTATTTATGGTGTTTGCATTTCTCATATGGTTTTCATGCCTATGAGGAATTCGGCACTGCTTTGTACATTATTTTCTTGAAGATGCTTCGCATCTCGAAAATAAAAGCAATCAAGCCGAACACCTAATAATAAAATAGAAGTGTAAAAGGTCTCAATTACTATTGAACATCAGGGTTTGAAAAACCTCTTTTACAAAATTTCACTGTTATATCTTGTTTAAAACTGAATTTTTACATAAATTCAAACTCTGTTTATATAGGTACGTACGAGGCCTCGCATTACTTCCAAATAACTGCACATTGACCCACACACATACACATTTATATAACAATTTCTTGAAAAGTGGCGATTACCGTGGCAACACGGATGTCGGGTGGTGCCTAACACATTCCCTCCTCATAAGCAAGTCCCCGGACCTTAATGAATCTCGGTTTCACAGACCCGTTTAGCAGTGTCACATCACTGGGTCAATGTGCAAACCTTTTCTCGGTTGTGTTGGTACAGCCAGTTAAAAAATCAACTGGCGACTTTTATAGTCCAATCGTCGACATATAAATGTCGGACCTTTTCACAACTTATTTTTTCAAACAAATCTCACCTAACATGAGAACACAAAAGAACAAGAACAAAAAGGGACAAATAAAAATCCCGACATCGACAACTGCTTTGTGGAATAAAATTAAGAATAATATTGTATTAAAAATAATTTGGACAGAAAAAAAATTAATTTTTGTCATGAATAGTGCCCCGGATGAATAGTAACCGAGTGAATAGTACTCCGGGAATAGTACTATGAGAATAGTACCCCGTGAATAGTATCCCGATATAAAAAGATTAAAAATTATCAAGAATGTTCAGAATAATATTTCCGTCAAAAAATACTAGATGAAGCGCAAATTTTAAGGATATTCTACTAATTTCACGGAGTATAGAAGCAATACTTAACAAAATGAGTGTAGAATTTGAAATCTAAAACGAAATAATATTACTTACATACTACAGAGTATGGGAGAAAATATTATTTTATACGAATATTGAATAAAAATAATATCCCTTACCTTAAAAAGAGAGTACTTCTGACTGGTAGGGCGGGGATATTCTTGAAGAAAACTTGCACTATTTTCTACACTCAAAGCTTTCTTAAACTCTAAAGAAATACGCTCAATATTATAGAAAAAGAATTCTCTAATTCTGTTGTGATTTTCATTTCTACACAAAGCATCCTATTTATAGGAGAATGTCAGGATACTATTTGGATACACAGTAAAGGAAAAATCACGGACTGCATAGTGTCAAAATCACAAATTTTTAACGAATTTTTGATTTTACTGTGCAAACACTATGCAAATACTATGCATAATAAAATATAATATATTCTATTTTTTATAAAAAAAACAAAACTTATTATAATATATACATATATATATATATATATATACAAAAATAGTAACTCTCGTGATTATTCCCCCCTCCCCGATTATCATATTTAATATATTTATATATATATAACAAAACTGAGAAAACTTCTCCCGACTATTTTGAAAAATGGGTAACTGGGGGTCCATATAATAAGCCAAATTTAGAACAAATACTTCATAAATTTTTTTTCTATTTATCTCAATTACTTGGCTTCACAAAACACTTTTCTGAACAACAATTATTCATCATTTATAACTTGCAATATTAAAAACAAGATCATTCCCAGGAAAGAGGGGGCTTTCTGATAATGATTTCTCCCTATTGACGTGTAATTAGGTGACCAAATCTTTTTTCTCGACAGAACTTTCTAGACATTATCAATAATGCTAATAATAATATGAATAATTTGTCGTCTAAATTATTGATTTAATAATATAAAATATTGTGACAATAACTGAATTAATAACGTGAGATACTGCAGCAATTACTGTGGTAATAATTGAAATAAACTAAGTGACTTCTCACGTAAGCATCAATAATCAAATACCGTGTGCTACTATGCAACCATGCGTATTACTGTACTTTTCATCACCGGGTATTTCGACAGTTAACGGTAAAACTTTCGCCGTTATTTTTATAAAAATATATTTCTGTCGTTTTCTAACTCCGACAATTATTTCGTTGTGGAGTCCACCAATGATTATGTCGTCGTACAAATATTCTCTGATAAAACGAATATTCCCCAACCAATCGAATATTTTATGACAACTTGCTTACTTTGCAAAATTTATAAATATTACCCACAACTATAACATTATATCAAATCCACACCTTAATATTTAAAAAAATATTTAGAGAAAATTATTCTTTATTCATAAAAGTTGGGGTCTTACATCATTAACTGTTTCTTTTTCCACAAATAAAAAATGATATTAAATTATTAGAACAGAAATTGCACAATCATTTCCATTTACTTGAGCTTTTAGTTAATGGTTGGAAAATACTAATTAAAAATTAGTACTTAAAAAGTAAATAGCTCTCATCATTTTGTCTCTATGAAGCTACCATTGTAAGACCCCAACTTTTATGAATAAAGATTAATTTTCTCTAAATATTATTTTGAATAATAAGGTGTGGATTTGTTATAATGTTATAGTTGTGGGTAATATTTATAAATTTTACAAAGTAAGAAAGTTGTCATAAAATATTCGTTTGGTCGGAGAATATTTATTTTATCAGGGAATATTCGTACGACGACACAATCATTGGTGGACCCCACAACAGAATTACTGTCGGAGTTCGAAAACGACAGAAATATCTTTTTATAAAAATAACGGCGAAAGTTTTATCGTTAACTGTTGAAATACTAGGTGATAAAAGTACCGTAATACACGTGGTTAAATAGTAGCACACGGTATTGTACAGTAACTTTGATTATTGATGCTTACGTGAGAAGCCACTCAGTTATACTCAATTATTGTCACAGTAATTGTTGCATAGTATCTCACATTATTGATTCAATTATTGTCACAATATTTTATATTATTAAATCAATAATTATGATGATAAAGTTATTCATATTATTATTTGCATTATTGATAATGTCTAGAAAGTTCTGTCGCGGAAAGGGGTTTGGTCACCTAATTGCTCGCTAATAAGAAGAAATCCTTATCGAAAAGCCAACTCTTTCTTGGGAATGATCTGGTTGTTAATATTGCGAGTTATAATATTAATAATGAATAAATGTTGTTAAAAATATGTTTTGTGAAGCCAAGTTAGTTGAGATCAATAGAGGGGTTTTTATTGAAGTATTTGTTGTAAATTTTGCTTATATATATATATATATATATATATATATATATATATGTATGTGTGTGTGTGTGTGTGTGTGTGTGTGTGTGTATTATATAAATTTTATTTTTTGTATGTAAAATAGAATATATTATATTTTATTATGCATAGTACTGCATAGTATTGTGTCGACGTCGGGATTTTTAGATGTCCCTTTCCGTTACTTGTTCTTTGGTGTTCTCATTTTTGGTGAGATTTATTTGAAAAAACAAGTGAAAAAGGTCCGACATGTATAATGTCGACGATGGACTGTTAAGAGTCGCCAGTTGGTTTTTTAAATGGTTGTACCAACACAACCGAGAAAAGGTTTGCACATTGACCCAGTGATGTGACACTGCAATACGGGTCGGTGAAACCGAGATTCATTTAGGGTACGGGGACTTGGTTATGCAGGGGGAAGGTGTTAGGCACCCCCCGACATCCGTGTTACCACGGTGACCGCCTCTTTTCAAGAAACTATTATCTGAATATGTGTGTGTGTATGAGTCAATGTGCTGTTATTTGAAAGTGGTACGAGGCCTCGTTCGCACCTATATACGCAGGGTTTGAATTTTTGTAAAAATTCAATTTTAGCAAGATATGGCAATGATGTTTTATAAAAGAGGTTTTTTCAAACCCTGTTGCTCAATAGTAATTGAGGCCTTTTGCACTCCCATTTTATTAAATGCGCGGCTTGGTTGATTTTATTTGACGGCTGCGAAGCATCCGTACGAAAATAATGTACAAAATAATGCCGACTTCCTCGTGGGTATGGAAACCATCTGAGGAAAATCAGACACCGCATATTAATTTGCAAGCTACTTACATCTGAAAATGTCCATCACGGGAACCGAATCTAGATCCAATGGGATGAATCTGTGATCACATGATTCCTAGGCTCACATGATACCGCAATTTGTATGAAAGCAGTAAGCAGGTATATATATAAAAGCCGTAAATATATATACAGACATGATCACCAACCACGAGATAGCTCCATGGGGGATCAGAAAAGTAAATAAAGCTGTTAAAAGCCATCAACCGCCACGGAGGAAACTCCAGGCGGGACAAAACGTAGATAAAGCTGTAAAAACGGTCAACCACCACGAAGTAAACTCTAGGTGGGACGAAATGTAAATATATATATATATATATATATATATATATATATATATATATATAAACTGTGGTTGAACTCCGTTCGATGAGCCTGGATTTTACATCCGGTGTGTTTACACAGTTTATATATATATATATATATATATATATATATATATATATATATATATATATATATATATATATATATATATATGAAAGCAATTAAACGCACCAAACCGAAGTTTAGGCTCATCGAACAAAGTTCGACACACAGTTAATGTATATAAGTATATATATATATATATATATATATATATATATATATATATATATATATATATAGAAAAGCAAATAAACGCTCCAGACCGAAGTCTAGGCTCAACCGAGGCATAACTTGGTAATGTTAGTCAATATATATGTAAATATATATATATATATATATATATATATATATATATATATAGGCTGAAATGAAACCACGGACCGAAGTCCGGGCAAAAGCCAGCAACACGACTCTCAACGTGTAGAAGGGTGTGTGCAAAAATGAAGAGAAAGACTCTAAAGTGTGTGAGAAGGCTTACAGTGGGCTGCCAAAGAAGACTTCTATATCTTTAGAGTGAGTAAACGCTGGCTTTTGTAGTTACAAAAGATGGCTGTATATGAGCTCACAGGTGTTTAAAGTGGGAAAATACACTGTATGGCAAGTGTAGAGCGAATTCTGCAGGGTTTTCCCGTGTTTTTTCTCTTAAAAATTAGCACCCCAAGCCTCTTATTTATAGCCAAAAGGTGCCGTAGGTGTACCTACGGCTCAGCCGCAGGTGTACCAGAGGCGGGTCGGGTCAGCCCGGTTTGGTCGGGTCGAGTCATCTCGAAGTACGTGCACACTGGCACTGTAATGTCCACTCGATTTTTCTAAAGTGCAATTCGGGCATCCGTTTGAGGTATACAGGACCTATTTCGGACCGCCGTTGTCGAGAGTTTGTACGATGGCATGGGATTAGAGTTTGTACGAAGTATTTGAAGATGGAACGGTGCCCTCCGGTCTTCAAGCTTCAACTTTCATCCGTTACCCCGCACAATAGCAACTCGGGATTGGTTAGCCTTGTGGGCCATTGTTGCGTAGATGTGTTGAGATGACTTGGCGTGGCATCGTGTTGGTCAGATGACGATGTTGCCCCTTACCGGTGTTATTTCTGGGTTGGGTCGATAAAGCAGACGTTGCTCAGCTTCGCTGTGATTGGACTGCTGTAATTGGTTGAAAGTCCTCATTGTCATCTTTGAGGTGTGTCTGTCTTCCCGATGTCATCGCCGGGCTGATACAGTGTATCTCGTTGTGAGCGCCGTGACTTGTAACAAGCATTTCTGGAGTTAATGCCGAAATTGCTTTCCTTGGGGCTATCACCAAGGTTGGAGGTTATTCCCATGTTTAGGGCTAAGACTGGATACCTCGGGATTATCTCTGAGATTAATCGGTCTTCTCCGGTGTGTGTTCCGGTATTGATCTGCATGCCTTGGGGTTCTCCAAGATTGGATTGGTTACTCCCAGATTGCGATCTGGGGTTGATGCTGAACTTCCGGTAGTATCCGGTATGGTTGTGGATTGTCTTTCAGGGTTCTCTCATAAAAGACGAATCTGCCTTCCTGCAATGTTAGTGTCAGTAGTATAGAAAATTTCGAGTGTCTACAGATGCCCCTCTTTATCATACTCATGCATGGCGATGCATGGGTAGAATAAAGAATCCTAGACACTTGAAACGTAATAAGACAAACATTGTACTATGGATAGCAACATGATGTAGATGTATGATGCATGTGTACGGGGTTGTAGCCCAACACGCTGAGGATAATTACTAGCTCCCTGTTGCTTCAACCGGGGATTGGCAATGATGACCAGATTTGATGTATGATCTGAGTCTGTCAGGATGTTGATGTTGGAGTTATCATCAAATTCCTGGATAAGGACTGGATCCTACAGAAGTACCTCTTATGTGTAAGAGATCTGTGGGGATAAAGATTGATCTGTTTGAGGATGTGTATAACATATTCCATCATCCATCCTCCTTGATGATAATCTCCTGGTTTGTATCGTCAGGATATGTCAGGGTTCTGTTGGAGTTACTGCCAACAGCAAATGCTGTCAGGGATGCCTGACCTTCGTTGACGTGTATTTCACCGATATGTGAATCAACGGCTGAAAAATCTTGTGGGATATACTGTCAAGGTTGCTTGACTTCCGTTGTCATGTAGATCAACGGAATAGTACGTTGTGACCCCCCGCTGGGGAATATGGGTAATCGGGTGGTAAGAACCCCGAATGGCTCTAGAGCTCTGATAGGTTTAACCCTCTATCAGCTGGAATGATGTCAAGGCTGCTTGACCTTTGTTGATATGTGTGTCAACGGCTTGAATGTACGTGGTAATCCCCTGCCGTAAATTCACGTTGCAAACCCCTCGGGAGATCTACTGGGGACGTATGTATTGATCGAACAACTGTGTATGCTCTGATGGGTTTACTTGCCATCGACTGAGATAATGTCAAGGCTGCTTGACCTTCGTTAATTTGTGTGACAACGGCTGAACACGCGTTGTAACCCCCGCCAGGGATCTACGTTGTAACCCCCGTCGGGGACTCACGTTGTAACCCCCGTCGGGGATCTAGGTTGACATGGATGATGATCCTGAGAAAGCGGCATTGGACCTGCATACGGTATTGCCGAGCTTGACTGAGATCATTTGAGATTACTGGTATAGTGTACCCTATGTGTGGGAGAATACCAATGCGTGATGTACCGATTCAAAGTCTCATCAGAGAAGACCAGGATTGTATGCAGTTTTGCTCAATCGCGTGGCGTCTTTATTCTCGATTTGACCTTTTTAATTCGTAAGACCTCCTTTGTAACTAAAACTGGACCGAGCCGGAGGGATGGAACCCACATGGGGGTGCCGCAGGTGTACCTACGGCAGCCGCAGATAGGCCTGCAGCCAGGCGTGGATCATATATCCATCAGCCAGCAGCATTCACAAGTCACTTTCAACTTGTTTCGCTTAGAGAAAACCGCGAACCATCTTCAGATCTGCTGAGTTCGGGCTACTTTCTGCAAATTCTGTCACGGTGCAAGTGTTCCACACTATCTTGGTAACGTATGCCTATATTTTCTCTAGTTTCTGTCCATTAGATTGTGAGTTATCACACGAAATGCATCTAAACACATAGTAGTGGTTATGTATGCACAAATGATTTGATAAAAAATATTCAACATAGTAAATGTTAGTATTAAACCATGCTGAACATAATGATGTGAAAAAAATTGACTTTTGAGATAGTCAAATTGGCACCTTTTTCTGCTATTTTTTGTCCTATTTGAGGTCCAATGAGCAAAAGGTAGAAAGGCAAAGTACTCCTAGCATTGAGGTTGGCCTTATGCATGATGCTTTTGATTTTTAATGCATATATTGTGTATATGACTTTGGGGCAGGTGTGCTACTGAATGGCCACCTAAACATGCCTGAGTGCATGTGGATAGTCCTATTTTCAAAGGGGACTATGGCAAAAATTTTCAAAAGGTAGGCATTGGGTAGTCATGCATTTTAACTCTATTGTTTGTTAAAGTAAATTCATGCATGCATATAATCATAAATACATTAGAGAAAGCTCCAGGTAAGGAAATACCACACCCTTTCTAAGGTGATTTGGGGACTTATTGTCCAGATATTATGGATCCGAATCAGCCGAGAAGTTCCTATAGGACTACTTCTGGTGTACAGCGGAGGGCTTCTGAAGTACCTCATCCCCGTTCTGTCAGACAGCCTCGACGGTTGGTGGAGGCCATAATACGTCATGTCCAGGTAGATGTTCCGGACGTTGAGGACGCGGAGGTGGATATTGAGGACCCCGCTCCTACTGCACCTATCCCTCGCAGGGAGCTTTCGAGCATTCAGGTAGCGAACCCAGAGTTGCTAGGTGATTTGGGCAGACATCCATCGATGTACTTACATGCTAACGAGGTATGGCGTTAGACTTTGCTTTTCCTTCTTTCCTATTGATGAGGATTAAAGGATTCTGACGTAGATTTATATTTCATGCAGGTTTCAGGTTTTACACAGCCTCGAGGGAACTGGTTTAACATCCACTCCATGTACCAGGCGCTTCATCCTGATTATAGAGCAGTAGTGCATGAGTGGGGATTTGGGGCATTCTTCTCCATCCTTCCCAGTCGTTGTCCCTGGGGTTACCTCAGGGCATTGTCTGAGCGGTGGTTTCACCAGACTCAGTCACTCCACCTGCTGGATTGCGAGGTGATGATGACGCCGATGGATTGGCGATTTATCACCGACGTGGAGTTTGGAAGGGAGCCAGTGCCTTGCATGGCGAATATTACCCCTACTACCGTCAGATCCTTGTTAGGAGTTCCGGCGACGGCGCTCAATGGCAGGACCGTCCGTTCAGGTCCTTTGAGCGTGGATGCTGTGAGCGGGCTATTGAGTGAGCCCATGCCTGATGATGTCAGGATCAGGGATCGCGTTCTGCGGCGATTGTTCTTGATGATCATTCGAGGCTGCTTCATAGCAGATATTTGGTCAGCGCTACGCGTGACGTGGACCGTATTGGAGAGTACGATTGGGGCTCCTATACCTTTGCCTATTTCCTCCGGGGCATGCGTATGCGCTCACAGGGTTTGACCGAGGCTTGGCTATGATTTTACCCGTTTCTGCTGGTGAGTATTTCTCTTATCTTTTCCCATTCATAGGTTAAGAGTGTTTACTGATAGCAGATGTCTTGCCATTGTGTTGGTAATTTTGGGCCTTTGAGAGGCTTCCCTGTTTGCATCCCGTGAATGTGTTAGGTTTAGATACTTATCCACGATGACGAAGATGGCATCATTTGATTCTGCCCGAGGTCCCTGTAGCGGAGGGATTCACTCATTACCGTATACAGCTAGAGTTGCTGACTGCCGACACCATCACCTGGCTTCCCTATTCTGGGGAACACTTGACAGTGGGTTTTGAGGATGGATACCCGACTGGGGTCGAGTATTTGATTTCCACCAGGAGAGTTCCACTCTTCACAGATGGCGGTTAGGAGCTCTATCTAGGAGAGAGTGCTATCAGGAGCACCACAGGGGAGATTCGTATACCGATCTTACCTCCTGTCAGGCGTCACTGGCCTATATCGCAGTCACCCGCTATTGATATCTCGTTGTTGGGTGTTGACGGATTTGCATTATCAGAGGGTCCATGTACTCAGGAGATATTCCAACGTTAGTGGCTTCCTCGTACTATTGGAGCCCAGTCTCGCGCCACACAGTTTATGGGGGACATGGTTCCTGGATCCTTGATGATGATGGATTGGATAGCGTGTGTCCGAGATCCGACTCATGTGACCCAGATTGATAGCTTGACCCGTCAGTTGGACCAGTCACTTATATTTATTCGGCACTTGGGCAGAGATCCAGCAGAGGCGGAGTCATTTGTTCCTTCCAGCTCAGGCGCTGGTCCCTTGGATGACCCATTTGGTTTTGCCAGTGGAGATCCTCCTCTTTATAGGCCTGACATCCCTGTTGATATAGATCTAGAGACTCAGGAGGAGTTACATCAGGTGGACAGGATTGATGATGTGGATATCGACTCCATTGTCTTCTTCTGATGTATTATCGTTATATCTTTTGATAGGCCTCTGTTAGATATTGGGTGGCTGATCCCCATTCTCGCTATATCTTTTGATAGGCCTATGTTAGTAGTAGGGCGTCTGTGCCCCATTTCCCTGTATTTGTAGCTGTACAGAGCTGATGTATTAGATGATGATATACTTAGGAATGTATGCACAGTCTTTTCCATTCCCTATATCATATTGTCATCCATTATCTGTTATGCATGTATCATGTTATACATATTTATGTATGTCCAGAGATATTCGGCATTGACCCCTAGATTGTCTTACGACACGGCCCTCACAGATGTCTTTTTCGACAGTTAGCCGTATAGATTATACCCCACCGTCAGTGGTGGCATCGGGTATGCGATCGTGGTATGATAGTATGTCACCACCAGACAGGGTGACCGTAGATATATTACTGCAGCATACCATGACTCTTTTGGCATTTCAGGTTCCTACAGGATTCGTAGATGGGATGCTAGAGCATTGGCAATCTGACAGGCAGGTATTCCGCTTCGGCACCCATGAGTTGACTCCTACTCTAGAGGAGTATGCACGTTTGATGATGCTGCCCTTGGACAGACCTTGCGTGCATATGGCTCTGGGAGACATGAGTAGACGATTCATGACTCTCACAGGATTGAGGCGCAGAGTAGTGCAGGATGAGCTGACATCTGGTCATGTGATCTCTCAGCATTTTTTGTACGACAGATTTGGCTCAGAGGACAGTTACTCACGACATTCAGGGGATTTCACTGCACCGGAGGATCATTGGCGTCTAGCCAGAGTTGACGTACTAATGTTATGTGTACTATCATATGTGTACATGTCGCAGTATATGGATGAGATAGATATAGACGTTATCATGGCTGTGAGAGCTCTCAGGGAGGGTCATACCATTGTGCCTATGATCTTGGCAGAGACTCTGCGGTTAGCATCCAACTGCAGTACTTATCCGTCAGGAGTGTTTCCTGGGAGCTCAGTCCTTCTGTATGTGTGGTTCATGTCACACTTGAGACCGATTGGTACCCTTAGAAGGCATGGATATTGGTTTACCCATGATGTGTCCATGTCATACTCCTTTCAGCCATCGGGGTGTATAGATGCTCAGTCCTGGTCCGCATTTTTGGCAGACATCAGAGACCCATTTAGCATATTGCTGTGCTCGGGGCTTAGCTCACCATACAGCTTTATTACTCATGCTCCGGGCACGGATTTCCTCCCTCTGGTCAGCTTGAGGGGTGTGACTACTTATCACCCATTGCCCGTGATCTCGCAGTTCGACCAGTTTCAGGATTTTCATCCTTTCACAGGGGCGACAGGTCAGCGTTCAGTTGCCCGATACCTCTCAGCCGAGGACCGATCTCGTGTATACGCTTGTTGGGACCATCGTGAGGTAGCTGCTTTTTCAGTGAGCAGTCCAGGTTATTCCGCAGAGTATTCTGCCTGGATGGAGACGGAGGTTTTATCGGCTGTAGCAGTATCTGTAGTACCGGATATTGACGCAATGGGTGTGGATCCTGTGGAGGACATTGATACCCACTTCGAGGAGGAACCCGCTGCTGGGTTACCAGCATTTCTTCCGAATTCTCCTAGTACCAGCACTGTTGCGATTCAGCACTCGGCACAGTACTTAGAGCAGAGTCTTCCGCTGATGACCTTTGAGAGAGATCAGGTTCGATCTATGATGTCGACTGCTCTGGATGTGAGGGAGGCCGCTCTGTTAGAGAGAGATGAGGCCTTAGCTCGCAGGGATGCCGCTATTGTTGAGCGGGATGAGGCCAGATTAGCCAGAGATGCAGTGATAGTTAAGCGGGATAGTGCCATATCTGCCCGGGATGTAGCCGTCACAGACAGTACTGCAGCGAGGTCCCTTACCACTGACATAATTGCAGAGATGAACGCATATATTAATGAGCATATGGTCATCATGCAGACGGCTTCTGATCTATTGGGTCGTGTGGATACTCTCATACAGGAGACCACAGCTTTACCTCCTTCTTCTGAGAGGGATGCTATTTTGGGCTTGCTAGCTCGCGTGTATCCTGACTCATAGATTAGCTTGTACTTACCTACACAGACTAGCTTAGCCATTTTGTTATGTACAGTTTACATCATGTATATCAAACAGCATTATATATGACAGGGAAATATATTTTTGGATCACTTCCCTTTTAGATACACCTTGCTATTTGTTTGATATTTTGCCTGCTGCTTCAGGGCTTGTGATCTTGATGTATTCTGAATTCCTCCTAGGTGGATGGACATTGAGTTGTCTCTGGATAGTTCAGAATGGATAATCGATCTGTGTATCCCTACCATCTTTTGGTGTCTTGGGACTGGTTTCTGTATGGAAATGTGGAGAGGAGTGTGGCTTTCCTCTCTGAGATTGACCGCACCACAGATGGTCGCCAGTACTTCTATTCAGGAGAAGCCTAGTTAATTCCATCTTTTATGGATTGGCGTTACTCTTTAAGGTATGACCGCAGCTTAGATGGTCGCCGAATCTCCTATTTGGGAGGAGAGGTTGGGTAATTCCATCCCTTTGGTCTGAACCCGAATGAAACGTAGTGGATTGATGTTTGATCCCACAAGGGTTTGTGTTTTGGTAGGGGGTGAGACCGCACCATGAATGGCTGCCTACGTACTCCTATTGAAGAGGAGATCAGGTCTACATAGTTCGAACCTGGTGTAAGAGGTTCAACGCTATATGTGGCAGAAATGGTGTAGGAATATTTTTTGTTGTTTTTTGTGAGGAGAGAAAAGTAGAAATGTTTTTGTTGTTTTTGTTTTATTGTGATCGGGCCATATGAAATGGTTGCCTACGTACTCCTATTGAAGAGGAGATCAGGTCGACGTAGTTCACCCCTCAGGGCGAGAAGAGAAAGCGTAATCCCATGTACAGGTTAGAGTGCGGGGATGAGAAAGTTTAATCCTAAGTTGAGGATAAACTGCAGAGGAAAAGCTTGATCCCAGGTATGGGTAGCCAAACTGTAAACGTAAGAGGTTCGATCCACGGTGGGATGACCTAAGTTGTATGAGCGCAAAGGAAAGCCAGGCTGCTGACTTGAAAAGTATGTTTCCCTGAGGGGCAAAGTGCAAAAAAGTTGTATGTGGTAAAGGGTTAAAAAATCGGAATGACTGGTGATCTGATGGTTTGACACCAGGGTGTTTACGAGTTACTTCAGACATAGTACCGTTTCACGGCATCTGAGTTGATGAGTTGTGGAAATTCATCACCGTCCATTTCTTGCAATCTGAGAGCGCCTCCCGTCAATACTTCTTTGACAATAAACGGGCCTTCCCAGTTAGGAGCGAATTTTCCCTTAGATTGATCTTGGTTGTCCAGGATTTTCTTCAAAACTAAGTCATATTGTTTAAATTGCCGTAGCCGAACTTTTTTGTTGTAGGATCGGGCGATCCTTTGCTGATATAACTGACCATGGAAGATAGCCGCGGTTTGCCTTTCGTCTATTAGAGACAATTGGTGATCCCTGTCTTGTACCCATTGATCTTCATCCAGCTGAGCGTCTATCAACACTCTGAGAGATTCCATCTCAACTTCTATGGGGAGCACTGCTTCCATCCCATAGGTTAGTGCGTAGGGGGTTGCCCCAGTTGAAGTACGCATGGATGTTCTGTAGGCTAACAGAGTCAGAGGCAATACATCAGGCCAATCTTTGTGGTTGGCGGACATCTTTTGCATAATCTTCTTGATGTTTTTGTTAGCCGCTTCCACAGCACCGTTCATCTTTGGACGATAGATGACTGAGTTGAGATGTTTGATGTGGAATTTACTGCATAATTCCTCCATCATCTTATTTTTTGAGGTTTTTGGCATTGTCTGACACAATCACCTCTGGTTGTCCATACCGACAAACAACATTATTTCTGATGAAAGCAATGATGACTTCTTTAGTGACCCTGGGGAAGGAGGCTGCCTCTACCCACTTGGTGAAGTAGTCGATTATGGTGAATATAAACTGATGTCCATTACTGGCTTTAGGTTCAATGGGCCCGATAACGTTCATTCCCCACATTGAGAAGGGCCAAGGTGAACTCATATTGTGGAGTTCCCGTGGAGGGGCGTGTATAGCATTCCCATGAATCTGGCACTGATAGCATCTTTTGACGTGGTCATGGCAATCAGCTTTGAGAGATAGCCAATAATGTCCCGTTCTGAGGATTTTCTTGACAAGGAAGGGGCCACTCATGTGGGGGCCATAGACTCCGCCATGGATTTCATCCATGAGCCTTTGGGCTTGATCTTTGTCTAAACACCGGAGGAGGCCTAATCATGCATCTCTTTTGTAGAGCGCATCTCCACTCAGGTAGAATTTCATTGCAAGTCGATGGATCCGCCTTTTCTCGGTCGGACTCGCCTCAGCGGGTGTAGATCCATCTCGTAGATATTCCTTGATATGCTGATACCAAGGTTGTGGGATGGGAGGTAGCTCATCCGATACTTCTCCAACATAATTCCCGTAGGCTGGGGCCTTGTTCAGGGAAATTGTGACGCTTGGCAATTGCTCCTTATCTGATATATGAATCAAGGAGGCCAAAGTTGCTAATACGTCCGCAAAATCATTCCTATTACGAGGAACATGTAGAAAGGAGATTTCTTCGAACTCCAAAGCCATCTTTAAAACCTGCCGATAGTAAGGCAGCAAATGTAGTTCCTTGGTTTGATAGATTCCGGTGGATTATCGGATTACCAACTCTGAATCTCCAAGGACAGTTAACCGTCTGATGCCCATTGAACGGGCAAGTTTTAGCCCCATGAGACAGCCTTCATACTCAGCCGTATTATTGGTGATGTCAAACTGTAATTTGACGGCGACGGGATACTGCTCCCCCGTATCAGATACTAGAACTGCTCCAGCTCCAGAACCTTCCATATTAACAGCTCCATCAAAATACATCTTCCATGATTGGCGCGTATCATACTGATGGTGTTGCTGTACTGTCATTACTCCTTCATCAGGGAAATATGTTTCTAAGGGTTTGAAATCCCCTGAAGGTGCGGCGGCCAGTTGATCCGCGATTCCTTGACCTTTGATGGACTTTTGAGTCACATATACGATGTCAAATTATTGTAGGATCAACTGCCATTTGGACAGCCGACAATTTAACATAAGTTTGTTGAACACGTACTTGAAAGGATCCACGCGGGATATAAGATGGGTTGTGTGACCATGGAGGTAATGTTGTAACCTCATGGAAGCCCATGCTAAAGCACAACACGTCTTTTCGATCAGAGTGTACTTGTGTTCACTACTACTGAACCTTTTACTGAGGTAATAGATAGCTCGTTCTTGGCCTCTATCGTCCTTCTGCCCAAGCATGCAGCCCATAGCATTGTCACTTACGGACAGGTACATAAACAGGGGAACATCATCCCTGGGTGGTACCAACACAGGAGCTTTAACTAGCTATTTCTTAATTGTAAGGAAGGCATTCTGACACTCATCATTCCATTTCATGGAGGAGTTCTTCCTTAATAGTTTGAAGATTGGTTCACAGGTTGCTGTGAGTTAGGAGATGACCCTGCTAATGAAGTTGATTCTTCCCAAAAATCCCCGGATTTCCTTTTTTGTCTGAGGAATGGGCATTTCTGCGATGGCTTAGATTTTGGCATGATCCAGCTCAATTCCTTTGTGGCTGACTAGGAATCCTAGCAACTTGCCTGATTTAACGCCAAAGGCGCATTTGGCTGGATTCAACTTCAAGTTGTACTTACGCAACCTGTTGAATAGCTTTCTGAGATGGTCTATATGGTGATCCTCCTTCCGGGACTTGACAATGATGTCATCCATGTAGATCTCAATCTCTTTATGCATTAAGTCATGGAAAAGAGCCATCATAGCTCGTTGATAGGTAGCTCCGACATTGATGAGGCCGAATGACAACCGTCTATAACAAAAAGTTCCTCAAAGAGTGATGAAGGCAGTCTTCTCACGATCTTCCTCGGTAACCATGATTTGATGATACCCCGCAAAGCAATCAGCAAAGGAGTACATGTATTGCGCAGTATTGTCAATGAGAATGTGGATAAATGGCACGGGAAAGCTGTCTTTTAGGCAAGCTTTATTCAAGTCCCGATAATCCATGCAAACTCGCACCTTCCCTCCAGGTTTAGGCACGGGCACGATATTGGATATCCACTCAGGATATGTAGACACCATGATGATGCCAGCCTAAAATTGTTTCACAATTTCCTCTTTCACCTTTAAACTCCACTCAGGTTTCAATCGCCTGAGTTTCTGTTTGACTGGCTTAAATCCCTCTTTAATGGGAAGGCGATGAAGGACAATGTCAGTGGACAAACCCACCATGTCTTCATGAGACCATGCAAACACATCCTGGAATTGGGTTAATAGTGTGACCATGTCATTCCGTTGGTTTGGGGTAAGGTCTAAACCAATCTGGATTAACTTAGGGCTTTCTAAGGTTCCGAGATTGAAAGAAGTGGTTTGATCAAGGTTGGGTTTAGGTGTATCTTTGACCCATTCTTGAATTTCTAGAGGCACCTCAATGTCATCCTGTGTATCCATCAAGGCTAAATTTATCTCTACATCAAAGGTACAATCCCTGTGTAGGAGAGGCATCGTATCAGCAAGTACAGGCACATCTAAATTCAGAGTCCTGAAACAAAATATGCTTTCACTTAGTATAAATGAAACGTGTTTGATCATACGCAGTGTTAGCATATACTGGCAAAATAAACTGCTAATACTGTATAGAAAAGTAAGCAGTTATTATATCCACAGGGCAGAAAGAACTTCTGCCCGCTTTACCCTTGACGACCAATGCAAGGAATGCTGTTCCAATTGGCAATAGCAAAGTTCGGGTGAACCGCAGTGATGGAGGGACTGTCATCATCCTCCCTATCCCGAATGATGGCCATTATGTCTGGGCAATCATCGTCTGGGGTGTATCGGTTGGTATATTCATCATGGACGATGATACGCATGCCCGACATTATTCGGACAACGTTCTCCTTGATTCTCCGCTCCTCTTCTTCGATTGCGGAATCTGGAATAAAGATTTTGTTTTCCTCCACCGATTTCGGCTTAGGAAATAACATAGCCATGACATTGGCTGGAACCTTTACAGGAGGTTGTGTGGACTCAGCACTTGAAGGTGAAGATAAATGCCACATAGTTGAAGCTGAAGGAACCTGTGGATGTTTATGAGGGTTCCTGTGATTAGAGCTGGCCGAATAGCCTAGTCCAGCTGTTCCAGTGTGCTTGGTTAAGCGAATAGGGTACTTGATACCCTGACAATCTTTACCCAACCCTTGTCCTGGTTTATGACCCAATGACATCATTTCTTGAGTGGCTGACATCACTTCGGCAGAAATCTGGGGTTCGGACAGTGGTGCTCCAATAGAATGGTATTGGGTATTGCTTTATTTCCAAAGCATGAAAACTGACTGGTTCAACGTCCGCATTAGCATTGATGACCGGTAAATCCCCGTGTTAAGGACACTCTGGTTCAGCGTTGACAGTGACCAGGCTATTGTTGATAATGTATTTTAATTGTTGATGAAGGGTGGAGGGGACTGCCCCAGCCATGTGGATCCATGGTCGTCCCAAGAGCAGGTTATATCCCGACTCTATCTTGAGCACATGGAAGGATACGCAGAATGTATGAGGACCAATCTCAATTGGCAGCTCAATTACTCCAACCGAATTTCGGCGGGCTCCATCAAAAGCTTTGATAATAGTATGGCTACTCCGGATTCGATTAGGATTGATATTCATCTTCACTAAGGTAACATATGGGCAGATATTTAGGGATGAGCCTCCATCTATCAGGACTCCAACCACCATATATCTGGAGGACAAGACTGCGATGTGCAACGGTTTGCAATGATCGGTCCCTTCAGGCGGAAAGTCATCATCAGTGAAGGATATCACATTGTCGTTGAAAATGTGATCAACCAGATGTTGAAATTTTTCCTCATCCACGGATGTCAAAAGGTAGACTTCTTCTAAAACCTTTAACAAGATCTTCCGGTGATTCTCGGAAGTGAGGACCAAGTCCAAAATTGATATCTGTTGTGGAGCTTCTTTCAAGCTTAAAACCCCCGTAGCTTCGTTATGACCCATACTGCGGAGGAATTTTTCAATCTTCTCCGTGGGTATTTTTCCCTTTGATTTGACGGCAGATTTCCTCACCCGTTGGGAAAAGTACAGTGAATTTTCTTTCGACACTGTAGAAGTGGTATGTGAGGTGGATCCTTCACCTTCTCCATAATTCCATGGAACTTTATGCAAGCTAACAATAGGATATTGTGCTCTACACGGCAAGTTGATTGGCTCGGGAGCGGCCACTTTCAAAGGATTGTTGCCTCCTTTGAGTTGAATTATTGGCATGACGAGTGATTGATCAGCTTCAGTAGATATGACGAATACCACACTCTTCCATTTAGTGGGACCTGCATTCTCACTGGCACGTAGCACAGTGTCGTCATCTGCCAGGCGCAGTACGCCACTGTCGATTAGGTTCTGAATAAGGTGGCAGAGTGCCCAGTATTCTTCTGTGCTGTGACCACGAGATTGGGAATGATATTGACATACTCCCTCAGAATTGTACCATCCCGAACGGGGGTTGATTGGAGGTAGAAGGGAACTGATTCTTCCTTTATTAATTAATATGTGAAGTATCTCCTCCATAGGTTGACCGAAATAAGTGGATTCCCTTTTGTTGGCGAAATCCCGACGGGCCTTGGCATTTGCTCTCTTCGTCACTTTGTCTTCCAGCATTTCATTTTTTGAAAGTGAAGAGGGAATATTCATGACAATGGGCAGGATACTGGCATGCTCCTGGCTGATTAGCTGACGAGTCACTTGATGCTGATCAGTCACCAGTTCCGCCAATTGCTCAATTTGTTTGCAGAGAGCTTTCATTTTTCGTTCCATTGTGAACTGGAACTTGGCATAATCCCATCTGTTATCATCGTCTTTGATGGTTTGGGAAGAATCACAGCTGAAGTTAGAACTCTATCCACTGCTCCAATTAATCATGTTGACCTCTTCTTCTTTGTGTTAAGGAAGAGGGTTGTCTTGAACGTTAGGTTGATCTGGTTTAGTGACCACGATCTCACCGTTGTCTATCAGGTCTTGGATCTTGTGTTTCAAGGCCCAACAATCCTGAGTATCATGTCCAGGTGCCCCGGCATGATAAGCACATTTCCGAGCAGCATTAAAACCCCTTCCATTTGGGTTGGCTGGTGGAAGTAGATGTGTAATCTTCTTTTGTGTTGTCAGAAGATTAAGGATATTCTCGAGGGTATCCCCTAAGGGTGTGAACACTCGAGGGCATTTGGCTTCTCCACCTTTTTGTATTGGAGGGTTTACAGACTGTGCTGGAAAGGGAGTATAGTTTCTCCTCTGAACAGGCATATTTTGACTGCCTTTTTGACCCTGTAGTATCAGGGAAACATCTTCCTCTTTCTTTTTATGGACCCTCCTGGGGTTGTTCCCATAATTTCCAGACTGGATGTGATCAGCAACAGCTTTGAGTGCAGCTAGGTCTTGAATCTTTCCGGATTTCAATCCCATCTCAGCCATTTCCCCATGTTTGACCATTTCAGAAAACGATTTACCGATGCCGGCTAAAACTCTCTCATAGAAGGGAGCTTCTTGTATGTCTATGAACATCATGACCATTTCTGATTCGGTCATGGAAGGATTCACTTGGGCAGCCAGGCGTCTCCACCTCTGGGCATACTCTCTGAAAGACTCGTTAGACTATTTTTTGATCTTGGTAATTTGATACCGATCAGGAGCCATTTGAGACTGAAAGCTGTATTGAGTGAGGAAGGCATGTGCTAGCTCTTCCCAGTTGTGGATTTTGGAGTTGTCTAATCTTGTGTACCATGAACGGGCTTCTCCAGTTAGACTCTTTTGGAATAATTGCATTCTGAGCTTTTCATCCTCTGCATAAGATCCAAGTTCTCCAGTAAATGCCTTTAAGTGTGTATAAGGATCTCCTAACCCGTCATATTTTTCAAAGTCAGGAGTTTTAAACTTTTCTGGATAATGAACACCAGGAAAAATACATAGATCAGCATATAAAACACTCCCGTGTGTTCAAATTCCTTTGATAGTATGAAGGGTCTCTTCCATTTGGAGGACTTTCTTTTTGATTTCACCAATGTCTGGGTCTCCAGTGGGATGGGCAGCATCATGAGTTTTGTTGGTCTGATCCAACTGCAGTTCAGGTATGGTAACGACCTGGACTCCTCCTTGTGTGGAGGATTCTGCATGTACGGGTATTTTTTGACCCTGTGTAGACTGGTGTAATTCTTTGAACAGAACAGCCAAATCTGCAATTTGTTTGCTTAATCCGTTGAATTCTTTGCGAGAAACTAGATTAAGTTCAGTCTGGTCGGATGACGACATAATTGACTGTAGGCATGTTACCTTTTTGGACTTTGAACGGGTAGTAGGCCCGATTGACTCCCTGCGAAAGACTTGCATAGTTTAGTCCTTAGGGAAGGTGAATATTAATATGCAATGTGATGAGTCCATTTTAGGAATTTTACCATGCAAAAATGGATGTCAGCTGTTTGTAGCATGTATGTATATGTGTACACATTCCTTCATATTTCTCATTACATGGAGATATATATGTTGTAAGACCCCAAATTATTAATAAATGAAATTTAAATTTTCTCTATTTATTATTTTGAAATAGTAAAGGTTAAATTGATTAATGAGGTTAGTTATGGGTAAAATGCACAAATATTTCAAATAAGCAAGTGGTCATAAAATATTCATTGTTGTCGGGGAATATTCGTTTGGTCGTGGAATATTCTTGTTGTCGGGGAATATTCGTACGACGGCGCAGCCTTGTGTGGGCCCCATAACGGAAAGCGATTGGATGAAGAAAATGACCAAAACAAGTTGTTTATAAATAACGGCGTAGTTGTTACCGTTAATACTGTTGGAATACCCGGTGGTTAAAACACAGTAATACGCGTTGTTGCACAGTAGCACACGGTATTGCACCAATTATTGATTTTTACGTAAGAAGGCATTACTCAATAATTGTTACAGTAATTAATGTTCAGTATTTTATTTTATTGATTCAATAATTGCTGCGTTGATATTTTATATTACTGTTGCTTTAATAATTGTCACAACACAGTATTTTCTATTATCGGAGCAAAAATTCATATTATCTGAATAATATTATTAGATAACATTATTGGCAATGTCTAGAAAGTTCTGTCTAAGGAGAGGTTTGGTCATCTAATTGCGCGCCAGTAAGGAGAGATCCTTATTGGAAAGCCCCCTCTTTCCTGGGAACTGCCTGGTTGTCAGTATTGTGATTCTGTAATATTATTTATGAATAATTAATTATTGATTTATATGATGAGAAAAATATTGATTTTATGTGGATATAGATGGAGAAAATTTTTAATGTGACAATTGTTGAAAATTAATATTTTATCTTTTTCTGATAAAATAATTCATTTAAATATATTATTTTAATAATATATTAATGGTGATATTTTTACAATGAATGTGGGATATATGAGTATATGAGGAGAAAGAGTATTTTGTGGCATTAAATGATTAACACATGTTTTGTGTGTCGGTGGACCCTAATAATTGACTGAAATATGATTATAGCCTGTAAAATCGTCCGTTTATAGATTTCGGTCAATTTCTGTTTGGAATTTGAAAAAACTTTCTTCCATAAAGTTGTAGAGAATTGAATTTCCTATAAAAAAACGCGAGATTCGAATTTTCTAATGAAAGGGCTATTTATTATGAATTATTGAAGTTTCGAAGTTCCAAAATAATTGGTTTTTGAAAGTTTTAATTATTCTTATTTACAAAATCGTTTTTTTTTGCTTGGTGGGCTACATTAAACATGTGCAATGAGCTGAAATCAGATTTCAAGAGGTGGGCTTGACAATTTTGTAAATATAAATATTATTATATTCAATTTTCTACTTTGGTGTTCTAAGCATTTTCCTATAAATAGGGTGCTTAGGTTAGAATTGAAAATCACACCAGAAACTGAAAACTTCTCTCTCTTTCTCTCCCGATATATTGAGCGTATTCTTGTGAGTATTTTAATACTTTGAGTGTTGTTATACGGTGCAAGTTCAAGTCATAGCCTATATTCGGTTTTTCAACTAGAAGTACTGTCTTTACGAGGTAAGGGATGTTATTTTATTCGAAAATGATATTATTTCTTCAATATCATTATATTAGTTGGAAATTTTTATCAAATTTGGAACTTTTCATGTCGGGGTTACTATTCACGAGTTACTATTCACGAGTTACTATTCACCGAAAAATAAAATTTTCTTCTTTTTGTCCAAAATATCTATTATGGATACTAGCTTTGATTGTATCCATGTTTTGATCATTCTTGAATTTTACTCCACTATGATTGTTTACGAGGTATTTTTGGACATGGATAAACTGTAATACGAATCCCTAATATTTGTTCTTTTGCTTCACTGGATTCGTTTTCTTTAAAATATTTTTCATCATCCTCAGTCCTAAATGATGATATTAATGAATATCTTTGGCCCGTAGTGCAAAGATGAATGATTTCTGATGAATATCTTTGGCCCGTAGTGCAAAGATGAACAGGTGTTGAGATGAACATGACCAACTGATGAATATCTTTGGCTTGTAGTGCAAAGATGATTATTGATTGATGTTACAGGGATAAAATATTGATGATGGACTTTTAAATTCATAGATAATAGTAGATTTCATTCTCTACGTAACTCTTCTATGAATTATTATTTTTCGCTGCGAATATTAATTTAAAACTTGTTGTCTATTGTATTCTATTAGATTTTTCCCTGTTGAAGACTAACGATAATTTGTTATGTATTATCTTAGTCATAATATTCTTTACTGGGCTAGTTGAGCTCACCCTTTTCTTTTTTGTTCCATTTTTCTCAGGAGGCGAGAATGTAGCGAGTACTAGTCGGGGTATAGAATGATGGTTCTAGAAGTTATTTTAGTAGTCCTCACCATTTTTGTGAAATAATGTATCAATAATTGTAATGAGGACTTATTTGAGTGTGGATATTGTCTAGATGACAATATTTGTATTTAAACTCACAGTTCTTGTGTTGTAATAATAAAGATGTAGTTGTTTCTGTACCATGTATTTTGGCGACTCAGAATGGGTGTTGTATACCTATTTTGGGGGCGTCACAGTTGGTATCAGAGCTTAGGGATATGATCTCTGGCAGAGATCAGGGAATAGAACTAGGAGGGGAGAGACGAGTAAATCCTTCGCTAGTGTGTCCTACCTAAGCTTATTTGTTGGTCGGCCATAATATAGGGATATTATGTGATATGTTAATTTGTTAAATTAACCCTTGTTTTATGGCAGTATTTGAGAATGTCGAATGAGAATGTTAACAGTGGAGTAAATGAGACGGTGGAGATGCCTATACTCACCAACGAGGAAAACGTGCAACAGGCTGGCAATGTTCCTCCTGTGAACAACACCACTGAGCAGACGATGAACGATGAAATGTTTTGAAGCTTTTTGCGATTCATGCAAAACCAGACGAAGGAGATTCCTGTTCAAAATATAGAAAGAAACAATGGCAACGCACAGCTGGTCACAGCCAAGCAGTTCAAAGAGTTGGGACCACCAGAATTCTGGGGAAAGCCAGATCCGATTAAGGCGGAGACATGGGTCAAGCAAATTACCAAGATATTCGATGTCTTGGGATGCACGGAGGAACAGAAGGTTCCATTCACCACCTTTATGTTCCGTGGCGAGGCAGACTACTGGTAAGAGTCTGTGAAGCGTACCCATCCAGCCGCACTCAGCATGTCTTGGGAGACATTTCAGAAAATGTTCAATGACAAGTACTTTCCTGAAAGTATTCGTCATATGAAGGAGGTAGAGTTTATTAGACTGGAGCAGAATAACATGACGGTGTCCCAGTACGAGGCGAAGTTTGCAGAGTTGTCCAGGTTTGCACCTCATTTGATGGAGAATGAGGAACGTATGACGTGGATGTTTCTGAGAGGTTTAAAACCCGGCATACGTCAATATCTCATTTCTCATAAATTTTCTCTCTATTCAGATGCTGTCAACAGGGGTCAATTATTAGAGCGAGATAACGAGTACGGTCAACCGAGGGACCACAACCAGGATCATATCGGTAACAGCAGTCATCAGAACAATGATAACCAGCAGAGAAAGAAAAATACAGACAAGAACGGCAACCACTCTGGTGGTAATCGTGGCTATGAAAATAGAAGAAGCGAGTTGGGAAGAGATTTTAAAAAGAGGAGATTCAACAATGACAATACGAAGACGTCAGCACCAGCAGCAACTGGTTCTAAGGGAGGAGAACGACCACCGGTTATATGCTATAAGTGCGGAAAAGAAGGACATATCAGCCCAAACTGCCCACAACAGTTTAAGGTATGTTATAATTGTGGAAAGGAAGGACATATCGCTCAAGATTTCACTGTAGCGAAACCAAGTCCAGCAGGGATGGTGACTCAAAAAGCTGTCCCAGAAAAGACAAAGTCAACGGTTCCTGGAAGAGTGTTTGTCGTGACTGGTCAACATGCGAGGAACCCAAACGAGGTGATCACGGGTAAGCTAATCATAAATTCATGCGAAGTTTATACCTTGTTAGATACTGGTGCTACCCATTCATTTATTTCTCCTGCTTGTGCTCAACGTTTAAACTTGACTCCGGAGAAGTTAGATTTTGATTTATCTGTGGAGACTCCGTTAGGAGAAACTTTCATCACATCCACTGTTTATAAATCTTGTGTGATCCAAGTTGGCACCATCACCTTACCTGTTGACCTTATCTCTTTAAAGATACGTGCTTTTGATGTGATTTTAGGGATTGATTGGTTAACTACTCATCATGCTAAAATTGATTGTTTTCGTAAGGTTGTTAGTTTTTATATTCCTAACCAACCTGTTGTACGAATTCATACAACTAAGCCATTAAAATCAATCACTGTTATATCAAGCCATAAAGCCATTCGTTTATTAAAAAACAGATGTCAAGCTTTCTTAGCCCATGTTATGGATTTGAATAAAGACACGTCAAATTTGAATAATATTCCTATTGTTATTGACTTTCCTAACGTATTTCCTGAAGAACTTCCCGGTCTACCCCGGAACGTGAAGTTGAATTCTTTATTGATCTTGAACCTGGTACAAAGCCCATTTCTAAAACCCCATATCGAATGGCTCCTATTGAACTTCAGGAGTTAAAGGTCCAACTACAAGAGTTGTTGAACATCGGTTTCATTCGTCCTAGTACATCTCTTTGGGGTGCTCCTGTTTTATTTGTAAAGAAGAAAGACGGGAGTATGCGTCTTTGTATTGATTACCGGGAATTAAATCATGTCACTATTAAGAATAGGTATCCGCTACCTCATATTGATGACCTGTTTGACCAGTTACAAGGAGCACAATTCTTTTCAAAGATCGATCTTCGTTCTGGATATCATCAGCTGAAGGTTAAAACTGAGGATATTCTGAAGACTGCCTTCAGAACTCGGTACGGGCATTATGAATTCCTATTCATGTCTTTTGGATTGACTAATGCTCCTGCGGCTTTCATGGATGTGATGAACCGAGTATTCAAGGATTATTTAGATCAATTCGTTGTTGTCTTTATTAATGACATCCTCATATATTCCAAAAGCCGTGAAGATCATGAGCACCATTTGAAGCTGGTACTGCAAAGGCTTCGTGATAGCAAGCTATATGCTAAGTTGAAGAAATGCGAGTTCTGGCTTGAGGAAGTAGCATTCCTAGGGCACGTGGTGTCAAAACATAGAGTATCTGTTGACCCGGCGAAGATTGAAGCAATACAAAGTTGGGAGCAACCAAAGACGGTGACCGAAGTACGTAGCTTTCTGGGCTTAGCTGGTTATTATCGGAGATTCGTGGAAGGGTTTTCTCAAATCGCTACCCTGTTAACTCAGCTGACTCGGAAAGATATCAAATTCGTATGGAGCGAGGAATACGAGAAGAGTTTTCAAGAGCTTAAGAGGAGACTTATTTCGGCACCTGTTTTGACCATACCATCTGGTTCTGATGGATTTGTTATCTACAGCGATGCTTCAGGCTAGGATGTGTTCTCATGCAACGTGAGAAAGTTATAGCCTATGCCTCGCGACAACTTAAAGAATATGAGAGGAATTATCCTACTCATGATCTAGAGTTGGCAGCAGTCGTTTTCGCGCTAAAGATCTGGAGGCATTATCTATATGGGGAGAAAGTCGAGATATATTCAGACCATAAAAGCCTCAAATATTTCTTCACTCAAAAAGAACTCAACATGCGGCAACGACGTTGGCTCGAGCTGTTGAAAGATTACGACCACACTATTCAATACCATCCTGGAAAAGCAAACGTGGTAGCTGACGCGTTGAGTAGAAGATCATATGCAGGAATAAGTGTGATGATGTCAAGTATACGCATAAAACAAACTTTAATCGATAAAGTTAAAGTTGCTCAAGCCACAGACCCGAAGCTGATGTGTATGAAGAAGAAAGTGCAAGAAGGTGCTATTCCAGAAGCAAGAATCGATGAAGAAGGAATACTTCGAGTCCACTCCAGACTTTATGTTCCTAACGATTCTGATTTGAAGTACAAGATCATGATGGAAGCACACAATACACCATTTTCACTCCATCCTGGAAGTACCAAAATGTATCGTGATCTTCGACATACATTTTGGTGGAACAATATGAAGAGAGAGATCGCAAAGTTTATCTCGAGGTGTTTAACTTGTCAACGTGTAAAGGCGGAACATCAACTGCCAAAGGGTCCATTGCAACCACTTGAGATTCCGAAATGGAAGTGGGAACACATTACCATGGATTTCGTTACGGGTCTTCCCACGGTTTCTCAAGGCATAAATGCTATTTGGGTTATTGTTGATAGATTAACCAAGTCTGCTCATTTCTTGCCGATACGGGAGACTTATTCCCTTGAACGTCTTGCTAGTATGTACGTGAATGAGATTGTGAGGTTGCATGGCATGCCAATATCCATAGTTTCGGATCGTGACCCAAGATTCACTTCAAGATTTTGGGTAAGCTTGCAAAAAGCTATGGGAACGGATTTATGATTTAGTTCGGCTTACCATCCTCAAACAGACGGGCAACCAGAGAGGACTATTCAAACTCTTGAAGATCTATTAAGACTCTGTGTCCTAGACTTCAAAGGCAGTTGGGATAAGTATTTACCATTGGTAGAATTCTCCTACAACAACAGTTATCAAGCAAGTATAGGTGTGGCTCCATTTGAAGCATTATATGGACGAAAGTGTCGCTCTCCAATATGTTGGGATGAGGTGGGAGAAGCAACGTTGTTGGGACCCGAGTTGGTACGTATGACTACAAAAAAGATCCAAACGATTCGACAACGTATACAAACGGCACAGGATCGACAAAAGAGTTATGCGGATCTTCATCGAAAGGACGTGGAATTTGACATTGGGGATCATGTATTGTTGCGTGTGGCTCCATGGAAAGGAGTTACAAGATTTGGGAAGAGAGAAAAGCTCAATCCATAATTTATTGGTCCATTTCAGATTCTTGACCTAGTAGGAAATGTGGTCTATAGACTCGCGTTACCTCTAAGTATGTCTCGTGTTCATAATGTTTTTCATATATCTATGCTACGTAAATATGTGAAAGACCCAAACCACGTTATTGAGTTAGAACCGGACGAGATAGCCGAAGACTTAACGTACGAAGAGGTACCTGTAAAGATCTTGGATAGGAAGGAGCATGTCCTACGCACGAAGGTTATACCACAAGTTAAAGTTTTGTGGAGAAACCATGCTATTGAGAAAATGTGTGACGCCCCCAAAATAGGTATACAACACCCATTCTGAGTCGCCAAATACATGGTACAGAAAGCAAAATACAACTTCAATAATACAATTGTCGTGCAAAATACGACAACACATACTGTGAGTTTAAATACAAATATTGTCTTCTGGACAATATTCACACTCAAATAAATCCTCATTACAATTATTCAAACACTATTTTACAGAAATAGTGAGGACTGCTAAAACATCTTTCTAGAATCATCACTCCATACCCCGACTAGATCCTGCTATATTCTCACCTCCTGAGAAGAAAAATGGAACAAAAAGGAAAAGGGTGAGCTCAACTAGCCCAGTAAAGAATATTATGACTAAGATAATATACAACAAATTATCGTTAGTCTTCAACAGGGAAAAATCTGATAGAATATAATCGACAACAAGTTTTAGATCTACAACTGCAGCGGAAACATCAAACCATTAGAAGAGTCAAGTAGAGAAAGAATTCTACTATCTTCTAAGATTTAAAAGTCCATCATCAATATTTTATCCCTGTAACATCAATTAATAATCATCTTTATCCAAATATTCATCTTTGCACTACAGGCCAAAGATATTCATTTGTATCACCTGTCAGTCATGTTCATCTCAACACCTGTTCATCTTTGCACTACAGGCCAAAGATATTCATCAAGTAATCATACATCTTTGCACTACAGGCCAAAGATATTCAGTAATATCATCATTTAGGACTGAGGATGAAGAAAAATATCTTAAAGAGAACGAATCCAGTGAGACAGAAGGACAAATATTAGGGATTCGTATAACAGTTTATCCAATATCAATAATACTTCATAATAATCAATTGTGAAGCAGAATTCAAAAATAAAGGTCAAAACATGGATACAATCAAAGATAGTAACCATAATAGACATCTTGGACAAAAAGAGAAAATTTTTATTTTTCGGTGAATAGTGTCGTATTCGTGAATAGTACCGTATATGTGAATAGTGCCGTATACGTGAATAGTAACCCCGACACAAAAAGTTTCAAATTTGATAAAAACTCATATCAATATTTCAGCATAATGATATTGAAGAAAATAATATCATTAAGAAGAAAATAATATCCCTTACCTCAAAATATCAGTACTTCTGGTCAGAATACCGGTATAAGGCTGAAAGAAACTTGCTCTGATGAATAAAAACTCTCAAAGTATCTAAATACTCACAAAATACACTCAATAATCTAGAGAGAGAAAGAGAGAAAATTTATTTCTGGTGTGATTTTCAATTCTAACTTAGCCCTCTATTTATAGAAAAATGTTAGCACGCCGAAGCATACTTAACCTGTAACCTGATGGCTTTACCTGCTACTATTCCCACCCACCACATTTGAATAAAAATCTCAGCACATTTCTTCACCAACCAAGAGTGGGGCCCACCAATTCTAGAATTTTCCATCAAAATGATAAACTCCGAAAATTCAATAATTTCTGAACCAGTCATCTCGTAAAATTCATAATAAATCATATGTTCATTTGTAACGGTTCAAAATTTGTGGACACATACTCAACTTATATATGTATAACATATCCAAAAATTACCACGATCCAACGGTCGGATTAAAAATTATAACACCCACAAAATATCTCAAAAACCCTGATTTTTAATACCTCCATTCCGACAAAAATACTGATAAAAACCTCAACATTAACTCCTTCATTTTAAACCAGAAAAATATATCCCTCATTTATATCCACATAAAATAAATATTTCCTTATCATATGAATCAATAATTAATTATTCACAAATAATATTACAAAATCACATTTATGACAACCAGGCCATTCCCAGGAAAGAGGGGGCTTTCCAATAAGGATTTCTCCTTACTGGCGCGCAATTAGATGACCAAACCTGTCCTTAGATAGAACTTTCTAGACATTGCCAATAATGTTATCTAATAATATTATTCAAATAATATGAATTATTGATCTGATAATGGAAAATACTGTGCAGCAACAATTATTGAAACAACAATAATATAAAATATCAACGCAACAATTATTGAATCAATAAAATAAAATATTGAACAATAACTACTGTAATAATTATTGAGTAGTGCCTTCTTACGTAAGAATCAATAATTGGTGCAATACCGTGTGCTACTGTATTTTAACCACCGGGTATTCCAACAATATTAACGGTAACAACTACGCCGTTATTTATAAATAACTTATACTTGTCGTTTTCTTCATCCAATCGCTTTCTGTTATGGGGCCCACACAAGGCTGCGCCGTCGTACGAATATTCCCCGACAGCAAGAATATTCCACGACCAAACGAATATTCCCCGACAAAATGAATATTTTATAACCACTTGCTTATTTTGTAAAATTTGCACATTTCACCCATAACCAAAGTATTATATCAAATTAACCCCTTATTATTCACAATAATATTTAGAAAAAATTTGATTTTATTCATTAATAATTTGGGGTCTTACAACCTCCCCTCCTTATGAAATTTCGTCCTCGAAATTGACGTTCGTACCTGATGTTTCAAAAAGGTGATGATACCTCACTTTCATTTCTGATTCCAACTCCCAGGTCATTTCTTTAATAGCATGGTTTCTCCACAAAACCTTAACTTGTGGTATAACCTTCGTGCGTAGGACATGCTCTTTCCTATCCAAGATCTTAACATGTACCTCCTCGTACGTTAAATCTTTAGCTATCTCGTCTGGTTCTAACTCAATAATGTGGTTCGGGTCTTTAACATATTTACGAAGCATAGATATGTGAAAAACATTATGAACACGAGACATGCTTGGAGGTAATGCGAGTCTATATGCCACATTTCCTATTCGCTCAAGAATCTCAAATGGACCAACAAATCTTGGATTGAGCTTTCCTCTCTTTCCAAATCTTGTAACTCCCTTCCATGGTGCAACACGTAATAATACATGATCCCCAATATTAAATTCCACGTCCTTCCGATGAAGATCCGCATAACTCTTTTGTCGATCCTGTGCCGTTTGTATACGTTGTCGAATCGTTTGGATCTTCTCTGTAGTAATGCGTACCAACTCTGGTCCCAACAATGTTGCTTCACCCACCTCGTCCCAGCATACTGGAGAACGACATTTTCTTCCATACAACGCCTCGAATGGAGCCACACCTATGCTCGCCTGATAACTGTTGTTGTAGGAGAATTCCACCAATGGTAGGTACTTATCCCAACTCCCTTTGAGATCTAGGACACAAAGTCTTAATAGATCTTCAAGAGTTTGAATAGTCCTCTCTGATTGTCCGTCCGTTTGAGGATGGTATGCCGAACTGAATCGTAAATCCGTGCCCATAGCTTTCTGCAAGCTAACCCAAAATCGTGAAGTGAATCTTGGGTCACGATCCGAAACTATGGATACTGGCATGCCATGCAATCTCACAATCTCGTTCACGTACATACTAGCAAGACGTTCAAGGGAATAAGTCTCACGTATCGGCAAGAAATGAGCGGACTTGGTTAATCTATCAACAATAACCCAAATCGCATCTATGCCTTGAGAAACCTTGGGAAGACCCGTAACAAAATCCATAGTAATGTGTTCCCACTTCCATTTCGGAATCTCAAGTGGTTGCAATGGACCCTTTGGTACTTGATGCTCCGCTTTTACACGTTGACAAGTTAAACATCTCGAGATAAACTCCGCGATCTCTCTTTTCATATTGCTCCACCAAAATGTATGTCGAAGATCGTGATACATTTTGGTACTCCCAGGATGGATTACAAACGGTGTGTTGTGTGCCTCCATCATTATTCTATGCTTCAAGTCAAAATCGTTAGGAACACAAAGTCTGGAGTTGACTCGAAGTATTCCTTCTTCATCGATTCTTGCTTCTGGAATAGCACCTTCTTGCACTTTCTTCTTCATACGCATCAGCTCCATGTCCGTAGCTTGAGCAGCTTTAACTTTATCGATTAAAGTCGGTTCTACTCGTATATTTGATATCATCATGTGGGTACTTGGAGCCTTCATCTCTATCTCCATCCTTTGCAAGTCATACAAAATGGGCCTTTGTGTTAACAACATTGCACTCGTACCCGCATATGATCTTCTACTCAATGCGTCAGCTACTACGTTTGTTTTTCCAGGATGATATTGGATGGTATGATCGTAATCTTTCAACAGCTCGAGCCAACGTCGCTGCCGCATGTTGAGTTCTTTTTGGGTGAAGAAATATTTGAGGCTTTTATGATCTGTATAGATCTCCACTTTCCCCCAATCAGGTAGTGTCTCCAAATCTTCAACGGAAAAACCACTGCTGCCAACTTCAAATCATGAGTTAGGATAATTCTCTCATATTCTTTGAGTTGTCGTGAGGCATAGGCTACGACTTTTCCATGTTGCATGAGAACACATCCTAACCCTTTGCCTGAAGCATCGCTGTAGATAACAAATCCATCCGAACCAAATGGTATTTTCAGAACAGGTGCTGAAATGAGTCTCCTCTTGAGTTCTTGAAAACTCTTCTCGCATTCCTCACTCCATACGAATTTTGTATCTTTTCGAGTCAGCTGAGTTAACGGAGTAGCGATTCGAGAAAATCCTTCCACAAATCTCCGATAATAACCAGCTAAGCCCAGAAAGCTACGTACTTCGGTTACCGACTTCGGTTGCTCCCAACTTTGTATGGCTTCAATCTTCGTCGGGTCGACAGATACTCCATGTTTTGACACCACGTGCCCAAGGAATGCTACTTCCTCAAGCCAGAACTCGCATTTCTTCAATTTGGCATATAGCTTATTTTCACGAAGCCTTTGCAGTACCAGCTTCAAATGGCGCTCATGATCTTCACGGCTTTTGGAATAGATGAGGATGTCATCAATAAAGACAACAACGAACTGATCCAAATATTCTTTGAATACACGATTCATCATATCCATGAAGGCAGCAGGAGCATTAGTCAATCCAAAAGACATGACTAAGAATTCATAATGCCCGTACCGAGTTCTGAAGGCAGTCTTTGGAATATCCTCAGTTTTAATCTTCAGCTGATGATATCCAGAACGAAGGTCGATCTTTGAAAAGAATTGTGTTCCTTGTAACTGGTCGAACAGGTCATCAATGCGAGGTAGCGGATACCTATTCTTGATGGTGACATGGTTCAATTCTCGATAGTCAATACAAAGTCGCATACTCCCGTCTTTCTTCTTTACGAATAAAACAGGAGCACCCCAAGGAGACGTACTAGAACGAATAAAACCGATGTCCAACAACTCCTGTAGTTGGACTTTTAACTCCTGAAGTTCAATAGGAGCCATTCGATATGGAGTTTTAGAAATGGGCTTTGTACCGGGTTCAAGGTCAATAAAGAATTCAACTTCACGTTCTGGGGGTAGACTAGGAAGTTCTTCAGGAAATACATCGGAAAATTCTCTAACAATAGAAATATTATTCAAATCTGACTTGTCTTTGTTCAAATCCATAACATGGGCTAAGAAAGATTGACATCCGTTTTTCAATAAACGAATAGCTTTGTGGCTTAATATGACAGTGACTGATTTTAGTGGTTTAGTAGTTTGAATTCGTATGACAGGTTGGTTAGGAATATGAAAACTAACAACCTTACGAAAACAATCAATTTTAGCATAATGAGTGGTTAACCAATCAATTCCTAAAATCACATCAAAAGCAAGTATCTTTAAAGAGATAAGATCAACAGGTAATGTGATAGTGCCAACTTGGATCATGCAAGATTTATAAACTGTAGATGTAACGAAGGTTTCACCCAACGGAGTTTCAACAAATAAGTTAAAGTCCAATTTCTCCGGAGTCAAGTTTAAACGTTGAGCACAAGCAGGAGAGATAAAAGAATGGGTAGAACCGGTATCTAGTAAAGTATAAACTTCGCAAGAATTCAAGATTAGCTTACCCGTGATCACCTCATTCGGGTTTCTCACGTTTTGGCCAGTCACGACAAACGCCCTTCCAGGAACCGCTGATTTTGACTTATCCGGGACAACTTTTGGAGTCACCATCCCCGCTAAACTTGGTTTTGCTACAGAACACTCTCGAGCTATATGACCCTCCTTTCCACAGTTATAACATACCTTGGATTGTTGTGGGCAGTTTGGGCTGATATGTCCCTCTTTCCCACATTTGTAACATATGACCGGTGGTCGTTCTCCTCCCCTAGAAACAGTTGATGTTTGTGCTGACGTCTTCACGTTATCATTGTTGTACCTTCTCTTCTTGAAATCTCCTCCTGACTCGGTCCTTCTATTATCACGACCACGATTACAACCAGAGTGGTTACCGCTTTTGTCCGAATGTTTTCCTCCCTGTTGGTTTTCATTGCTTCGATGACTGCCGCCACCGGTATGACCCTGGTTGTGGTCCCTCGGTTGCACATACTCATTATCTCGCTCTAATAATTGAGCCCTGTTTACAACATCTGAATATAAAGAAAATTTATGAGAGATAAGATATTGCCGAATCTCGGGTTTTAGACCTCTCAGAAACATCCTTGTCATTCGTTCCTCATTTTTGACCAAATGAGGTGCAAACCTGGATAACTCTGCAAACTTCGCCTCGTACTGGGACACCGTCATGTTATTTTGTTCCAGTCTGATAAACTCCACCTCCTTCATATGACAAATACTTTCAAGAAAGTACTTGTCATTGAACAGTTTTTGAAATGTTTCCCAGGACATGTTGAGTGCGTCAGGCTAGGTACGCTTCACCGACTCCCACTAGTAGTCTGCCTCACCGCGGAACATAAAGGTGGCGAATGGAACCTTCTGTTCCTCCGTGCATCCCAAGACATCGAATATCTTGGTAATTTGCTTGACCCACGTTTCCGCCATGATCGGATCCGGCTTTCCCTTAAATTCTGGTGGTCCCAATTCTTTGAACTGCTTAGCTGTGACAAACCGCACGTTGTTATCATTTCCACTCGTATTCTGCACACGAGTCTCCCTCGTCTGATTTTGCATGAACTGCAAAAAGCTCCTAAACATTCCATCATTCATTGTTTGCTCGGTAACGTTGTTTACAGGAGGAATATTGCCTTCCTGTTGTACGTTCCCCTGGGTGGTGATCAAAGGTGTCTCCACGGTCTGATTTACTCCATTATTAAAGTTCTCAGCTGCCATTCTTAAATACTGCCATAAAACAAGGGTTAATAATCATGTCATATATTATCCCTATACTCTGACCGACCAAATAAACACCAAATAAACTTAGTCAGGTCATACTAGCGAAGAAATTTCCCGTCTCTCCCCTCCTAGTTCTTGTCTCACATCTCAGCCAGGGATCATATCCCTAAGCTCTGATACCAACTGTGACGCCCCCAAAATAGGTATACAACACCCATTCTGAGTCGCCAAATACATGGTACAGAAAGCAAACTACAACTTCAATAATACAATTGTCGTGCAAAATACGACAACACATACTGTGAGTTTAAATACAAATATTGTCTTCTGGACAATATCCACACTCAAATAAATCCTCATTACAATTATTCAAACACTATTTTACAGAAATAGTGAGGACTGCTAAAACATCTTTCTAGAAACATCACTCCATACCCCGACTAGATCCTGCTATGTTCTCACCTCCTGAGAAGAAAAATGGAACAAAAAGGAAAAGGGTGAGCTCAACTAGCCCAGTAAAGAATATTATGACTAAGATAATATACAACAAATTATCGTTAGTCTTCAACAGGGAAAAATCTGATAGAATATAATCGACAACAAGTTTTAGATCAACAACTGCAGCGGAAACAGCAAACCATTAGAAGAGTCAAGTAGAGAAAGAATTCTACTATCTTCTAAGATTTAAAAGTCCATCATCAATATTTTATCCCTGTAACATCAATTAATAATCATCTTTATCCAAATATTCATCTTTGCACTACAGGCCAAAGATATTCATTTGTATCACCTGTCAGTCATGTTCATCTCAACACCTGTTCATCTTTGCACTACAGGCCAAAGATATTCATCAAGTAATCATACATCTTTGTACTACAGGCCAAAGATATTCAGTAATATCATCATTTAGGACTGAGGATGATGAAAAATATCTTAAAGAGAACGAATCCAGTGAGACAGAAGGACAAATATTAGGGATTCGTATAACAGTTTATCCAAGATCAATAATACTTCATAATAATCAATTGTGAAGCAGAATTCAAAAATAAAGATCAAAACATGGATACAATCAAAGATAGTAACCATAATAGACATCTTGGACAAAAAGAGAAAATTTTTATTTTTCGGTGAATAGTGCCGTATTCGTGAATAGTACCGTATACGTGAATAGTGCCGTATACGTGAATAGTAACCCCGACACAAAAAGTTTCAAATTTGATAAAAACTCATATCAATATTTCAGCATAATGATATTGAAGAAAATAATATCATTAAGAAGAAAATAATAACCCTTACCTCAAAATATCAGTACTTCTGGTTAGAATACCGGTATAAGGCTGAAAGAAACTTGCTCTGATGAATAGAAACTCTCAAAGTATCTAAATACTCACAAAATACACTCAATAATCTAGAGAGAGAAAGAGAGAAAACGTGTTTCTGGTGTGATTTTCAATTCTAACTTAGCCCTCTATTTATAGAAAAATGTTAGCACGCCGAAGTAGACTTAACCTGCAACCTGATGGCTTTACCTGCTACTATTCCCACCCACCACATTTGAATAAAAATCTCAGCACATTTCTTCACCAACCAAGAGTGGGGCCCACCAATTCTAGAATTTTCCATCAAAATGATTAACTTCAAAAATTCAACAATTTCTGAACCAGTCATCTCGTAAAATTCATAATAAATCATACGTTCATTTTTAACGGTTCAAAATTTGTGGATATATACTCAACTTATATATGTATAACATATCCAAAAATTACCACGATCCAACGGTCGGATTAAAAATTATAACCCCCGTAAAATATCTCAAAAATCCTGATTTTTAATACCTCCATTCTGATAAAAATACTGATAAAAACCTCAACATAACTCCTTCATTTTTAACCACAAAAATATATCTCTCATTTATATCCACATAAAATAAATATTTCCTTATCATATGAATTAATAATTAATTATTCACAAATAATATTACAGAATCACATTTATGACAACCAGGCCGTTCCCAGGAAAGCGGGGGCTTTCCAATAAGGATTTCTCCTTACTGGCGCGCAATTAGATGACCAAACCTCTCCTTAGACAGAACTTTCTAGACATTACCAATAATGTTATCTAATAATATTATTCAAATAATATGAATTATTGATCTGATAATGGAAAATACTGTGCAGCAACAATTATTGAAACAACAATAATATAAAATATCAACGCAACAATTATTGAATCAATAAAATAAAATATTGAACAATAACTACTGTAACAATTATTGAGTAGTGCCTTCTTACGTAAGAATCAATAATTTGTGCAATACCGTGTGCTACTGTATTTTAACCACCGGGTATTCCAACAGTATTAACGGTAACAACTACGTCGTTATTTATAAATAACTTATACTTGTCGTTTTCTTCATCCAATCGCTTTTCGTTATGGGGCCCACACAAGACTGCGCCGTCGTACGAATATTCCCCGACAGCAAGAATATTCCACGACCAAACGAATATTCCCCGACAAAATGAATATTTTATAACCACTTGCTTATTTTGTAAAATTTGCACATTTCACCCATAACCAAAGTATTATATCAAATTAACCCCTTATTATTCACAATAATATTTAGAAAAAATTTGATTTTATTCATTAATAAGTTGGGGTCTTACAAAATGACCTGGGAGTTGGAAACAGAAATGAAAGCGAGGTATCCTCATCTTTTCGAAACACCAGGTACGTACGTCAATTTCGAGGACGAAATTTCATAAGGAGGGGAGGTTGTAAGACCCCAAATTATTAATAAATAAAATTTAAATTTCCTCTATTTATTATTTTGAAATAGTAAGGGTTAAATTGATTAATGAGGTTAGTTATGGGTAAAAATGCGCAAATATTTCAAATAAGCAAGTGGACATAAAATATTTATTGTTGTCGGAGAATATTCGTTTGGTCGTGGAATATTCTTGTTGTCGGGGAATATTCATACGACGGCGCAGCCTTGTGTGGGCCCCATAACGGAAAGCGATTGGATGAAGAAAACGACAAAAATAAATTATTTATAAATAACGGCGTAGTTGTTACCGTTAATACTATTGGAATACCTGGTGGTTAAAACACAGTAATACGCGTTGTTGCACAGTAGCGCACGGTATTGCACCAATTATTAATTTTTACGTAAGAAGACATTACTCAATAATTGTTACAGTAATTACTGTTCAGTATTTTATTTTATTGATTCAATAATTGCCGCGTTGATATTTTATATTACTGTTGTTTTAATAATTGTCACTACACAGTATTTTCTATTATCGGAGCAATAATTCATATTATCTGAATAATATTATTAGATAACATTATTGGCAATGTCTAGAAAGTTCTGTCTAAGGAGAGGTTTGGTCATCTAATTGCGCGCCAGTAAGGAGAGATCCCTATTGGAAAGCCCCCTCTTTCCTGGGAACTGCCTGGTTGTCAGTATTGTGATTCTGTAATATTATTTGTGAATAATTAATTATTAATTTATATGATGAGGAAAATATTGATTTTATGTGGATATAGATAGAGAAAATTTTTAATGTGACAATTGTTGAAAATTAATATTTTATCTTTTTCTGATAAAATAATTCATTTAAATATATTATTTTAATAATATAATAATGGTGATATTTTTACAATGAATGTGGGATATATGAATATATGAGGAGGAAGAGTATTTTGTGGCATTAAATGATTAACACATATTTTGTGTGTTGGTGGACCCTAATAATTGACTGAAATTTGATTATAGCCTGTAAACTCGTCCGTTTATGGATTTCGGTCAATTTCTGTTTGGAATTTAGAAAAACTTTCTTCTGCAAAGTTGTAGAGAATTGAATTTCCTATAAAAAGTAGTGAGATTCAAATTTTCTGATGAAAGGGCTATTTATTATGAATTATTGAAGTTTCGAAGTTCCAAAATAATTGGTTTTTGAAAGTTTTAATTATTCTTATTTACAAAATCGTTTTTTTTTGCTTGGTGGGCTGCATTAAACATGTGCAATGAGCTGAAATCAGATTTCAAGAGGTGGGCTTGATAATTTTGTAAATATAAATATTATTATATTCAATTTTCTACTTTGGTGTTCTAAGCATTTTCCTATAAATAGGGTGCTTAGGTTAGAATTGAAAATCACACTAGAAACTGAAAACTTCTTTCTCTTTCTCTCTCGATATATTGAGCGTATTCTTGTGAGTATTTTAATACTTTGAGTGTTGCTATACGGTGCAAGTTCAAGTCATAGCCTATATTCGATTTTTCAACTAGAAGTACTGTCTTTACGAGGTAAGGGATGTTATTTTATTCGAAAATGATATTATTTCTTCAATATCATTATATTGGTTGGAAATTTTTATCAAATTTGGAACTTTTCATGTCGGGGTTACTATTCACGAGTTACTATTCACCGAAAAATAAAATTTTCTTCTTTTTGTCCAAAATATCTATTATGAATACTAGCTTTGATTGTATCCATATTTTGATCATTCTTGAATTTTACTCTAATACGATTATTTATGAGGTATTTTTGGACATGGATAAACTGTAATACGAATCCCTAATATTTGTTCTTTTGCTTCACTGGATTCGTTTTCTTTAAAATATTTTTCATCATCCTCAGTCCTAAATGATGATATTAATGAATATCTTTGCCCTGTAGTGCAAAGATGAATGATTTCTGATGAATATCTTTGGCCCGTAGTGCAAAGATGAACAGGTGTTGAGATGAACATGACCAACTAATGAATATCTTTGGCTTGTAATGCAAAGATGATTATTGATTAATGTTACAGGGATAAAATATTGATGATGAACTTTTAAATTCATAGATAATAGTAGATTTCATTCTCTACGTAACTCTTCTATGAATTATTATTTTTCGCTGCGAATATTGATTTAAAACTTGTTGTCTATTGTATTCTATTATATTTTTCCCTATTGAAGACTAACGATAATTTGTTCTGTATTATCTTAGTCATAATATTCTTTACTGGGCTAGTTGGGCTCACCCTTTTTCTTTTTGTTCCATTTTTCTCAGGAGGCGAGAATGTAGCGAGTATTAGTCGGGGTATGGAATGATGGTTCTAGAAGTTATTTTAGTAGTCCTCACCATTTTTGTGAAATAATGTATCAATAATTGTAATGAGGACTTATTTGAGTGTGGATATTGTCTAGATGACAATATTTGTATTTAAACTCACAATTCTTGTGCTGTAATAATAAAGATGTAGTTGTTTCTGTACCATGTATTTTGGCGACTCAGAATGGGTGTTGTATACCTATTTTGGGGGCGTCACATATGTCATGAAATTGTGTAATTTAAAATGAGAGCATGAAGAGACTTTCCTCCGTTTTGGGTTTATCAGAGGCTGACCTACCTTAGGTTACTCTCGCGGCTTTTTGGCATGAAGGTTCCCAAATCATCGCAATCTATTTGACGGGAAGTTAATCCGGTCTTTCAACTGGACCGAATTTGGGTGGTGCCTTTCCTGAGCCTCGGAGAATCAGGCTTCTCACGAGTCCAGTAATCAAACACCGACGGGATAGCCTCCTGGTGGAGGGACCACACAACGTACATTCACATACATCGCGTCTCACCATATGAAATGATGACATGTGCGAAGCACTAATATCACGAGCAGTTTATAGTGCGAGGCACTAACATCACAGGCAGTTTATAGTGTGAGGCACTAACATCACAGGCTGTTTATAGTGTGAGGCACTAAATAAACAAGACATGCATTCGTACACATTCATTCAATGTAAATGCAACATCCACACACACAAGCAGATAACAATTTTGAAAAGATTGAAATAGCGGCTTAAGTCCTCTTACTGGAGTCCCCAGCAGAGTCATCACCTGTTGACGTCGGGATTTTTAGATGTCCCTTTCTGTTACTTGTTCTTTGGTGTTCTCATTTTAGGTGAGATTTGTTTGAAAAAATAAGTGAAAAAGGTCTGACGTGTATAATGTCGACGATGGACTGTTAAGAGTCGCCAGTTGGTTTTTTAAATGGTTGTACCAACACAACCAAGAAATGGTTTGCACATTGACCCAGTGATGTGACACTGCTATACGGGTCGGTGAAACCGAGATTCATTTAGGGTCCGAGGACTTGGTTATGCAGGGGAAGGTGTTAGGCACCCCCTGACATCCGTGTTACCACGGTGACCGCCTCTTTTCAAGAAACTATTATCTGAATGTGTGTGTGTGTGTGTGTGTGAGTCAATGTGTTGTTATTTGAAAGTGGTACGAGGCCTCGTTCGCACCTATATACGCAGGGTTTGAATTTTTGTAAAAATTCAATTTTAGCAAGATATGACAATGATGTTTTCTAAAAGAGGTTTTTTCAAACCCTGTCGCTCAATAGTAATTGAGGCCTTTTGCACTCCCATTTTATTAAATGCGCGACTTGGTTGATTTTATTTGACGGCTGCGAAGCATTCGTACGAAAATAATGTACAAAATAATGTCGACTTCCTCGTGGGTATGGAAACCATCTAAGGAAAATCAGACACCGCAGAATAATTTACAAGCTGCTTACAGCTGAAAATGTCCATCACGGGAACCGAATCTAGATTCAATGGGATGAATCTGTGATCACATGATACCTAGGCTCACATGATACCGTAATTTGTATGAAAGCAGTAAGCAGTTATATATATAAAAGCCATAAATATATATATACAGACATGATCACCAACCACGAGATAGCTCCATGGGGGATCAAAAATGTAAATAAAGCTGTTAAAAGCCATCAACCGCCACGGAGGAAACTCTAGGCGGGACAAAACGTAGATAAACCTGTAAAAACGGTCAACCACCATGAAGTAAACTCCAAATGGGACGAAATATAAATATATATATATATATATACACACACACGCACACACACTTGTATATATGAACTATTATCGAACTCTGTTCGGTGAGCCTGGATTTTATATCCGATGCGTTTACATGCTTTTATATATATATATATATATATATATATATATAAAAGTGAGTAAACGCACCGGATGTAAAATTCAAGCTCATCGAACGGAGTTCGACCACAGTTTATATATATAAGTATATATATAAGAAAGCAATTAAACGCACCAAACCGAAGTTTAGGCTCATCGAACAAAGTCCGACACACAGTTAATATATATAAGTATATATATATATTAAAGCAATAAACGCACCAAACCGAAGTTTAGGCTCAATCGAACAAAGTCCGATACACAGTTCATATATATAAAAATATATATATATAGAAAAGCAAATAAACGCTCCAGACTGAAGTCTAGGCTCAACCGAGGCATAACTTGGTAATGTTAGTCAATATATATGTAAATATATATATATATAGACTGAAATGAAATCACGGACCGAAGTCCGGGCAAAAGCAAGCAACACGACTCTCAACGTGTAGAAGGGTGTGTGCAAAAATGAAGAGAAAGACTCTAAAGTGTGTGAGAAGGCCTACAGTGGGCTGCCAAAGAAGACTTCTATATCTTTAGAGTGAGTAAACACTGGCTTTTGTAGTTACAAAAGATGGTTGTATATGAGCTCACAGGTGTTTAAAGTGGGAAAATACACTGTATGGCAAGTGAAGAGCGAATTCTGCAGGGTTTCCCCGTCTTTTTTTCTCTTAAAAATCAGCACCCCAAGCCTCTTATTTATAGGTAAAAGGTGCCGCAGGTGTACCTACGGCTCAGCCGCAGGTGTACCAGAGGCAGGTCGGGTTGGGCCGGTTTGGTCGGGTCGGGTCGTCTCGAAATACGTGCACGCAGGCACTGTAATGTCCACTCAGTTTTTCTAAAGTGCAATCCGGGCATCCATTTGAGGTATACAGGACCTATTTCGGACCGTCGTTGTCGAGAGTTTGTACGATGGCATGGGATTAGAGTTTGTACGAAGTCTTTGAAGATGGGACGGTGCCCTCCGGTCTTCAAGCTTCAACTTTCATCCGTTACCCCGCACAATAGCAACTCGAGATTGGTTAGCCTTGTGGGCCATTGTTGCGTAGATGTGTTGAGACGACTTGGCGTGGCATCGTGTTGGTCAGATGACGATGTTGCCCCTTACCGGTGTTATTGTCAGGTTGGGTCGATAAAGCAGACGTTGCTCAGCTTCGCTGGGATTGGACTGCTGTAATTGGTTGAAAGTCCTCATTGTCATCTTTGAGGTGTGTCTGTCTTCCCGATGTCATCGCCGGGCTGATACAGTGTATCTCGTTGTGAGCGCCGAGATTGAAGCTGGTTACACTTGTAACAAGCATTTCCGGGGTTAATGCCGAAATTGCTTTCCTTGGGGCTATCACCAAGGTTGGAGGCTATTCCCATATTTAGGGTTGAGACTAGATACCTCGGGGTTATCTCCGAGATTATTCGGTCTTCTCCGGTGTGTGTTCTGGTATTAATCTGCATGCCTCGGGGTTCTCCAAGATTGGATTGGTTACTCCCAGATTGCGATCTGGGATTGATGCTGAACTTCCGATAGTATCCGGTATGGTTGTGGATTGTCTTTTAGGGTTCTCTCATAAAAGACGAATCTGCCTTCCTGCAATGTTAGTGTCAGTAGTACAGAAAATTTCGAGTGTCTACATGTTGCATAGTAAATCAGAAAAATATTCAACCGAACGAATTCGGCGCCCGTGGATTTTTTTCTCTATGCATCCGTGATATTTTTTTCTAAATAGTATCCTTCTATTCTCCTATAAAAAGATGCTTAGTTTAGAAATGAAAATCACACCAAAATCAGAGAATTCTTCTTCTATAATATTGAGCGTATTTTTTTAGAGCTTAAGGAAGCTTTGAGTGTAGAAAACAGTGCAAGTTTTCTTCAAGAATATCCCCGCTATACCAGTCAGAAGAACTTTCTTTTTAAGGTAAGGGATATTATTTTTGTTCAAAATTCGTATGAAATAATATTTTCTTCCATACTCTGTAGTATGTAAGTAATATTTTTTTCGTTTCGTATTCTTAATTTTACACTAATGTTGATAAGTATTAATTCTATACTCCTTGAAATTAGTAGAATATACTTTAAATTTGCGCTTCATCTAGTATCGTTTCACAAAGATATTTTTCTGAACATTCTTATTAAATTTTAATCTTTTCATGCCGGAGTACTATTCACAGGATACTATTCACGAAGTACTATTCACAGGATACTATTCACTCGGGTACTATTCACCCGGGATACTATTCATGATAAAATTTATTTCTTTTCTGTCCAAGTTTTTTTTGATACATGAATATTATTCTTGAATTTTACTCTACAAAGCAGTTATCATGTTGACAATTTGGGCATTCTTGAACTCTGGATAAATTGATTTATAAATCTTTAAAATTTATCCTTACTCTCATTTAATTGAATTCTTATATCATTTTCATCATCCTCATACTTATATTGTGATGAAAGTTATCTTTGGCCCGTAGTGTATAGATGAATTGTTGAATAGTATGGTTATGACTATGTATCGGTGTAATCATGACCTGTAATATTACAAATGATGTGGTAAAAGTCCTCATTAGCTCGTAGGGCATTGATGGACAGTTGTTGGCATGATCATGACCACTGGTGATACTAACGAATATCATTGGCCTGTAGTGCATGGATAATTCATGGATGTGATACTAACGAATATCCTTGGCCCGTAGTGCATAGATAATTTGATGATATGGATTATTTATTGAGCTGTGTTACAGCGATAAAACATTGATGATGAATATTTAAATCATAGAAGATAGTATATATTATGCTCTACTTGACTCTTTTAATGGATTGTTTGTTCCGCTGCAGTTAAACTTGTTATCTATTGTATTCTATCAGTTTAACAATGTTGAAGGCTAACGATAATTTATTCAGCATTATCTTAGTCATAATATTCTTTATTGGGCTAGTTGAGTTCACCCTTTGCTTTCATTGTTCTCTTCAGAAAATGAGAACATAACCGGGACTAGTCGGGGAATGGAGTAACTGTCCAAGATGGTGGCTGTAGTAGTCCTCACTATTTTATAAAATAGTGTGATAATAATTGTAATGAGGACTCCATTTGAGTTTGAATATTGTCTACAAGACAATATTCGTGTTAAAACTCTCAGCTATGTTTGTCGTGTTTTACACGACAGTTGTACAATTAAGTTTGTATTTGAATTTTGTACCATGTATTTGGCGACTCAGAATAGGTTTTGTATACCTATTTTGGGGGCGTCACAGTTGGTATCAAAGCTTAGGTATATGATCCATGGCTGAGATTTGAGGCTAGAACTAGGAGGGGAGAGACGGATAAATCATTCGCTAGTATGACCTACCTAAGCTTATTTGTTATTTAATTGGTCAGTCAGAATATAGGGATAATATGTGGCATGTCAATTAACCCTTGTTTTGTTGCAGTGTTTTAAAATGACATCTAAAAATGTTGAGATAAGCAATGAAGCACATGAGACCGTTGAGTCACCGATGATCAATAACCAGGATAAGGTGCATCGGGAAGGCAATAATTCTCATGTAAACAACAACACCGACCAAATGATGAACGACGGGATGTTTAGAAACATTCTGCTATTCATGCAACATCAGGTGAGAGAGACTCATGTTCAAAATGCAGGTGGAAACTGTGACTCCCCAAAATCCGAGTTCTCAAACCCCGGGTTTGGTGCTCACAATCCATCATCATCATAAGCATTCTATAATCTATTGCGGAATAATAAACATATATTGTTCATTATAATAAAGTCTTCCAACTTTATCCCAAGGTCTGTTAACCTTAACTTATGCATACCTTAATTAGGTTACCCATAGTAACACAAAAGGTTTACATTACCAATGTACATAATATAATATAATACATAAACATTCTCTTTATCTATTCCTGCACTTTTCCTTTGCCTTTGTCCCTCTTGGACGTCTCTGGCATGGCTGAAATAAATGTCATGATATAACAAGGGTAAGCAACAAATTTACTTAGCAAGTTTAAGTACGAAGAAGATATATCATGATTAGCAAGAAATTTATTGGTCAATGTTCAACAATAGAAATTAATTGTGAAAGAACATGAATTAAGTCTTGATAACTGAATATTCAAATAATTGAATAACAGATTCTGAGTGGTCATAGTGACCATGAACATATGCTAAGGTTGTCAGTATTTAAACTGGTCCTTTTAATAAGTTTTGGTAATCAAGGGGATCAACCTTTCATACCCGGTGTATTATGCATAAACACTTAATGTACGAGCAATAATTGTTTTTCAATAATGCTTTAATCAATTTGTTCTTTTTCTCAGTCTGGAGTCCTTACCAAGTCAATTGGTGAAGAACAGCTTTTAACAACATATTTGATTTAGAAATTTAAACATTCTGGATCTAGCTGATACAATGAACATAGATTCATATCTTAAACAGTTCATGAATAAAAGAACTTTAACTAATTCACTATTCAATAATAATAGAACAAGAATTTAATTGTACCGAGTGGGAGTATCGATAATCAATATAGATGTGAATAATCAACAATACTTATTCACTAACATGTTTTGAAATTAATAACTCAAGTTTGAGTTAGAGAACTTGCCTCGACTGTTATCTACTGCTACACAATTTAATTTAATCTCTTTATTGTAAAGACCTATCATTGTTAAGATTGATCTTAAAATCAGCATATCATACTTTATGTCATAATACAATTACTCTATCAGTAATTTAGTTAACACTTAACCACATAATCAATTACCTGAAAACATCTTTATTATTATCATTATCATTCTTTGATAATATTTTAATTACTTTATCATATACATTAGGATTTAACACTTAATCTTTCCAGTTATTAGTTTTTCCTTATAATCTAGTAAGCCGAATACTAACATCATAGTCTGGATTATTTAAACATACAATCTAGCCACCTGGATTGGCTAATCCAGCAAACTGGATTCAACAAACTTCCAATCCAGCAAGCCTTGATTCTAAATCCTTTAATCCAGCAAGCCTGGATTCTAAATCCTTCAATCCAACAAGCCTGGATTCTAAATCCTTCAATCCAGCAAACTGGATTCAACTATTTTTCAATCCAGCCAGCTAGATTTCATATCTCCTTTAACGAAAATACCAAATCAACTTATTATTTTTCTATCTTTTGGACATACTTATATACATGTATTTTATACACAAAAAATATTTTTCCGTAATTTTTCAATTTCTTTTAGTATTTTTTCAAAAATCATTTTTAGTTTGTGGATTAAGAAATTAGCCCCATTATGCTCAACTCCAAAAATTCCCATCTCTTGGCATAATCTTATACATGTTAACGTGACCCTCCAGTATAAATTTCGTGGCCATCGGAGTTATAGAACTCCGGTTATAGTAATTTTTGTCCGAAAAACCCAAATATTGAAATGGTCATAACTTGGTCATTTTAAGTCAGAATGGGCTCATTTTTGGACAGGAGCTACTTTATGTCATATATTTTCATATCCCAAAAGGCCGGAAGTTTTGTCAAAATTCAAGTGGCCGAAACTGCCCTTGCAAAATCTTGGGCAGTTTGTTTTCAAAATTTTCCTCTTTTACCTACTTTGTTAAAATCAGTCCATACGGAAATCTACTACTCCTTTTTCGGTGATTCCACTTGAGTTTGAAAGATAACTCATCATATTATCATCCCAAAATTTTCCAAAATTTTTAAATATCAAAAAAATGACAAAGTTGCCCCTAGCATTGACTGTCCAAAAATAGTTTGTTTTTCTTTCTAAAGACAAAACTGTTTTTGCTAAAACAGACACTACTACTTGTGTACTTAACATTTTTGAGTGCTACCACTTGGGTTTAGTAGCTAACTTATATATCTAGCACCCTTTTTTGAAGGATCACAAAAAGAAGGTGTAGATCAAAAAAATGGTAGTCGATCAAAGGAAGTGAAAAATACTAGAGTTTTCTATCAAAACAAAACTAGTTTCTTTTCTATCCTTTTGATTTACTTTCTAACACTCAAATATGTTAGAACCATACATGAAACCATATAAAACATATAGATAGATTTTTTTAGACCTCAAGATCATAAACTTTAAATAACCAAAATCAAATAAAATAAAAAGGTTTAAGCTAGATTAAGTTTTCACCTTGATTTGCTTGCTACTCTCCTTACTTTACCAAAGTATGTAATGAATCTAGGATGCATAAGCTCCACACTCCTCTCCTTCTCCTTCCTCCTCCCACCGAATCCTCTCTCTCTTTTTCTTTTCTTTCAATTTCCTTTTTGTTTAGCTACACTAGTAATGAGATGAAAGAGAATATGGTTCAAGTGTTGGAAAAAAATCTATAGATATATTTGGTATATCTATACATTATCTACTAGCATATGTGACGCCCCCAAATCCGGGTTCCCTAACCACAGGTTTGGTGCTCACGATCCATTAAATATATCACATCTAACTACTCATTCATTAATGAAAAACATCATTCATAATATTCCTTAATACAACTTATAGCAATATCCCAAGTTAACTAACCTTGACATAATTTACATACCCTTATATAACCAAAAGGTTTACATAAATAATTACATAATAAAACATAACCATTAAAAGTTGACACTAACTACTCCTGAACCTTGCCTTTGCCTTTGTCCATGTTAGAACCTTCTGCTACTTCGGTATTAGCTGAAATATTTTATTTAAGCAAGGGTGAGCAACGAGTTTGTCCAGCAAGTTAAAATATACAATAGATGATATATATATATATATATATATATATATATATATATATATATATATATATATCATGAATAGAAGGGTCTAGCTTCTTTAGAACTTCAACAATAATCAAAAGATTTCGAAGTAGCTGAATAATAATTCAATCTCAATAATAAAACTTTCTCCCATTTCATACTGAATAACATACCAGAGATGAAAGAGTAAAATTCTTTCAAAGATTCAATAATATTCAATTGAATAATAAGAATTAACAATACTGCAACAATACTCAATAAAGTGGGATATACCCAGATTTCATGCTGAGTGATCACAAAAGGATCATGAACTACTAGAGGAATCATTTAGTTATTAAAACTAAACTACCACAAGAATATAAATTAGTTATAAAAACTAAACTATACTCTTCTGCAAGTACCTGGAGCGGCCAACTCCTTTGTACCCTATATTATGCATAATACTCAATAATAGCGCATAGGTCGATTTACGACATTAAAATTTGTTCATCTCAGTCTTACATCACGAGTCCGTACCATAACAATATGGTTTGAATTACTTTCAAAGAAATACTATGATTTCAATAATTAATAACAATACTAATCTAGCCGAAACCAATGGCATAGATCTTCCAATAACAATTCAGTTCATAATAAATAGAACATTTCAAGCTTTAACAAATATTAGTCTTGCTAAAACAATTAGCTGAGACATGATTTATAAATAGTTCAAATAATAGAACAAGAATCAATTGCACTACGTGCGAATTACAATAATCATTATAGATGTGAATAACTATCAATAATTATTCACTACCATGCTTGAAAAATAGTAACTCAAGTTGAGTTAGGAAACTTGCCTGACTCGTTGACTACTGCTACGCAATTTAAGTTAACTTCTTTTGTAATACCTATCATTAATAAGATTGATCTTTTAATCAGCATATCATACTTTGTATCATAGTACAATTACTTTATCAATCAATTATCTAACACTTAATCACATAATTAAATATTAGATAACTTCTTACAATATTGGTATTATTATCATCCTTTGCTAATTCTTTAATCTATATATCATATACATTATGATTTAACACTTACTTTTTCATTTCATAAGTTATTCTTTAACATCTAATAAGTCACATACTAATCCAGCAACCTGGATGCTAAATCTAACAATCAAATTACCAATTCAGCAGACTGAATTCCAAATCCAGCAACCTGAATTCCAAATTCATCAACTAGATTACAATCCAGCGAGCTGGATTCAATATATTTTCAATTCAATAAACTTGTTTTCAATCCAGCAAGTTGGATTCATCAGATTTTTCAATCCAGCAAGCTGGATTCCATATCCTTTTCACGAAAATACCAAATCAACTTATTATTTTTCAATCCTTTGTCCAAACACATATACATATATTTCATACACAAAAAGTATTTTTCCATAATTTTCCAACTTCCTTTAGTATTTTTCAAAAAAATATTTTTAGTTAATTCCTTAAGAAATTAGCTACCTCGTGCTTAACTCCAGAAATTCCCATCTCTTGACATAATCTTATACGTGTTAACGTGAGCCACCAGTTTAAATTTCGTGGCCATCGGAGTTATAGAACTCCGGTTATAGCAATTTTCGTCGGAAAATCACAAAAATTGAAATGGTCATAACTTGGTCATTTTAAGTCGGAATGCGCTCATTTTTGCACAGGAGGTACTTAATACCATATATTTTCATGTCCCAAAAGGCCGGAATTTTTCTGGCAAATTAAGTGGCCGAAATTGCCCTTTTAAAATTTTGGGCAGAAGTGTTTTGGCGTTTTGCAGTTTTGGAGTCCTTTGCTAAAACTAGTCCATACGGAAATCTACAACTCCTTTTTTAGTGATTCCACTTGGTGATGTTAGAAAACTTATAGATCTAACTCTAGGATTTGACCACACTCAGAAATTCGAAATATAATAGGAGATATGGTCATTTGAATTTCATGTTTCGTTTTTACAAAAATCTGACTTTCCATTCATTGTGGTTTCTAAGAAAACTTCTATGTTCTCACATAATAACCAACATACCTCATCATACTACCTACTCATACTTCATATACCCATGAATCTACCATAATACATGATCTATTTCATCAATCAAGCATCAAACACAAAGTTAAACACCATCAAGGCTAATAAAAATTTAGGTTCTCTACATTTTGAAAAATCTAGTTTCTATCTCATACTTTAGATTTAACTTTTGATCCTCAAAAAGGTTAGATCTAAACATGAAACACTTATATACACCTAGATCTAAGGTTTTAAACCTCAAGATCAAAACTTCAAATTATAAAAAAAATCAAATCAAACTAAAAAGAAATTATACTATATAAGTAGAAATTTGGTTATACCTTAGCCTTTCCTTCTTCTCTTTCTTCCTAAACCTTGATTAGGAACTATGAAGCTTTCAAAAACTCTCCCTCTCTCCTCTCTCTCTCTATAGCCGAAATTCCTTAGGCTTTCTCTTTCTTCTCTAGTCTCTCTCTTTCTTTCTTAGCTTTTGCTAGATAATAAGATGAAAAGAAAAAGATAAGACTTAGATTTTGATTTGTTGGAAAAGTAAGTATAGATATAAGATATGTAAGTACATTATTTGCCCAATACTTCTCCCCTTCTCTCTCTTAGTCATCTCCTAGATGTTTCTTACACTTAATGCTTAATGTGTTGGTTGAATGGAACTTGGACACTTGTTATAAGTTGTCCACTTACTAAAGTAAGTGATCATTACATTCTTCCCCCCTTTCTCTCCTCTCTAAATTTCGGCCAAGTGGCCTTTCTATTGCCCAAAGTTGTTTTTATTTTATGATTTAATTAACTTACTTAATGTCCAACATGTCCCCTCCCACTTGGGCTAAAGGTTGGGCCACTCCTTTAATTCTTTGGGCTAGTAATTTTAATTCTATGGACTTGTAAATCAACATAGTTCTATACTTATTAATTTTTATCAATTCCCCACTATTTAAATAGGATTCCATTACACCCATTAGCAAGTTAATTTCTTACTCATATATTTTTAATTTCATAACCCAATTAGACTTGCTATTCTTTAGGTTATAAGATTAATTAATTGAGATGCATCAAATAAATCTCTTAGGATTAGTATATATTTTTAAATACTATCATTCTCTTAAATTATAACACATTAGGTTATTTAATTATTATACCTAATAAATGTATTAGGTTACATAACTTTATTCTTCATATCTTTACAAAATAAATGTAGACACATTATATAATACATATTTACTTAATCACGTACATAACTCACATATGTCATAACATATCCCTCTAGTGTATTAACTTGATAGCCCTAATCGATTTAATAAGTTATAGACACTCACATAATCATCAATACAATTACTTAAGGATTGTAAATCCTTTTAATTTAATAATCATGGCTAACATTCAAGTCATACTAATTTCTTACATAACTTTCATTACTCTTCCTTGAAAATGATTAAGTATACTTCTTAGTTAATAAATTAACTATCTAGCTTCATTATCATATACATTTATATGATTCAAGTACTTTCTTTTCATTCTTTTTTAAAAAAAAAAATTTATTCGAAAAATTTGAATTATGTGAAATTCTGGGTTCTCACATTCTCCCCTCCTTATAAGGATTCCGTCCTCGGAATCACCACTTTCTTACTCTCTAATATCTTTTAAAGTTGTATCATCAATTTATTTATATCAACACAATATTAATTTGTGTTTCATATACTAATTTGTGACTTGAGTTCTATAAAAGAAAACCATTCACAGCTATATCTATCTAATATTTTTCGCGTAACTCATTTACTTAACTAAATCATTACCTTTCACCACCTCCTGGGCAGCTACTGCATCATGCAACGTCATGTTGAACGTGCGCGCTGTCGGTCTTCCCGGCTGAGCAGGTCCTTTGATCGCCAGTGTTCCACTGCTGTTTCCTCTATTGTTGCTTCCTCTTTCTGCATTCTTCTTTGGACAGTTACGAATTTGATGTTCTAGCGATCCACATGAAAAACAACCTGGTATCTTCTTTGGACTTGGACAATTTGGAGAGATGTGTCCCTCTTGTCCACAGTTAAAACACACTCCTTTTCCCTTCAAACATACTCCTGAATGCTTTTTACCGCAATTTGCGCATGCCTCACCTTTCTTCCTATTATCTCCTGACTTGTCTCCAGATTCAGTATTGTCCTTCCACTTACGCTTATTAGAGTTACTTCCTCCACTGCTACCTCCTTCATTCGTCTTTTTCTTCTTCTCTTGATGATATCTCGACACAGCTTCACTTCCTCCTTCGGCGATGATTGCTTTTTCCAACAGAGCCGAAAATGTCTTAATCTGCAACACAGCTACCTTGCTATATATCCCTGGTTTCAGTCCATTCTCAAACCTTCGCGCTTTTCGTGCCTCAGTGTCCACCTGATGCGGAGCAAATCTCGCTAGTTCGTTGAATTTGGCGGCATATTCTGCAACCGATAAATTCTCCTGCTTCAACTCCAAAAAGTTTACTTCCATTCTTGCTTGCATACTTTCTGAGAAATAATTTTCGAAAAATAATTCCTTAAACCTTGTCCAGGTTACTACTTCTATACCAGCTCTAGCTTTGTTTGTCTCCCACCAGTAATTCGCCTCACCCTTCATCAAATAGGTAGCAAAATATGTCTTTTGCTCCTCCGCTACTCTAGCAATAACAAAAGCTTTCTCCATCTCCTTTACCCATGTCTGGGCTTCTATAGGGTCAGTGGTTCCCTTGAATTCCGGCGGTCCTACGACCTTAAAGTCTTTAAAGTTAGCCAATGGATTAGCTGGTCGATTTCTTGCTGCGGGGGCTCTAGTTTGCATAGCTTGAGCTATCATGTCTGCGAAGTTCTGCATTGGATCAGCTTGATTTACTTCATTATTCACAGATCGCTCCTCCCTTTGGTTACGATTTTGTCGTCTTGGCGGCATTATCTGATGAAATAAAGACTTACATTAATA